>CM042185.1:27469509-27480957 GCA_023539305.1 Ilex asprella
GACATATAACATTTGACATCTTCATCTTAATTTATTCCAAATTATATCTTTATTTTTAAATATCTTTTCTTATATTAATTTAATACATGTTTTTAAAACAAATTTTAGAGCAATTAAATTAACTATTATTAAAAATAATAATTTAAATATTTTATATGAAAAGTAGTATATATTCTATTGAGACTAAAGTTCTCATTAAATTTAGTTAAATCAAAATTTGTTCAGAAACTTTTGCATTAAGCACTCTTTTACTCAATAAAATAATGCATTTAAAAGTTTTGATAGAGCAAAGGGGATATGTTAAATTTATCAATATGTCAAATTTTATTTTACCACCTAAATATTTGACATCTCTATTAAAGAAGTAAGAAATGCCAAATATGACCGTTGGATGCTTCAGTTGGCTTTTGAGATGCTGATTGAGATTACTCTAATGTTATTGAATCATCTTTTTCTCTCGTATTTCATCTATTCATTACCTTTGCTTGACCACAAAAGAATAATGCCCACGTTGATGGGTCTTTATCCTCAATTATTGGGAAACGAAATAGTCGCACTTGGAAAGAAGTATGCGATGAATAATTTTATTTTTATGTTTGAGATATTGATACTTGAAATAAAACTACACTACATGGTTTGCACTAGGGGTGAAATTTGGACCGGTCAATTTGAATTCAACCTGAATTTGATCAAAAAAAAAAAAATTTGAATTCAACCTGAGTCCAACCTGAAAAAATAGAGCTTGAGTTAGAATTTTTAATATTTGGATTGAGCCTGAACAAAAAAACTCCAACCAGAATTGAATTCGGGCAAGCCTCGGGTTGAAACATTGGGTTAAACCCAAATATACATAAATATATTTAACTAAGGTTAGTATTTATTTTCACTTTCCAAAGTTCAGACTTTCACTTCACTTTAAGTCTTTACTCCTGCGCCTCCTTCACTCTCAGATCCCTCTTTCACTCGTCTCTCATCTAGTCTCAGACTCTTAGCCTCTCTCTCTCTCGCTCGTCTGAGTCTCTTTTCAGACTCTCAGCCTACATCTCTCACTCGTCACTTTTCCCCTCTTTTATTAACCCGAATTAAGTAACCCAAGCCTAACCTGATTTTTAACCAGAAATTAGCCTGAATGAAGTAATTCAAATTTAACCCGAGCCCGCTCGAATTAAACTTGGACAGTACTCAGGTTGAGTACCTTGGGTTGAGGTAGGGTTAGGGTTAGAGTTAAAGTTAAAGTTAGAGTTGATGATTATATACCTATAGTTGGGCTAGGGTTGACCTCTCAATCCGCATGAGTTGCACCCCCAATTTGCACACTTCAAAAGAAGTACATGATAAACAATTTTATTTTTATATTTGAAATATTAATTCTTGAAATAAAAAATGTAGTTCATGATTTAAAGGGATGAACACTTCCGTCAAATCCAACTTTCACTTGGCTCGATCAATTCACCCTTGGTATCCTCCTTGTCTCTAAAAATTAGAGTCAGATTTACACTGGAAGCAATGAGGGCAACTCTTAGTATAATTTTAAAATTTTCTTGGGTAGTTTTGAAATGTTTATAAATTTATATTTTTATTAAAATTTTCAACCACTAAAAATTTATATAAATTTATCAATTATTTTATATTTGAATAATATTTTTTGGTGTAGAAATCTAAACAATTACTGACCTAATAATGTAGTAAATGGTGTGGTCTCAAAAAATAAATTCAAAAGTTCTAATTAGAATAATACTATTTTAACATTTATACTATCGCATCATTTGGTATATAATATAGGATAAATTTTTAGGCCCCAATAGTACTATTCCTTCCTTCGTACGATTCAATTTTTGACTGTTTTCTTTAATTTTTTTCTCTCGGTCAGTGTTATTTCAATAGTTGAATTCTTAATTTTTGTTTTCTTGAAAATTAGATTCTGTATTTTAAATTTGAATGAAATAAATTTATTATAAAATAAATTATCTCAATTGATTAATTTTCATTATGATTTTTGCCCCCACTATAAAAATATTCTTGCTCCGGCCATGCTAAAAACCTTTTTCCAACGTAACCTTTCCATGCAAGCAGTCCAAGCACTGCAATAAAATTTTGTTTGCCACATCGAATACATTCAATAGAAGCGTGACCTATTTTTTCTTATATATATCTACTCAAAATATCCACATTTTTTTAATAGGGTTGGATTTTCAAAAATGTGTTACTCATTTTTTTCCAAAAATAAAAAAATAAAAATTTGGCCTGGTGGCACTGCCCCCAGACCCTCGAAGAGCTTTGTGGATGGGCTCCTCGTTGGGCTTATTGGTAAATTCCTCCACTGCAGACACTCGGGCTCAAGTTTTTTTTGGATAATATTATTTGTGTTGTAAATATAACATTATATATATATATATATATATATATATATATATAAACATATATATATTGTATATACATTTTATAGTACTCCAAATAAATGAGAATTAGTGGTTGTTAGTGCATTAGCCTTTAATTCCTACTCATTCATATTGTATTTGATGATCATTATGCATGAAAGCCTACAAAAAGGAAATCTTGGGGCAATTGAGAAACACAAGTTGAAAAACTCTTTCTCTAGCATTTTTGTATTATATTCTCTTGTCTCTTTATAATTCTATTCTCTATATTTCTTTAGGTTTACAACACGTTATCAACACGAGTTTCTATACAACTAAAAAAAAGGGGTCTACCTCTTTTATTTATCATAATGTCTAATGGTGATTTGGTTCCATAACCAATACTTAAGCAAAGTATGAGCTAAGTACCTACATGGACTATATTTGCAGTTTGCTTCTCTCATAAATATCTTGCAATTAATGATAGAATAATTTTTGCTCTATTTTTGGTTCAACGATGGAAGAAGCATGAATTGGATTTTCATAGTTCATGAGTATCCACGCCGAATGATATCTTAATCGCAAGAATATGAATGCTGCTATTTTCTATATTATTTCTAACAATTACATATGCAACAAAGTAGGTGTCATTTATATTTACAGTTTATATAATTTACATTACCATTTAGAATGAATGGATTGTTGTTTATTTTATTTGTATAATACCAATGAAACTGTTATCTTTACTATTCAAGTTAGATTTTTTTTGGATCCTTGAAGAGATCCACCTTGATCTTATCTTTAAAAAATTCTTGAAGAATTATATGTTCAAAAAATAATGCATCACATTTCATGATTTGAATGTCATCTTATAGTAGCACATCAAGAGGGTAGATTCACAATGGATGAATATGATTTGGGTTTGAAACAAAATAATAATTTGGTGCTTTGAGAAAAATTATCAATATCATTTGACCGAACGTACATCATTCCCTATAGTAGCACATTAAGAGAGTAGATCCAAAATATGTTTAAACGATCATGAAAAAAGAAAAAAAAAGAGATTAATCTTGAAGATCAACTCTATAAAATAATTGAAGAACTAATTAATCTACGCTGTGTAGTATCATGTACTTGTTATATTTCCTTAGATTAATATTTTCTTACATCCTAGTGTCATGTATTTTATGCATTTTCGTAATTATGAACATAACATTGGTGGCTTGGTAGAAATTGATGGGCCTGGCCCATGCCAGACCAAAAATTACAAACCAGGCCCAAAATCACAGATAAGGCCCAACTCAAAGGCCCAATTTAGGAATGTAGGCCAGGCCCACCTCAGGAAGGAGGAAGCTACGTCAACCGCACAATATTGAGAGAGTCAGGTTTGAAGCCTCATGACGAGAGAATTAGTCCATAACTAATAGACAAAGAGATCCCTTTGGGACTCGCACATCACCACGTCCACAACATTGTCTTACTTATTAAGAGAAGGGCGCCACCTCCACCAAACTACCTCAATCGATACGAAAAATACATCTCAATCTGTTAGTAAACGCCAATAAATTATAAGCCCCACCAAGACAAAGGGGCATCTCACACATATCACTCAAACTTCAGCACCTTATACTCCTTAAAGCAATAAAACACTCAGATCATCCTACCCCTTTATAGTGGAGTAGGTCACTCTAACCGAACCACTTAAATTGTGTTTTTCTTGTGTTGACTCTCATCATTTATTACTGCATTAAATACTTGGCAGGTGGTACATAAACACGTTTGATGCATCATCTGTTTGACACTGTATGTGGGAAATGACTAAGTTTTCTAATGTTTTTCCATTTCTTTCTACTTTCTTTCCATTTTATGGTTATTAAACTAGGCCCATGAATCCAAAAATGAAAGAGAAAGATCCACCACATTGTGACGAGTTCTCGCTTTTGCTAACAAACCCCGTCGCTGTGGAAAATCCCATAGCTAGACAACAACTATTGGAGATAGTGCAACTGTTGATGAACAAAAACTAGAAGATCCTCCATTGATGTTTGTCAGACACCTTAAAGGAGTTGTGCCCTAGTCCCCAGCAAGAGATACACCCCAGGCAATTCGCCCAGGGTGCCAAGACGCCCCTTGGGCACCTAGCTCCAAGACACCCCAGTAGGGCACCTCCCCAGCGACAAGGTATCCCTCCTTAGCGCCCAAGCACCCCAACTCCTCCTCTTCCTCCTCATGTGTCGACTCTGCCCTCCCACATTGGGTGACCCTCCTATGCAAGAAAACGAGTTGGTACACAAAAATCACTACAATGGTCTTTAAAAGGGAGTCCCTAACCAATGAGACAAAAAAATCAAGGAAGTGTAGAATTAGCTAGGCGACGTCTTCAACACATCAAGGTGTGAGTGTTGAAAACAGTTGACTATTGTTAGGTGCACTGACACTCCATCTGTGGCTGTTGTGGACAATTACCCCCTCCCCTCAAAGTTTAAGATGCCAACTGTTGAAGCTTTTGACGACTCAGAAGATCCATTGGACCACCTTATAAATTTCTCATGCAGCTACATAATATACCAGATGAAATAATGTGCAGAGCCCTTCCTACCACCTTCAAAGGATCTACATGCCAGTGGTTCTCCAAACTTCAACCAACTTTCATTAATTCTTTTATTAAACTAAGAAAATCATTTGTCTCCCATTTCATAAGGGGATGCTAATATCAGAAATTTGTTACCCACTTGCTCAGCATCAAGCAAGATCAGAAAGAAAGCTTAAGGAGCTACCTCACTCATTTTAACAAGGAGACCCACCACATGACAAAGTCACCATGAATTCTTTTTTTGCAAGTCTGCGTTCATCCAATTTTATGTTCTTGGTCTTGAAGAAATCACCAATGACCATGCTGGAATCATTGTCAAAGACCCATAAATATATGAACGTTGAGGATGTCACCAAGGCCAGACGAGGTGATTCCTCCTGTGGAGGGGAGAAGAGGAAAAAGCCACATGAAGACATGAGAGAAACAAAGAATAAGAGGAGGAGGATAGAAAGAGTGCTCGCCAACCTAGGAATTCAGATCTCGAAGGAATCCACAAAGACACAGTCAGTACAAGGAAAAAAGGGTAAAAAAACAAGAGTCAACTTTTATCCTTGCTAATGTCCTTTTCCCCAAATTCCATTGGGCTCGGGAGCGTGGGGCAAATGATGGGCCCTACCCAAACCAGGCCTAAAATTATAGACTATGCCAAGAATCATAATGAGGCCCAGTTTAGGGATGTAAGCCAAACCCACCACAAGAAAGAGGATTCTAGATCAACCGTGCCACCTTGAGAGAGAAAGAGAGAGAGAGAGTCAGGTCAGCCATCTCATGATGAGAGACTTGGTCCATAACTGACAGGAGATGATATCTCTTTGAAACGCGCACATCACCACCTTAACAGAATTGTCTCACCTGTTACAAGAAGGGCGCCTCAATCTGTTAGAAAATATCTATAAATTATAAGCCCTACTTATACAAGGGGGACATCTCACACATATCACTAAGATTTGAGCATTTTACACTCCTTGAAGTAATAAAATACTCAAACCATCCTAACCCTTGACCGAACCACTTAAATTGTGATTTGATTATGTTGACTCTCATCATTTATTGTTGCATTAAATACTTGTCATGTGGTACATAAATACGTATTGTGCTTCGTCAGAAATAGCTACCGAAAACTTGTGGTCATGATACTTAAAATAGTGACATTAGAATGAAAGTTCCGAAAGAACCAATATTATGTTGCTAAGAAGGAAACTCTATTATGACGATGATTTATTTGTAGATCCAGAAGAAATCTACCAAATTTTAATCGCGTACATCATAATAGATATCACATTATTGCTGTTATTATTTCAAGCCATAAGCCCATGTTAGAGAAATTTCTTGATTTTTATATGTAGTTATATTATATGACCCTAAGAATAATTGAATCACATATTGTGATGCACCAAAAGTGCTATTACCCAATTTTTTTTTTAAGTTTTGACATGCTCATCTTAGACATCCAAGATCAACTTTAAATCAATGCGAATACACGTGAGAGCACGAGAATATACTTTTGGAAAATGGTTATTCATCCATTAATATATGATGAAATTATTTATATGTCGAAGGTATTTGTCGATTACTATTGTCAATATGCATATTTTCTTCCATATATGTATTGACCATGAGTCTTAGTGTGCATAAATCATCGATATATAAATTTGCTAACAAATAAGTTATCACTCATGTTGAAATATGTTTTCATGTGTTAGATATATATTTAATTTTATCAAAGTAAATAAAATTGTAACACCCCGCATTTTCTTTTATATATGCATATCAATATATATAGTAAATGAGTGTTGTAAAAAGGTGGACATGTGTAGTGATGTATCTTTTAATCTTGGTAGATTTGAAAAGTAGAGATTTAAAGAGGTTAGTGGAAATAATAGTTAAATTTTTGTTTTAATAGGTAAAAATATGAAAC
The DNA here is from genome assembly GCA_023539305.1 of Ilex asprella. Classification (NCBI taxonomy): domain Eukaryota; kingdom Viridiplantae; phylum Streptophyta; class Magnoliopsida; order Aquifoliales; family Aquifoliaceae; genus Ilex; species Ilex asprella. Next base: position 27,476,378 of record CM042185.1, read on the forward strand.
TTAAGGTCCTAGAACTTGTACTAAATAGGTTTGGTGTAGAAATAGGTGTTGGAGATGCATAAGATGGTTTTGGAAGGGTTTAAGATGGATTGTAAATGAAAAATGGAGGAAATAGAAAAAAACTGGACAAAAACCGTACCAGTACTGTATCGTACCGGTACTTCGTACCGGAGCAAACTGGTCCAGAGAGTTCGACGTACCGGTACGGTACCGTACAGGTACTGCGTACCGGTATGACCGAAAGTTATCTGACTATTAAAAGTTGCGATCTTGGTCCTATTTTAGCCTTATAAATACCCAAGGTCGTCTATTTTGACTCCATTTTAGCCCTACAACCTTAGAAACCCTAAGAAAGACAGAAAGGAAGAGAAGAGAGGAAGAAAGGAAGAGAAAAACAAGAGTTTAAAGGAGTTAGTCAAAATCAAACCTAGCTTCCAAGAATAAGGTAGAGGATTTCTTCTCTTTCTTTTTCATTGAGATTAGAGTTTATGTATATATGTATGTTTTGCTATAAATGTGATATATATGATATAAAATCATCTTCTCTTAGTCTTTTGGGACAATGAATACATGCTTTATCAAAGTTATGGTTGATTACCCATGAAATTTCTCTTTTGTTTGAAAAACCCTAGATTTTTGGAGAAGGATGAATTTTCTTCTTAAAGTTTTCTTTTATTATTGACATTGGGACCATAGAACTTTGTGTCGAGTAATAAATGATTTCATTGTGATTTTTTGTATTTTTCATAGTTGATTATTAAAATTATGACATGATGAAATTGAGGGTTTTTAGAAATATGCTTGTAATTGAGGATATGTTAATTTTCTTGTTGTATGGTTGTTGTGAGGGACTTGAATTACCATCGAAAGATGTCGTAGAGTGTTAGAGGTTAGTCTATCCAGTGGGGGTGAGATGACTTCCTAACACTTGTAGTTGGTGTTCATTTTGTAATGGCACCACTATCGTTCACTGGAGTTCGAACTAGGGTTGGTATACCTTTCCTGGGAAGGAACTTGTCACTGCCATTGGTATAATAGACGCCCTTTCCAAAGTGCTTGTGATTTTGATTATGATTGGTGAACTAGGTATAGTCGTTGGGTAGATTCTTGAGAAACAATCAACGTACATGGTATTGGATGAACCAATATATATCAATATATCCAGATGAGAACATGAATTGGATTAAGTCGGAGCCGGTGTATTGGTATGAGACAATGCAACGACAGATGTCTTTCCTAACCTTGAGACATACTTTTAATGTTTATATGTATTTATCGTTGTTGTATAAACTTGAGATCGATCTAAATGTGCTTATTTTATTTCAAAAGTTATATATGTTATTTTGCTAAAAGAGACCGATCTGTTTTACATTTTTCTAAACCTTGTTTGAGTTTGGGAAGATTTTGCTACAGAACTTCATGCTCATCCCTGACAAATTACATATTTTCAGATCATGTACTAGATGAGGAGTTGGGAGTCAAGGAGCCCGTACACTGGGAGACTCAGCTAGATGGGGAGGTGGATCCCGAGGTGGTCGCGTAGAGCGACACATTCTTTTGTACAAGACTAGAATATTCTTTTGAAACATTGTAAATTCTAGTTTATATTTTGTTATATTCCGTTGCGCTACATTTGTTAATTTTTTGGAATGTAAAGGTCAAGATGAGTCTATTCTTTTGGGACAATATTGTGAACATTTTATATTTTTTATGAATGAAATTTACTTATGGATGAATTATTTAGTGCTCTCATGATGTAAATGGATGTTAGAAGGTAATGCCGTCAAGGGTGGTATTTGAGGTGTTACAAAAATTCATCAACTCGTTTATTGCTATGTGTTATTTCAATCAAGTTTTGTGAACTCTAAAAATATGTTAGTCTAGTTAGTCAAGTTTCAACCATATTTCAAGTCTTAGTCACTTAAGTTAATATTATTAGAAGAGAACAGTTACAAGAGGTAACTTATTTGTAAAACTATATTTGTAAAAAATACTATGACTATCATTTTTATGATAGTGTTGCAATTCATGTGTATTTTTAATTTGACAATTTCTAGCCTTCAATGTTTAATAGAGTATTTGCAATACATTAGATCTTATTAAAAGAAAAGATTATTATTATTTTATACCATATGAATATAAGAGATAAATATCTTTTTCTTTAGTATATAAAATATTGTGGAACAAATTTATGTAGATTACACTAGAAAGCGTGAAAGACTTGTTGTAGCAATGGACAAAATTTTTTGTAACAGGAAGAAACAATGAAGAATACTTTGGAAGTTGGTGCTCCCGAAAAGATCAAAGAAAAAGATACAATGAAAGTTATATAAAGAAGTTGACAATCTCGAAGAGGCCACACTCACGAAATATATAAAATAATCAATCCAAGTTTTTTTATAAACATCCCCAGAAGATGAGTCTTCAGTCTTCTGAAGAAAAAGCTCCTGCAGAGACAAAGGTACCTAGAAATAATGAGATATCAAGAAATTATATGTCAATAGCTCATGTTTAGTCGGTTATGTGGATTCTAGATACCTATCACATATCCACAAGACTTGTTTGCAAACTGTATATGTTTTCAAATGTCACAAGGATTTATCAAGTAGACTTTGATTGTTACATCTTCTAATCATTTTGAGATACTTACACTCCATGTAGAGAGTCGTGAATGTGTGTGGCAAAGGTTTGTAGTCCATCACATCTGAGATATTTATAGACTCCCTTTGATTATAGATTCACGAACTACCTTATTTGAAGATAATGCTGGTTGTATTGTACAAATTAAAGAAGGGTTTGTCAAATGTGATAGTACCAAACATATTTCGCCAAGGTTTTTCTACACTCATAAATTCCAGCAAAGCCATAAAATTGAAGTAATGCAGATACGATCTAATGACATTCTTGGAAATCTATTCACTACAGCTTTACCATCATCATCATTTAAGAATATAATATTGGAATGTGTCAAGTTTGTGACCAATCTAGTAAATTTCTTATAAGGGAGAGAATTTCATCAGGGGAATTATCCACATTAATATACAAGAGAGAGACACATTGTACCTTTTTTTCTTCATCTAGGTTTAGTCCCATTGGGTTTTCCTGATAAGGTTTTAATAAGGCAATATTAGTACGTCCAACGCTATTCTAATATTAATTTGAATATGTACTCTTTTTTCTTCACTCAATATTTTTTTTTCACTGTGTTTTCCTTGTAAGATTTTTAACAATGCATATTATCTTAGCATAATAGTCATCTAAGGGAGAGTGTTGTAAATATAACATTGTATATATATTGAATATGCATTGTATATATAATGGATGACCCTTAACTTTCCAATTAATACTCTAAATAAATGGGAATTAGTTGGTTTAGTGCATTAGCATTTAACCACCTACTCATTGATATACACCTTTAATATTGTATTTGACGATTATTATGTATGAAGACATATAAAAGGAGGTCTTGGGCTAATTGAGAAACACAAGTTGAGAAACTCTTTCTTTAGCATTTCTATATTATATTCCCTTGTCTTTTTGTAATTCTATTCTCTATATTTCTTTAGTCTTACAACAATTTGGACATAAATTAAAAACTTAATTTGAAGACCTAATCAGTTAAACTTATGGATTAATCACAACTAATCAATAACTAGATCGAATTATGTCGGTTTAACATTGTTCAAAATTTATTGGTTAAAATCCCAAGGATTTGATGTTGGATTGAGTGCGAATTGGAGTACAATATAAGACATTTACAAAATCCCTCTTGGCCAGTTGATTGTCAACAACTGAGTAAGTGATCAGCTAGTCATGTTAGTTCAAATTCTCCACCAAGTACAAGCTGGAATAAGTCAATGGCGCACTGAGGCTCTGGTGGAGCAATCCGGCTGACTAAATTTATGTTTGGCATTTTCGTAACAGACCTTCAGACTGTAGTGGACCAATCATTATTACGCTTTCCGGCGGTGATGGCAATGGTAGCGGTGGCGGTGCCAGTGGAGGTGCTGGTGGCGGGGGCGGGGGCGGGGGCTCTGATGTACTTGCCTGGTTAGAGCCCACAATCTTCTGACTTGTCTCCACCAAACAGTGCCTACAAGTAGGGCATGAAGAGTGTATATTGAGCCATCTATCAATACACCGGACGTGAAAGCTATGGTTGCACTTGGGCAGGACTCGAACGCGGTCACCGGGAGAAAATTCCGATAAACATATCACACACACACTGTCGAAGCCTGGTTGCTTCACCTGATCAGCTGAATAGCTTACCACAGGAAAAGTTTTCAAGACCTCATTCCTGATCCCCGTGTTTGCTAATCGGCCCGTGGGCCTGTCAATGGGCTGGCCCGATATTAAACCCAAGCACTTCAATGCATACTTGATGATAGAATTCAACACCAGTGAGCAAATCAAGGCACATAAAAGCACAGAGAGTCCCATTACAACAATGGCCTCAAAACTGTTTGGGTAAGGATCTGATATGGTACTGTTGCAATTTCCACTTGATGGAGGAGTTGCTGTTGCTTGAAATTGGTTAAGACGACTTTTTAGTAGCAATCTTCTTGAGTAGAAGTGTGCAT
>CM042185.1:27485957-27510756 GCA_023539305.1 Ilex asprella
ACTCCCCCCGGTCTCTATCTCATCCTTCAAAGAGCTCTCCATAGCTTTCGTATCTCATTTTATAGGGGCCCGAATATATAGAAAGCCGAGCTATCACCTAATGAACGTGAAGCAAGGGCCTTAAGAGAACCTAAGGTTTTACGTTCAGAGGTTCAATTCAGAATCGTTGAAAATAGACGTCCCGGATGAAAAGTTTGCCATCACGGCTTTTATAGCTGGATTGGGGGTGCAATCCCAAGAGTTAATGTTTTCCATCTCAAAAAACCCGCAAGCAAGCATGTCAGAGGTGCTCGCAAAGGCAGAAAAGTACATTAACGGTGAGGAGGCTCTTCTCTCTAAGGTGGGGAGTTCAGCGGTGCAAAAAGATAAAGAGAAAGAAGAGAAGAAGAGGGACCGAAGTCCCAGAAGAGAGAGAGAGAAAGGGAGAAACAAGTCTCCAAGGAGAAATAGGGATCGTTCCCCCCAAAGAAGGGGAGACGTCAAGGATCGCTTAGGTCCTCCACAGCCAGAACTGCAACTAAGGTACGCCCCTCGGCCGTTGCCCCAACTCACCGCAACAATTTCACAAATTCTGTTCGAGGTACAAAACGAGAAATTTCTGAGGTGGCCATCTCGGATGAAAGCTGATCCAACTAAGAGAGACCCTACTAAATACTGCGAGTACCATAGAGATCATGGCCACCACATCGACGATTGCATTCAACTCAAGAAGGAGATTGAAATCTTAATCCAACGGGGGCATTTGCACCGATACATTGCCCAAGATAGCCAAAACCCAGCTCTTCCACCTCCGCCGCCTCGACAGCAAGCCCATGCCCAACATTAACAACCACTGGGAGAAATCAGGGTGATTTCGGGAGGATTTGCTGGAGGTGGTGAATCCAGCGCAGCTAGAAAGGCTCATCTACGAAGAATCAGAGTAGGAGAACCACTGGAGGTAAATACTATGTCCAATGCACCTCGGCTGGATAACACCATTACCTTCTCAGACTCGGATATGGAAGGTTGCCAACATCCCCATGATGACCCGTTAGTAGTAAGGGTCGTTGTGGCAAATAGAATGGCTCACTGAGTCCTAATTGACAACGGAAGTTCTGCAGACGCCATCTTTGCCTCAGCTTTTGACAAGATGGATATAGGAAGGGAAAAGCTAGAGCTAGTGAGTGCTCACCTGTTGGGATTCTCAGGGGAAAGAGTACTGCCACTAGGGGCTATTCAGCTTGTGCTCACGATGGGGGACCCGTCATGTCAGGCCACTACGACGGTGAAGTTCCTAGTGGTGGAGGCTCCCTCCGCATACAATATGCTACTGGGAATACCATCACTCAATGCAATGAAAGCCATCCCCTCTGCCTATCATTTGGTTGTGAACTTTCCAACGGAAAATGGAGTTGGAATGGTTCGAGGAGACCAACGTATCCCGAGGGAGTGCTATGTCGCTTCTATGAAGCAGAAAGAGGTTGAAAGCATACAACTGGACGAGCTTGATATGAAAGATGAGCTGGGAACCAAACCAAACCAATGCCATCAGAAGAGCTCGAACCTATCCAGCTCGATGAGGAGCCAGAACACCTCGTCTACGTCGGATCTAAGTTAAGCAAGGAGATTAATGATCGACTTATACAGTTATTGAGGGAAAGCACAGATGTATTTGCATGGAAATAGGAGGATATGGAAGGCATTGACCCTTCGGATATCACACACAAATTGAGTGTGAATCCCACCTGCAAGCCCGTTAAACAAAAAAGAAGAAGCTTCGCCTCAGAAAGACAAAAGGCAATCAATGTGGAGGTCAGCAAGCTCCTCTGCGCCAAAGCCATCAGGGAGGTGGACTATTCCGTCTGGCTAACCAATGTGGTACTAGTCAAAAAGACCACTGGCAAGTGCCGACTCTGCATTGACTTCGCTGACCTCAACCGAGCATGCCCGAAGGACAGCTTTCCTCTACCTCGGATCGACCTCATAGTAGATGCCACTGCTGGCCACAAACTCCTCAGCTTCATGGATGCCTTTTCCGGCTATAATCAAATCAGAATGGACCCCAGTGACCAGGAGAAGACCTCTTTTGTTACGGAACAAGGAACGTATTGTTACCAAGTCATGCCCTTTGGTATGAAAAACGTTGGAGCCACTTACCAGCAGTTGGTAAACAGGATGTTCCAAAAGCAGATAGGGACCTCCATGGAAGTCTACATTGATGACATGTTGGTAAAATTCTTAAAGACAGAACTCCATATTACGCACCTGGCTAAGTCTTTTCAGATCCTCAAGGAGTATAAAATGAAGCTCAACCCTGCGAAATGTGCGTTCGGGGTCTCGGCTGGGAAGTTCCTGGGCTTCATAGTTAACAGCAGAGGAATTGAAGCCAATCCGGAGAAAGTTAAAACAGTACTAGATATGCAGCCACCATCCAACACCAGGAAGGTGCAACGCTTGATAGGCAGGATAGCTGCCCTGAGCCGTTTTGTGTCTAGGTCGAGCGATAAGTGTCAGCCATTCTTTCACATCTTGAAGAAGGCATTTCAATGGGACACACAGTGCGAAGAAGCATTCAAAGCATTGAAGAGATACCTGAGCTCACCACTGGTCTTGGTAAGTCCGTTGCAAGGAAAGGTCCTGACCCTCTACCTAGCCGTTTCGAATTTCTCAACTAGCGCAGCACTGGTTAGGGAGCGAGACAGAGCTCAGCATCCAGTCTACTACTGTAGCAGAGCTCTGAGGGGAACAGAGGAGAGATACCCAAAGGTGGAGAAACTTGTTCTAGCCTTGGTCACAACAGCTAGGAGACTCAGGCCCTATTTTCAGGCTCATACCATCGAGGTTCCAACAGATCAGCCAATGAGACAAGTGTTGCATAAGCCGGAATCTTCTGGAAGGCTGGTTAAGTGGGCAATAGAGCTCAGTGAGTTTGATATCAGGTATAAACCAAGAACCGCCATCAAAGGGCAGATTTTGGCGAAATTTATCGCAGAATTCACGGCAACGGCACCAACGGAGATCACAGAGTTAGTCCTCGACCTCCCTATATGGAGGCTTTTAGTGGATGGAGCACCTAATGCATAAGGAAGCGGTGCAGGTTTAATCATGACCTTTTCAGATGGAATAGATGTCGAATATGCCCTCAGATTTGGGTTTAAGGCTTCAAATAACGAGACTGAATATGAAGCTGTTATAGCCGGGCTTAATCTTGCTCACTCTATGGAAGCTGAACAGCTGGAGGTCTGCAGCGATTCTCAACTAGTGGTAAAACAAATAGAGGAGTCATATGAGTCCAGGGGTGAAAAAATGATCCTTTACCTCAGGAAAGTACAAGAATTGATTAAGAAGTTCGTGCAGGTTAAGGTCAGACACGTCCCCAGATCAGAAAATTCATGGGTAGATTCTTTGGCGAGACTAGCAACGGCCTCTCAGGAAAGCTTGGATAGGCTGATATCAGTGGAGCACCTTCCAGAGCCTTCAGTGAGCATTGAGGAGGAAGAAATACTTACCATCTCAGCTCAGCCGAGTTGGATGGATCCCATCATGGAGTATCTGCAAAAACAGAGCTTTACCTAACGACCCCAAGGAGGCTTCCAAGCTAAAGTCCAGGTCAGCCAAGTTTTCTTTATTGCAGGGAAGTCTGTACAAGCGAGGCTTTTCAGCACCTCTTCTTAAGTGCGTGGGTGATGAAGATGCCAACTATGTACTTAGAGAGGTGCATGAGGGAATCTGCGGCAATCACATCAGTGCGCGGGCCTTGGCAGGAAAGGCATTAAGACAGGGATACTATTGGCCCACCATGCTCAAGAATGCTACTGAGTTGGTAAAGAGATGCAAGACTTGCCAAGAACACTCCAACGTCTCCCACTGTCCACCTGAGCTGTTGACTTCAGTGGTAAGCCCATGACCATTTCAATAATGGGGGCTGGATATACTTGGACCCCTTCCCACTGGCGTGGGGCAGTGTAAGTTCGCTATTGTGGGGGTGGACTAATTCACTAAATGGGCAGAAGCTGAAGCCTTGGCAACAATAACTGAGCAAAAGGTACAAAACTTTGTTTAAAAATCCATAATTTGCAGGCTCGGAGTTCCCAGGGCAATTGTATCTGACAACGGAAAGTAGATTGACAACGCAAAGTTCAAAAGGTTCTGTGTCGAGCTTGGAATAAAGAACTATTTTTCAGCTCTAGCACATCCCCAGTCCAATGGACAAGCAGAAGTTACCATTAGAACCCTAAAGGCTGCCCTGAAGACCAAGTTAGAAAACCTGAAAGGAAAGTGGGTAGAATGCCTCCCGGAAGTGTTATGAGCCTATAGGACCACCACCAGATCGGCAACTCAGGAAATCCCTTTTTCTCTAGCTTTTGGAACCGAAGCAGTGGCACCAGTGGAGATGGAGCTCCCTTTTCCTAGGGTTGAATTCTCCAATACTGAGCACAATGATGAATCTCTCCTGCTGAACCTCGACCTCCTGGATGAGAAGAGAGATATAGCACTACGTCACATCTAAGACTACCAGAGGAAAACCACAAGGTATTATGACCGAAGAATTAGGCACAGAAGCTTTAAAGCTGGGGACTTGGTGCTTACAAAACTCCTACTTGCCAGAAAGGATCCCACTCATGGGAAGCTAGGACCAAATTGGGAAGGGTCATACATCATTTCTAGGGTAATCAGACCTGAGAATTACGAACTACAAACCGAGGAAGGAAGGATCCTACCTCACTCTTGGAATGCAGAGCACCTTAAAAGGTTTTTTCAGTAAGTCTCCCTTGTAACAAAAAAAAAGGGTCTTCAATAAAGCAGCAAATTTTTTATTCACATATTTGTAGTTATCTAAACATTCCTAGAGCAATGAGCTCTAAAGTTCATGATATGGGTCATGCAGCCTGCAAAGGGAACTCCTCAGTTCCTAATATGAGCCACGACGCTTAGTAGAGCTTAAATAGCTCATTCATAGAGCCAAGTAGCTCATGCCAGAGCTTAAATTGCTCATTCATAGAGCCAAGTATCTCACGCCATAGCTTAAATTGCTCATTCATAGAGCCAAGTAGCTCACGTCGGAGCTTAAACAACTCATCCATAGAGCCAAGTAACTCACGCCAAAGCTTAAATAGCTCATTCATAGAGCCAAGTAGCTCACGCCAAAGCTTAAACACCTCATCCATAGAACCAAAAAGCTCGCAGGAGATCTCAAACAACTCGCCAATGGAGCCAAGTAGCTCATGGAAAGGCTCAAATAGCTCTTTAAAGGAGCAAAGCCACTCACAGCAAGCTTAGGAGCTCAGAAAGTTGAGCCCTCCAGCTCAGACATACCCACAGGGGTACATTAAAAAAAAAAAAAAACTAAGCAAGGTAGCTCATCCCCGTGGGGAAAGTTGCGAAGGACACTGACCAAAATGGGCTAAGACCCAGCCAATGGAGGGATGAATGGGAAGCCGAAGCCCCATCTCAAAGGCTGCCTAAAAGAGACACGTCTCTCCACGAGGAAGATAGTTGCAGGGCTCGTCTGAAGATGGAACTCGTAGAGAAAGGCTCAAATCAGGGAAAAATCGCCTCTTGACCTTTTCGAGGCCTGAAGATGTAATCAAGGAAAGAGCCAAAATATCGGGCTTGCCACGACCATTCAAGCCCAGTAGGAGCCCTTTCCTTAAACAAAGAGGATAAAGAGGCAGCCATTGAAAAAGCGAAATCAGTGAGAATGAGATTACACGAGGAAAACAGAGAAGCACAAAGGAAGAACACTAAGGGAAAGCAAGCAAGGAAAGCAAAGAATTCGAAGACTTCGTCTTCTTCAGAAAGTCGTTGAGTCAGTGAGCTAGGAGAAAGAAAAGCCGAGAAGCCCCAACCAAATCCAAGAGGATACAAGAGCCAGCAGAAGGCAAGGTTGGAAGAGCTCATCAGAGCTCAGTTTGAGTTCAGCAGTCCTTAGGAAGATCTAGGGGGAGGTCGAACGACCTCATACGAGGTCAGAAGACTTCAGAAGTGCATAAAACGAGCTCGTCGGACCAGGAAAGAGAGCAAAACACATCAACTCAAACCAGACTTCTTTAGGTTATGCCTCTTGCCCAACTTGGGAAGCTGTTTGTGATCTCTCCAGGTTGAGAACAACTCGGGAAGGTAGTGAAAAAAGCTACGGCATAATTTGTGAGGTCAGCTTCAAGTCCTCAGGAAAAAGCAACAGCATAATTTGTGAGGCTAACTTCAAGACCTAAGCAAAGAGCTCTATGATAAAGTTGGCTGATTGGGCCAAAGTCACTTCGAAACAATGTCAACTTGATTAAAGGCTGTATTGAGCATTTTTTAGCTCAGCCGGCCCCAGGGTAACCCTTCCTTATGGAAGCATACCTCAGCCGCGAGGCGGATTAATTATCCTCTAAGAGAAACTGAAGTACCCCTTAAAAGAAGGGGAATGGAAGAAGGAATGTAAGTTTTGAGCATGAGGATTGCACAATAGTTCTCATTACTAAACATGCAAAAGCTGCTAATCATCATCTTCCTCGTCCTCATCATCATTCCAAAAGCCATGAAGTTCATCAATCGAGCTCGATTTCCCCAGATTCCTAGTGGCAAAGAATTGAATAGGGGGCTGATTACTCTTTTTCCTAAATCTGGCAGACCTCTAGTCAGGACTAGGATCAGGGGAGAGGGAGTTCTCGAAGAACCAATTACAAAGCCCTATGGTTCCCGGGAAATTCCTAGCAAAAGCAAGAAAGGCACTGTGTCTTTTTATTCATCACATATTTATTGATCCTTTGACCTCAATTATTTTACTTCAAGGAGAGCTCAGGGGGCATGAGGAATAAGGAAGCAGATAGCGAAGTAGACCCCGTAAAGCACCAAGATTCAAAATCAAAAGTTGTATTGAGAAATATATATATATATATATATAATAAAATAAAATAAAATACATTAAGTACCGAGATACAATATCCTCTTCACAAAAAAAAAACATTAAGACTCGGGTGCTGGGTCTTGAAGTTGGGTAGAAGGAGCCTCAGGAGCAGGAGCAGAGCTTGAAAGATCAGTTGGAGAGGCTTTAGGTGTTGGTAGAACAGGAATACAGCTGGGCAGATCAGCAAGTAGGGGCTCAGATGTTGGAAGGATGGGATTCTCAGAAACGCCAACACCAGAAACCCCCAACGTTTCTTGGGTCAGAACCTCCATTGCGAGATCAGCAGAGGGAGAAAAAGCGGAAGGAGTTGGCACGCCAGGATCTAAGGTTTCTGCTGAAGGAACCAAGGTGTCCTCCTCACCAACGGAGTTAGATTCTTTCTGCTCTTCCCCTGTTGGGATTGAAAAATCAAAGTCCAGATCAGGAAAAGTCTTGGAAGCTTTGCGCTTAAAGGCAAGCCACCTGGTGGCCCACATAGTGGTGGCTTCATCCCTCAGCCCCGCCACCTCTTCATCCCTCTACTTGACAAGGTCTTTCTGTACCCCGAGCTCTCCCTCCTTCTACCTGACCAAGTCTTTTTGCACCTGGAGCTCTTCGCAGAGTTTGCCATTTGCCTCGTTGAGGGCAAAATAATCCTGCTCCACCCGCTTGAGGGAGTTTTTGGTATCAGAAGCCTCTTGGCTGGTCTTGGCCCAAGCCTCTGTTTTGAGGTCCAGCTCCTCCTTGGTTATCCGCAGCTCATCTCGAGCTCTCTTCTCTCCCTCCTCAGCTCTGACCTTAGCAGATAAGGTATGCTTGAGGTCTGAAACGTCCTTCACCGCTTGCTCCTTAAGGCTCCGCATCTGTATTTGGAGGCCCTCATTCTCACGAGTCAGTTTGGTAACCTTAGCCTCAAAGGCTTTCAAAGTCCCAGACCTATGCTCGTTTAAACGAATCCGGTACAGTAAACCCTTCACGTGGAAAGCCGTCTGAAAACATAGAGAAAGTCTGGTGAGAGTCATAAGGATATGACACAAAAGGAGGACAAGATTGAAGGAAAGTGTTAGCACTCACAACAGCCACTCCTTGAAGGGATGAAGCAATAGAATCCTCAAGGGGTATTGAAGCAGCCTTCCGGACGTCAGACTCTGAAAAAATGGAAGAAACGGCTGTCCCAGCAAGGTCTACGTTATCGAAGTAGGAGGCCTCATCCTCCTCCACCTCGGGTCTGCTCCCTCCTTCAGCGGTCTTTCCGGAGGAGCTGTTTTTGGCAGTGCTGGGTTGGAGGTGAGGGATCACTCCCAAGGCTTTCTCGACCTCAAAAGAGAGTGGAGAAGCAGGGCCTTTTGCAAAGGTAGGCTGAATCTCTGGAAGGGGAGAGATCAGCACGGCTGGAGGAGCATCGAATGAGGAAGCCGGAGTTCTGGTGCCTGAAGGAGAAGGGGATTCCCCCAATTTTTGGGACTTAGCTCAAGAAGCGGGACTGCTCCCAGCATCGACCTAAGTTTTTTGCTTGCTGCCTCTCCCACTCTGCGATAACTTTTTAATTTTGGCCTGGAGATCCTTGGGGGCAAGCTTCATGGTGGAGGACCCTGAAGAATCCGAATAGAGTCAGCTAAATAAAAACAAGGGAAATAAAGAAGAAAAAGGGAGGAGAAGGAAAAGGTATTACCTTCTACACCTTCAGCACTCACAATAGAGATCGGAATAGCCAAGGTCACTAGAGGGGGGCTCAAACCTAACTCAACCAAACGTCGAGAAACAATGAGGTCAGCGTACCTCTCAAGTCTAAGCTTTCCCAACTTATCCAGTACCTTATGGTCTTGAGAGCTGAGCTCGAGTCTAGAACCTAATGGAAGAACGCACAAACCAAACCAGATTAGCAGCTCATCGGTTCCAAATCAAGACTCGGTTAACTCTAGCCAAAAACTCACCCAAGTTTTCTGGTTTATTCTACCCCCTAGGGATACCAAGAGTATCTATTTTGTCAGCATAATTGAACTCCCAGTTGGTACCCCCAATGTAGAAGAAGTGCTTTTTTCATTTTTTATATGAAGAAAGGAGGTCAGAAATAATCTTTCTAGCACCAGCGCGCTTGAAAATGTATAAGAAACCCTCAGAAGAGGTCAACTTGACATTGAAGAGTTCTGTGAGCAGGGAAAGACTGGGAACCCCAAGGTTATATCTTATGAAATAAATGAGGAGTCCGACCAGAACGCCATAGAAATTGGGAGAGAGCTGGGAAGGACAGACATTGAAATGTTGCAAAACACTCTTGATAAAAAGGTGCAGGGGAAACTGAAGGCAGTTCTCAAAGGCTGCAAGGAAAAAACAGACCCTATCTTTGACCTCTTTGATGTAGTAGATAGAATTATCCGGACACCAGGGCTCGACTCCGGGAGGGAAACCATAACGAGCCTTATAAGCCCTCATCAAACCAGGTACTTCCTCACTAGGACCCTCGAGCCTGGCATGCTTGTAGGCGGCCTCTAGGTACGAGGAGCTGTCAATAACCCCGATTCCACCTACCTTGCCTTTGCCTTTGTCAGGCTTAGGAGGCAGGGGGAAGACGTGGAGGGGGCTCCTCGGTATCGACCGCGGAATCCACAGCCTCAACACCAGGAAAGTTGTCAATTTCCAAACCTACGTCTCCTAAGTCGGTATCCTCATCGACGGACCTATCTCCTAGGAGGGAGACAGAGGAACAGGTAGCTCCAGAAGAAGCAGACATGTTTGGGAAAGAAAAGGAAAGTTTGAAAGAGCAATAAAGGGGAGGAGGGTGAATCAGACACTCTCTAACGATCCTAAGGTCGGCACAACAACTTTCGAAAAGCAAGGATTCGCACAACAGAATCCCAACCCACAAAATGAGGAAGGGGCGATAAGCAAAAATCCCGATTCCAGAAATAGAAGAACCGAAAAGCCCAAAAATACAATAACCACCTCAAATTTGAGGGATCCAGAATGAAAAAGCTAGAGATGGGGGTAAAGAGACGTACCTAATTCGGAAAGAACAACGAGCAACGGTCCAAAGCAGAAATTCGAAGAAGAGGGGTAACACGAAGCTTCAAATCGAACCTGGACAACTCAAATCATGAGCAAGAAAGCGGAAAGCCACAGGCCAGAAAATCTGAGAATGGAAGAAGGAGGAAACCAAAGGCTGGAACAGAAGTTGAACAGTGAAAATGACAGTTCTGATAGCCGTTCGAGCATTTAAAGCTTGAGAAACGTGGGCTGGAACGTGCGTGGGAATTGAGGAAGGCATGATGAGTGAAAACTGTCAGAAGGCATTAAATAACGTGCACATCAAGACCAACCACGTGCAGGTCTAGCTCGACTTGAAACAGGTCAGCCCTTGCCCAAGCTCACTTGAGCCAAGGGCTGGGGGGCAACTGATGATACCTTAGATAGAATAAGAGGTCAGGTCAGGAGATCAGTAATACACGTTGAGCTCAAGAAGCAAGGTACAGAGCTAGAAGAGCACCACAAGGTCAGTCCAGATAAATAGAGCTCAATAGTCCTAGTCAGGAGTTCAAAAGAGGAGGCACAGAGTAGAAGTCCAGGCTCAACGCTCGAAGTTCAACAGAGCTCGAAGTCCAAGCTCAACGCTCTGCTTCCCCCCCTCCCCCCTTTTAAGGAAGAACCAAAAAGGAAGGAAAAGGGAACAGCTGCATGACAGCAAAGACCCTTGAAGAAATAGAAAGCTAACTTCAAGGCACTAGATCTTCAACCCACCAAGATCCCCTCCTAAGATCAGGAGGAACCCCATGAATAGGGGGAGCAATCCCGGTGTGGGTTCCACGAAAATAGCCCCATAAGTGTTAGAAAATTCCCCTATTGGAGGGAGAATGGGAGAAGATCTCATGAATACAGGGAATCCCCGGATTAGAGGTAGCCGAGAGGCTATATTAAAAAGGGCAATCTCCAAGGGAGGGAGGAGATTACTATTCTGATTACCCCAGAAGGAACCCGAGAGATGGCTGAACCACGAAATCATCCCTTACGCCCCTCCCTTCGAATTGTAAAACTTTCAGGCTGATCAATAAAGAAAAGGGAGCAAGAGTCTCCATTAAAAAAATGAACTAGCCGAGCTCCTGAGCCGGTGAACCACTATATTTCTACTGAGTATATCACTCCTTCCCGATTTTCCCCCTTAACAATCATTCCCTAGCCCGAGCCGTGTAACTCTGACAATCACGTTTCACCTCGCACGTTTGCCTCACTCCACTCTACTCATCTGTGGTCAAAAAGCACTATCATCATTAATCTCTCATTAAGTACATGATAAGATATGTGAATTGTCATAAAACTAAATGGTTTTGGATATGATTTTGTTAGAATTCGGACCAAGTGAATTTTTAATTTATGAAAAAGACAAGAAGAAAAAAATCATAATATTAAGAACTTGTATTCACCAATTACGTAGGTTGATGTAAATACACATAAATATGACTATAGAAAATCTGAACACAAAACTCACGTGACATGGTCGGAGTATCACCCTTCATGTGACATGGTCGAGTTAGTCATGTTTTATACTAACCCAACTTATTTATAAAGACTTTGATTTTACAATTTATATACGTGGACGTAATTATAACATAAAACACCAATAAATATAAGACGAACTCAGAACTTCTATGACACGGTTGGACTACAACCCCTAATGTGAATCCATCCATGCATCCATCCATAACCGCAATCTCCCCTAAACATCTGTATTATCACTAAAGTACATTCATAGCAACTATATGTCGATGTTTATATATCTACACGACAGTTGTTTACAGGCGGGGGTACTTCTTTCTTGTCTTATTTTATCGAATTTTGAATTTAATTCTCAAACATAAATATTGAAGCATTAAGGATGTAGCTGTCAAAGTTTGTGTTTTATGAACCAAAATGATAATTGTTGCATACTTTAGGGGATCAAACTTGTATTTGCATTTTGTTCAATTTATGGGGATTTATGCATAATGGAATTTTGTTAAAGAAAAGAGGCCATCGTTTGGAGTTTTAAGCTCACGGTTTACACGTCGCGATTTGAACACGAAGTGGACATGATAAGAAGCTAAAATGACATGTTTCAAAAATAAAACGACATTACTGGATTATCACTCATGTTGTGAATCTGTCATCAAATAAGAGTAATCTCTCCATATACTTGTGTATTGCATGTAAAGTAAATTCCTAGCCAATAAGATGGATATTAAATATATACATTTCTACATGATATTTTTTTGAATGTGTGCAAGAGGGGGTACTTGTTTCTTGTTTTTAGTAAATACACTTTTATTACAATACATTAAGAGATCAGAGATAGGGCTCGAAGATCCGCTTTGCTTTTGTTTTCAGTGCAACCACCAACGGTTGGATCCCTTTCTTTAAGCTGCAATACACTATAGTTCTAACTATTTGAGGTACTAGGAAAGTGAGGAAAGAGAAAGAAGGCGGCCAATAAGTGAACTTCAAGTATTGGAGCCTTTCCAACTATTATACCTTCTCATGTGACTCTCTGGGGTACTAGGAGACTAGGAAAGTGTGCCCCGGACTATTTCTACTTTCTTTCAAGAGATTGGAGTGTTTGGCCTCACTCATTTTCAATGTGGTTGGTTCTAGCATTCAGCACAATCATGTCTTCTTATTTTATAGCTTCTTCCAGATTTCCCTATGTATGAGGACTTGTTGCATTAGTAGAACTCGGGGCTGTCTTTTTTATAACGGAACACACACAATCCAGTGGGTTTAATTAGCACCCTGTCTTGGCAGCTATACGTAAATAAATACACCCTCCAAGCATTAGGGTTAACCAAAACACTACGATAAAATACCCAAAAAAACCTTTACTTACGATACCAACAATTTTGACACTTGTGAAGCTTTCCATATTAGGGTAGTACCCAGGGGCGGTCCAACATAAATGGGGGTTCTAGGCGAAAACTTACACAGAGTTGGCTTAAGATAATATTTTTTGCAAATTATCTTCATCTAAAAGCTTAAAAGTTTCTTTTGAATCTTTTTCAGGTTCTTCTATTTCTATTGTATAATTTGGTTTGTCACTAATTAAATCATCACTTCCAATTAAATCATCACTTCCACTTTTACTTATGTTTTGTTTATCACTGATAATAAATTTATAAAGTACCCTTTTTTGAGATTGAATTCTTCTTTTTCTTTTCTTTTTTCCGTTTTTCATACCTCGAGTCATATTTTCGAAAAGACATATTAATGATTAAACACTAATTTTTAAGTAAAACAACACAATTTTATGGTTGATATAATTAGAGAGACGTTGACGAGAGTTAGAGATTTGGGGTTGCTGAGTTGGATCAGATTTTAAGGGCTTTTATTGGGCTTAACCAAGTGATGAGTAATTTTAGACTTAATAGAACTAAATATTGATTGAGATCTTAAAATTTGGGGCGCTCTAAAATTTAGATCCTATCTACTAAAACTCTAAAAAAAAAAAAAAAATTTGGCCTATTGGCCTAATACACTAAAGGGATAAAAAATTTGGGGCCCTAGGCAGCCACCTTAGTGGCCTATGCATAAGGCCACCCCTGGTAGTACCATTGGCTGCTCCTCTGGACACTCATGCTTTATTTGGTATGATGAAAAAATAAAAAGATAGAAAGTTAGAAAGAAGTAAATTAGAGGGGATAGATAAATCATCATATTTGCTAAGGAAGAAAAATAGGAATGATAGAAAAGTGGATGGATGAGTTTTCCTTCCAACTCACGAAAATCAATCTCTCTCAAATTTGGCAGAAAAGGAAGGAAAATGGTACTCAGTGGGTAAAAATATGTTATTTACTTTTTTAACCTTTAATAAATTACTTATTTATATTAAGCACCCAAATTCAAACTCATATACCAATCGTTGGAATTAAAACACCTAAACCTAAACTCTTTAACTACTTGGCAGAATCTTGCAATTCCTTTTTATTTTTTATTTTTTATTTTTTCAAAATAAAAATTAAAGAAAAAATGGATGTATTTTTATGTGATTTATGTTTGTTTTAACACAGGACATGTAGACCATAGTGACATGATGTATAATTTGTACACTAATCTCATATAAGGATAAAATAGTAAATTACATATGTATATTGTTTCCGCCCTTCTATTTTTTCATCCTTACTAAATACACTAAATTTATCATTTTTACTTTTTAACCATCCTACTAAACACAAATGAAAAAAAATATATCATTCATACTTTCTTTCATTAGAGAATAGAAAGTGTATAATTCATATTTTTCATCTCTTCTACTTTCCATTTTTTATACTAAATGGAGCATCACATTACAAGAAAGAACAATTTTTTTTGCGACGAGTTTTATCGGTGCATTTAAAAAGCCAAATGATTTGTTGAAAGAATTGCAAAAAACTTTGGAGATCTAGGAATTCATTTTATTAAACTTCACTGTTGATCACATATTTATACAAGGAAAATGCTACATAACTCAAATGAAACTCAAAAGTTAAAACCCAAATACATATCATCTATTGGATGAGTGTGGGATGAGTGAGTCCCACTGAAAAATTAATGAAACATACTCATCCAAGGGATGATTTATATTTAGGTTGCAATTTTTTGAGTTTCATTTGTGTTTTGTAGCATTACTCTTTATACAAAAAAATTAATTAACTTCCTATCACTAATCTTAACAACTAAATGATAGCTTTAGTTGTAAGCAATTGTATTATTAATGTATGCTATAATATTGAATTTTTAAATCTAGAATTTGTGATCTTGCTAAAAAAAAGAGTTAAGAAAAGACATGCTATATCTATGAGTTAACACAATTGCGAATTTTATTTTACCTACTACTATTGTTTTAGCTATAGAGATTGTGAAAACTTCATGGCTTTAACTAAATAAGAAATAAAAGGATGACTAATAACATTATTGGGAAAGCCGAGAGAATTTTTTTATGAATTGGTAGAGAAATAAACACATAATGCTATTAAAGTATAAAAACTCGTCGGATGAATTACCAATAATTATAATTCACCTCACTTTTCAGTAGCAAATATGAACTAATATATTTTTCTCGTACACGCTTTGTTTACTAGATTTTTTTGGTCTTTTTATGTTTAATAGATTTTTAGTATCATAGATGAAATGAATACATATAATTGTATCACCTTACTTTTATCAATTAGGAAAAATAAAATTAAAACCTTTTAATTTGCCTCTCAAAAATAAAATATATTATTATTATTATTTTTAAAGGATATATTCATTTGGAAAAACTCATTTACCCTAATTTAAATAAAAATAAAAAATTTAAATCTATGCATACAAATTACACATTTCAAAATTCAAACAAATTCAAATCTTCTACATATGTGCTTGTGAAAAGGATTGGACAATGACAATGAAATTAGCGATATCATTGTCCAAATTCACTATCATTTTAGTTTAGAGAAAAGTAGAGCAATGAATCAATAAACAAACTAAAGAATTCGACGCAGAAGATTAATGAAGTCTATCAAAAAATCAACCAACCATAGTCATTTTCGGTGATGCCAACTGATGATGGTAAACTAAGCACGAGTTCAGAAAAGTCCTAGTTCAGCACGGTCTGACAAATTCAAAACCAATTGAAATTCCTATGCCACAGGGAGTTTATTTCAGCTCCGGTTTCGACGTCGCCTTTATTCAAACAGTGGATAGAACCATCCAATAGTCAAATATGCTAGCATATAAAAGGGATAAGCTAGGGATCATCCAGGTAAGTCTTCACTCTTAGCTAAATACAATTAGTCTCAATAATTTCTTTCTTACTTTATCATCGAAGGGTCGAACAACGAAGTCCCTCCAGTTCTCGGAATTCTATCGTTGGGACTCCTCCAAGACGATCAAGGAGTAATTCAACTGAGCCATTTCCTTAGAGCTCGGTGTGCAATTTTCGACATCAACTATTGGCGCTTATGGGAAACAAAGGTTTTCTATACTCTTATAAGATCGATGGCTATTGCCAGGTCAAACGATTTAGTCAAAAACCTAAACCGAGAAGTTGGGCAATCAAGTTCTCACCTAGTTAACTAGCGAAATCTAACGTCACTACAAAAGGAATTTCAAGAGTAAACATATTGGAAAAAAATGTGGAAAAGTTGGTTAACTAGAATCGGGTGATATTGCAACTCTTAATTGACAAGTAGCATCCATAAAAGTCGGCCAATGTTTAGGAACAACATAATGAAAATTAAGGAGTTAAGGGACAAAGCTAGAACGGAGTGGCTAACTGACATGTTAATGACCAATGGGAACGAAAGTTCTAGGAGGTCAATGAAAAATTGGGTAATGTTATGAATACGATGAAAGCACACGTCCCAAAGGCAGTTGAGACGTTGCAGCAACACACCGAGTCCCCTTTGATTCACCATGTTTCCAACTACCCTCTACCTCTTAGATTCAAAATGTCAAGGATCAAAAGTTTGGATGGCTTGAGAGACTCTTTCGATCACCTAGAAACCTACAGGTCCCTTATGATGCTCAACAATGTCCCAAACTAAATAATGTGCAAGGCCTTTGTAACCACTCTCAAAGGAACTACTAGGCATTGGTTCAATAAGTTGAAGCTGAGTTCGATCATTTCTTTTACAAAATTAAGTACTTCGTTCATCTCCTACTTCATAGGTGGAAGGACACATATAAAGCCTCTCACTTATCTTTTCAATGTGAAACAAGGAAGGAAAAAACAACTTAGAGCCTACGTCAACAAATTCACTACTGAATCCCTCTAAATCGATGGTGTAGATGATATAGTGGCACTCACCACATTCATGGGACAACTTTTTTCCCTCCTAATTTTTCTTTGTCTTGTCCAAAAGATCCATCATCAAGTATGAAGAAACTACTCTCGAGAGCACAAATTCACATGAATGCTGAAGACACAGTCCTTGCTCACTAGAACTAGGAGGAAAAACATGAGCAACCACATAAGAAGGACCAGGAAGCTAGCCTAAAGATGAACCACACTGAGCGAGTTAGCTCTAGGGATCTTATAGGGGCCTCGTACCCAAGATGATCTAACCAAGATGAGCAAGCCTTGAAATAGACATCGAAGTTGTGAACAAATCCAAACTAGAGGTCCAGAGACAAGTATTGCAAGTTCTATCATGACCAAAGTCACAATACCAAAGACTGCATTGTTCTCAAAGATCAGATACACGACCTCATTCAAAAAGGGCACCTTGGAAGGTTTGTCAAATGTAGATGGGTAAACCTAAAAAAAAAGTTTGTGCACAAGCCAGCCTATCACTTTTGATGACGCACAAAATAGGTTATGCACGATCAAATCAATCAAGTGTGTGGTGCAAAACAATTAATCAAACACAAAGATTGGGTGGTTGAGTTTGGTTGACCTAACCACTGATGACGACAATGATGGTCATAGAACTCTATTAATGAGAGAGTAAAAGGTAGTAAGAGAGAGACAGAGAGAGAACAAGAGTACGGTCAATGTGAGGTGTGTGAGATCTCCACCGATGTGTAGGAGGGTTTACAATTTATAGGCGCAGAACCTTATTTGAGGCAATGAGGTGAGGGTCAAGGTACTATTTTACCGGGGAGGATAACTACAATTGGGGATAAACACTATCTTAGAGTAATGACTATCCCGATGATTACTCTCCCATGTGCGTTGACTTTCCCTAGACTCTCGAGCTTTGAATTGAACTGAGGCCATGAGTTAAGTTTGACCTACCTTTTGATGATTTAGGTTTAACGTATGAACTGGACCCAGGCCTAGTCTGGATCTGGGCTCGTTAACTTTATCTCATAATGACCTCAAGGAAATCCAGCGCTCCCATGATGACCCATTGTTAGTAAAACTGACCATCACAATTATTTGGTACAAAGAGCCCTCATAGATAATGTGAGATTTACAGACATCATATTCACTCATGCCTTTAACAAATTAGATATCGACAAGGAGAAGTTGGTACTAGTCAGTGCTCCGTTGATTGGATTCTTAGGAGAAAAAGGCTACCCATTGTTATCCCAGTCACCATCAAGTGAGCTCCAACTCAAAGATTGCCCTTCTACTTATAATGTCATCCTGGGACGCTCATACCTTAACCATTTGAAGTCTTTCCCCTCAACGTACCGTCTCTTGATGCATTTTCCAACCAAGACGGGGATATGAGAAATTAGAGGTGATCAAGTGGCAGCTCGAAAATGCTATGTGGCGTCCATGAGGGAAAAGTAGCAGCAAGAGACCTTGTAGGTAGAGTTAATGCATCACGGAGGCAATGACGAGCATCCCCAGTCAGTAGAGGAGCCAGAATCAATTTAGATTTGAGGACAATCCGAGTAGAACACTTATGTGGGAAAAATGATCGGGGGAACTTTGAGGCAGCAACTTGTGGAATTTTTATGGGGGAACAGTGATGTTTTCACTTGGAAGCTGTCTGGCATACAAGGTATTGACCCTTCAGTTGCAGAGCACAAGATGAATGTTAGTTCGACTTTTAGGCCAATTCGACAGAAGCATAAGAACTTTGCTCTAGAGAGAAATAAAACTATAAAGGAGGATGTGGTTAAGCTCCTTCAGGAAAGCTCAATTAGAGAAGTGTAATATCCAAAATGATTGGCCGATGTAGCTTCGGTAAAAAAAAAAAAAGAAACTAGTGGGAAATGGCGCATGTGTGTACATTTCATAGATCTAAATAAAACATGTCCAAAAGACTACTTTTCATTACCCATAATTGATGTTCTTCTCGACACCACAATAGGATATGAGATACTTACATTCATGGATGCATGCTTTGATTATAACCAAATCATAATGCCAAGTTAGATCAAGAAAAGACCTCATTCATAATAGAAGATTTTTTTTTTTGCTACAAGGTGATGTCTTTTGGTTTAAAGAACGCAAGAGCCAACTACCAAATGGAGGTTAACAAGATGTTAAAAAGACCTTATTGGCAACTTGACGAAATGCTTGTCAAAAGCCATTGTGCCATCAAACATATTAGTCACCTCAGGGGTGCCTTTGGTATCTTGGGAAAGTACAACATGAAGATCAATCCTGCTAAATATGTCTTTGGAGTTTTCTCAGAGAAATTTCTAGGCTTCATGGTAACCCAGAAAGGCATTCAGTAATTCTTGACATGAGGTCACCCAGGAACACTAAGTAAGTTCAGATGCTCACTAGGAGAGTAGCAGTGTTGAACAAGTTTATCTCCAAGGCCAATGATAAGTGCTTACCCTTCTTCAAAGTCTTAAGGAAAACATTCGAATGGAACCAAGAGTGTGAGAATGCCTTCAGTGCTCTAAAAGAGTATATCAGCAAACCTCCACTTTTGGTAAGGCTGGAGCATGAAGAGAAGTTACCCATGTACTTAGTTGTATATGTAGAAGCCATTAGTGCAATCTCAGCTTCTCAAAGAGGTAATATCCATCGACTAGCTTATTACATAAACTGGCTGCTGAGGGAGTGAAGACTAGATATCCTAACATGGAGAAAATAGCTCTAGCACAAGTGGTAGCCTTGAGGAAGTTAAGGACTTATTTTCAAGCACATACGATTGTTTGTTCACAAACACCCCTACGACAAATCCTTCAGAAACTAAAAGTTTTGGGCCGACTATCAAAGTGGTTTATCGAACTAGGCGAGTTCAATATTCAGTATGTACCACGAACCTCTATTAATGGACAGGTGGTAGTAGAGTTGATCAAAGAATTTAGAATGGAAGAGACCGAGCTCCTGGAATCAGATCGAGATCCCTAGCAGCCCCCTTGAATATGTCGATGGGTCTTCCAGCTCAACTGGAGGAGGATCAAGGATTAATACTCATTTCACTAAAGGAAGAAAAGATACAACATTCTCTATGCTTCGAATTCAAGTCCTTATATTACGAAGCTAAGTGTGAAGCGCTATTTGTAGGTTTAAAGCTTGTGTATGGTGCTCGGGGTAAGGCATTTACAATTGTATAGTGACACACATAGTGACACACAACTTGTGGTATGGCAAATTAAGGGAGAATATGAGGCTAGGGAATCCTGGATGAGTTCATACCTAGCTTTGGCAAAAGAACTTATACAAATATTTTATCATTTTAAGATTAAGTAGAACTTGCATGCCAACTCTTTAGCAAGGCTGGCATCAGCCTTATTAGATGACTTATTAAGGTCCATCTCCATTAAGTTCTTACATATCCCAAGTTCCCTGACCACAGATGATTGTCAATTAGTAGCACATGAGGCAAGTAGGATGGATGAGATATTCACTTATCTCCGGCACGATGTGCTCCCTCCCACCACACAAGAGGCTAGGAAGCTACGCCAAAGGACAACTAGTTATATTATATAAAATGGAGTATTTTACAAAAAAGGGTACTCACTCCCTTATCTAAGATGCCTAACTCCTGAAGAAGTTGGGTATCTGCCGGAAGAGATACATAAGGGAATTTTGTGGAAATCACCTGGGAGGACATGTTTTAGCTCTTAAAACATTAAGGCAATGTTATTTCTGGCCCACTATTAAAAAGGAGGCCCATGGATATGTCCAAAAATGTGAGAAATGTCAGAAGTTTGATGTTGTCCCAAAGCAGTCTCTCTAGGAGCTTCTTCTTATAGCAAGTTCATAGCCTTTTTGCCAAGTAGGGGGTTGACTTTGTTGGTCCACTACCAACTGGGAAGGGACATAACAAGTGTGTTTTCATTGTTAGAGATTACTTCATGAAGTGGGGGGAGGCGAAGGTGGTGCCTTTCGTAACCATTACTAAACAAAAGATCTAGAATTTCTTGTGGAATTTTATTGGTTGTAGGTTTGGCATATTTGCAGTCATAATAAGTGACGATGGAAGTAGTTTGACTTCGAAAAAAGTCAAAATGTTTTGTTCCGAGCTTGGTATCCACAATCACTAATATTCTCTTGGCCATCCACAGGTCAATGGGCATGCTAAGGTTACCATCTATACCTTGCTTAAGATTATTAAGACCAGGTTTGAACAATCTAAGAGGTTATGGGTGGAACAGCTATCAAGCATTCTCTGGGCATACAAAACTATAACTAGAGCCTTTACTAGTGAGGCAAACTATTCCTTGGCATTTGGCACAGAGGCGATCATTCTAGTTGAAATTGGGATGACCTCTGATCAGACAAAGAAATTCAACTAGCCAAAGAACAAGCATCAACTAGCCTGCAACTTAGATTGACTGGAGAAAAAAGGGAAAGAGTCACAAATAAGGTATGTTGTGCACAAGAACATGATGAAAAGGTACTATAACTCCAAAACCATTCAAGGAGAAGGAAACACAATAGCAAAACACTGAAAATTAAAAGAAAAAATATTTATAAAAAAATTGGACACTCTTTCTCAAAGAAGGAATAAAGGGTCAAAGTGACAAGACAAAAAAGGCCTACAACCCTAGTGGGTTTCCTCATCTAGATCAACGCCTTCAACGACCTCTATGACCACTTGATCAGATTTCTCTTCCTCAGTGGTATCCACATAGTCTCCATGACCAGCTTGATTCCTTGCACAACAATTTTTTTCCTTATTCTCAAGGGGCTTGTTGCTCACCTCCTCACCATCCTCTTTTTTTTTAACCACTAGCAATAGTTGCCAAAATCATCACCAAGAGAAAATTTGGAGAAGTCTAGGTGGGGGTACTCCTTCTAGGCGCGTTTCCTAAAGTCATCAAAGTCATCCATGTAATATTCAATGACCTCTTCTTTGAAGTCCTTGGAGTCTTGATACTTTTTCACACTAGTCTCCCTACCAAATTTAATTTCTAGCTCCTTCTTCTCCAGCACTAAGGAGAAATCAAGAATCTTTTGAGAGAGGCCTCTTTCTCCTTCTCAAGTTCCTCATTCCTCAAAGAAAGTTTAGTGGCCTTTGTCGTGGAATTGGTTAGCTTTATTAGCAATTTATTTTTGTCCCTCAAAGCGTTATACCTTTCCTTTTCTACATCGGAGAGGTGGCTTAGCGTGGTCTTAGAATCCTTTATTAGACTCAGAATTTCTTCATGAGCCGCTATTAGCTCGGCACCCCTCGTCTTTAGTGAAGAATGGATGGCCTCAAACTACTACTCATATGCCTCCTTCTCACTGAGGGCAGTAAAGACAATGTTGCATGTAATGATGGCAAGTGGGGAAGGAAATAAGGAAGGTTAGAATGAAGTGAAAGATAAATGAGGTGAGCATAAGAAATACATATGGGAGTCTCACCTTCCCAATAGTTAGAATTAGGTTCCTGGTCACCCAGGCTGGCCCAAGGTTGAAAGTAGCTTCCATCTCCTCTGCCTAAACAAACTCATGAAGCTTGGCCATGGCCTCCTCCACACTGTCCCACATTGATGATGGAGCAGACAAAGGATCCATATGATGATGGCGTTAACTTTGTCTTGTCCTCAACCGCCACAAAAACTGTAGTTTTTCCTTTGCCCTTGTTTTGGAGGGACAAGTGGTGTCTCCACCAAAAGAGCCTTCGGAAGGGGATTATTCTCATGATAAATGACCACTAGGTTGGCCCCTTCCTTAAAATTTTATTTAATTTTCGTATCTATTGAACGTTTTTCAAAGTTCAACTAATTCCATCATATGTTCAAACAGAGATATTACATATTCCAACAATTTTCCATCAAGACTGAACCACTATTACTTGAACATAGGTCGTAAACCAACCCCTATTATGACCTATATGATATGAACAACCTAAATAAAAAATTTATTCATCATTAGAACTCCCATCATAGACAATAACTATAAGGATATTATCTAAACCCTCAGAGGTACCTTCTACAACACCAACTAAATTAGACAAATTGGAAGCATTCGAATTTTTGGGTTTCCTTTTTTTTCTTAGTTTATAACAATCTCTTATAATGACCATGTTTGAGAAAGTAGAAACATTCAACATTCTTGTATTTTGTCTTAGATTGTTATCTAAATGTCTTTCAATATACCAACCTCTATTATTATAGGAAATGTTCTGATGTCTATATACAAATAGACCCTTGACCTAAACTTCACTACTTTTTCATCTTAACTCATTGGAATTCAAAGAAAAAGATTTCACATCAACCAAGGAAATGGTATCTCTCCCATTCAATATGGAAATTATCAAACGAATCAATTAGTGAGCATAACAATAACAAAGGCTTGATCTTCATTCACAATTTCATATCAATAGTCTTCAAGCCCATAATAATTTTATTAAATTCATCAAGGTGTTCACTAATAGGCATACCTTCCTTCACTGAAAGTGAATATAATTGTTCCTTCAAATACAATAGGTAGGTGAGAGGCTCTCCTTCACATATAAACTCTTTAACTAATTTTTACAAAAGACATTCACTTGTGTCCTCATCGAAAGCCTCACAAAGAACTACATCAGCAACAGACAATTAAATTGCATTGTGTTCCATTCCTTTAACATCATTAAGTTTTTTCTTATCCGAGTCTTTAGACATCACTCCATTAATGGCTTTTGCTAAACCCTTTCTATCAGAGCAATGCACGAATATTTGAGATTTCATACAGTGAAACTGTTCTACCCATTAAATTTTTACATTGAATTGTGATATATAGTCATCTTGAAATCACAGCTCTAATATAAATTTATTATGATCAAAGGCCACAAAATAAAAACATAACAAAATAGAAAAATAGGGAATACACCTATTTACGTGGTTCAATTAAAAAAATAGCATGCATCCACGAACGAAACATAACACGAAGATTTCACTTTAAAAGATGAATATTACAAAAATGTTCATGAAAACAGAGGGCAATGGAACATATATCTACTCTACGCCATTATTACAATATTTATGGTTCCAAGAGTCCTCTTAGATTATTGGTTTTCAGACAGACCAAAAATAATGGAATCGCCCAACCTTTCTGCAAGTAAAGTTCTTTGACATCCAGCATGTCTTATAGCCCCAACTACAATTCTATCAAGTTTAGGTTGGGAGACATAGCTTTATTTAAAGTTTGACAATTGATTACAAAAGTCAAAGACTTTACAAATCTGTGGCACTTGTCCTAATTATTGCCAAATAAGTATTGCAAGACACAAAAAAGTGTCATGAGGGTAGTTTTGGAAACAAATACTCAGCTCAATGAACCACTCATGGAGTTTTTCAAATAAAATTCAATTTGACGGAATATGAGTCGTCAATAACGCTACATTATTCATTTATTGCTTGTTTTCATCCTCAAATGCAGGTATTGCATATACACAGATTTCTCCTCAAAATATGAGGGGGCCATTCCTGTCCCGGGCTGTGGGCCCACACTTAGTTATGTCACTGTTTGAGTGGGTTTTTTTTTTTTTTTGAATGGGTCTAGATGGGTTTAATTTGGTTTGTTCTTCAAAAAATATATCTTCGTAAAACATACTAGCAAACTAAAATAAGGAAAATGAAAAGGAATAGGTGACTCGTGCCAAGTCATATGTTGGATAGAAACCTTGCAAGCCACAAGCAGCAAACAATCAATATAATAATAATACCACTTGTTGGCAACCCACTTGTAAAACACATCATCCACAACACCATTTACCTTTTTTTTTTTCTTATCATCCACAGCCCACTTATTTTCTAATCTCTCTTTGTATATGATAAGATACTTGTAGATTCTCTTTAATCTGTTATTATTCCCCTCTAATAGCAATTTTGTACTATCTCAGTGCCCCTCAGATCCACTTTTTTATTTTTTTTCATTTTTTTTCAAGTCAAGGGCTCTACTCGTTGCAAGTAGTCCGATTGAAAATCTAAACAAGTCCAATAGATCAAACTTTTGTAGTGGTTCGTAATTAAAGTTACAATATCTATTAATCCACGAGATTTATTGGCTAATATAACAAGATGACTAGTGGCTATTAGAAAGGTTAACAAGGTTGACGTGAATAAAGAATGCACATAAAATACATAAATAGCATCTCCATCCACATGATAGTTGTTGTTATATGCAAGTGGGGT
>CM042185.1:27550756-27572388 GCA_023539305.1 Ilex asprella
TTATGGTGGTGCGGTGACGGTAGTGGTGGTAGTAATGATGGTGGGTGGTGGGGTGGTAGTGGTGGGATAATTCCAAATACTTTTTTAAAAAAATATTTACGAAAAGTTATAAGTTCTAGAAGTATTTTTAAAAAATTACTCCAAACACATCATTAGATACCTATTTTCTCTATTAAATTTGGGATATTTATATTAGCCGTTGGATTAACTTTAAAGTAAAATTTAAATATATCTCAATTAAGAAAAATAAAAGTTATTTTATTTATTTTTTTAGATTTGAATTGTATTATACTTTATTATATAAATTTTTCAAACTTGAATAATTGATATAATTTATTACCGCTATTTTAAGACCTTATAATCAACACATAGTAAAAAATTACAAAATTTGTTTTATAATTGTGCTTAGAATATAATTGTTTAAATTATTTTTTACTAATTTTCATAGATATATTTATATAATCTAGTGCTTTTAAGGCACTCTCATTTTAATATATATATATATTTTAATTTTATTGTTTTTGCGTCTGGTCTCGTTCTCGCTCCTGCTCAATACGATCTAGGCTTTAATATCTAATTAAAATGAACTTTTGTTTTATGCACGAGTTCATAAACATAGGAAAATAAAGTAAAAAAACAATAAACAACTTTACGTGGTTCTGCCCAAAATCCTCCGTTGAAGAACTAAGTACAATGTCACTCTAAAAAAATATAAAGAGGGTCAAAACAAAACGGCAGCAAGAGTGCACCTACTAATCACTACGACCAAATAAAATAATAATAATAATAAGGAACTTTTGATTCATGAGATCCAAACTTTTTTTTAAAGGATATATTCATTTGAAAAAACTCATTTGTACTAATTAAAATAAAAATAAAAAAATTAATTCTATTCTTACAAATTACACATTTCAAAATTCAAATCTTCTACATATGTGCAAGTCAAAAAATTGAACAGTGAAAATGAAAATAGCGATATTATTGTTTAAATTCACTGTCATTTCAGTTTAGAGAAAACTAGAGCAATGAATCAATAAACAAACTAAAGAATTCTAAACAGAAGATTAATAAAATCTATCAAAAAATCATTCAACCATAATCATTATCGGTGATGCCAACTAATGCTTGTAAAATAAGCATGAGTTCAGAAACGCCCTTGTTTAGCACGGTTTGACAAATTCAAAATTAGTTGAGATTCCTATGCCATCTAGAGTCCATATCAACTCCAGTTCTGACATCGCCTTTATTCAAGCAGAGGATGGAACTCTCCAACAGTCAAATATGCTAGCCTATAAAAGGGACAAGTTAGGGATCATCCAAGTAAGTCTTCACTCTTAGCTAAATACAATTAATCTCAATAATTTCTCTCTGACTTTATCATCAGAAGGTTGACCACCGGAGTCCCTCCAGTTTTTGGACTTCTCTTGTAGCAACTCCCCTAGATGATTAAGTAGTAATTCAACTCAATCATTTCCCGCAGAGCTCGGTGTGCAATTTTCGACATCAACAGTTGGCGCTTGTGGGAAGCAAAATCGATGGCTATTACTAGGTCAAATGATTCAATTGGAAACCTAAACTAAGAAGCTAGGCAATCAAGTTCACACCCTGTTAACTAGTGAAATCTAACGCCGCCACAAATTGGAAAAAACTGTGGAGGAGCTGGTTAACCAGAACCAACAAATATTGCAACTGTTAATTGAAAAGTAGTATCCATAAAAGAGTTTGCCAAATTTTAGGACCAACTTGATGAAAATTAGGAGTTTAGGGGCAAAACCAGAACGAAGTGGCTAACCCACAAGTCAATAACCAATGGGAATGAAAGTTCTAGGAGGTCTATGTCAAATTGGGTAATGTTATGAATACAATGAAAGCACACGTCCCAAAGGCAGTTGAGACGCTGGTGCAACACATCGAGTCCCCTGTCACTGTCGATGTTTCCAACTACCTCTTCCCTCTTAGATTCAAAATTCTGATGATCAAAAGTTTCGATAACTTGAGAGACTCCCCTCAATCACCTAGAGACCTACATGTCCCTTATGATGCTCAATAATGTTCCATACTAGATAACGTGCAAGACCTTTGTAACCACTATCACGGGAATTGCTAGGCATTGGTTCAATAAGTTGAAGCCAGGTTCAATCAGTTCTTTTGTAGAATTAATTACTTCATTCATCTTCTACTTCATAGGTGGAAGGACACACAGAAAGCTTCCCACCTATCTTCTCAATGTGAAACAAGGAAGGAACGAACCACTCAGAGCCTATGTCCACAGATTCATAACTGAATCCCTCCAAATTGATGGTGTAGATGATAAAATGGCACTCACCACCTTCATGGGAGGACTCTTGCCCTCCCAATTCTTCTTTGTCTTGTCCAAAGATCCATCATCAAGTATGAAGAAACTACTCTCAAGAGCACAAAGTTACATAAATGCTGAAGACACTGTCCTTGTTCGCTAGAACTAGGAGGAAAGACAAGAGTACAAGAAAAAACGTGACCAACCACATAAGAAAGATCGGGAAGCTAGCATAAAGATGAACTGCACCAAGCGAGTAAGCTCTAGGGTTCATCTGGGGCCTCGTACTGAAGATGATCTGGCTTGGATGAACGAGCCTTGAAATGGCCATCGAAGTTGTGAACTAATCCAAATTGGAGGTCCAAAGACAAGTATTACAGGTTCTATCATGACCATAGTCACAATACCAAAGACTACATAGTTCTCAAAGATTAGATACATGACCTCATTCAAAAAGGGAACCTCTAAAGGTTCATTGATCGTAGATGCCAAGAAAGTATAGGTAAACCCAAAAAAAAAGGTTGTGCACAAGCCAACCTATCACTTTCTCTCATGATGACTTCAAGGAAATCCAGTATCCCCATGATGACCCGCTGTTAGTAACACTAACCATCACAATTATTTGATACAAAGAGCCCTCATAATAGTGTCCATCACAATTAATGGACATCATATTCACTCATGCCTTTGACAAATTAGATATCGACAAGGAGAAGTTGGTACCAGTTAGTGCTCTATTGATTTGATTCTCAAGAGAAAAAGCCTACCTATAGGGAGCCATTGTTATCCCGGTCACCATCAGTTGAGCTCCAACTCCAACTATAGTAATGGTCAATTTTTTGAGAAGCCCATGCCTCAACCAATTGAAGGTTTTCCCCATAACATATCGTATCTTGATGCATTTCCCAACCTAGACGGGGATATGGGAAGTTAAAGGTGATCAAGTGGAAACTCGGGAATGCTATGTGGTGTTTAGAGGGTAAAGTAGCAACAAGAGACCATGTAGGTAGAGCCAATGCATCATAGAGGCGATGACGAGCATCCCCAGCCAGTAGAGGAGCTAGAATCAGTTCAGATTGGAGGACATTCCAAATAGACCACTTATGTGGGAAAAATGCTTGGAGGAACTTTGAGGCAACTACTTGTGGAATTCTTATGGGTGAACAATGATGTTTTCACTTGGACGCAGTCTGACATACGAGATATTGGCCCTTTAATTACAGAGCACAAGATGAATGTCAACCCTACTTTTAAGCCAATTCGACAGAAGCATAGGAACTTCGCTCGAAAGCAAAATAAAGCTATAAAGGAGGATGTGCTTAAGCTCCTTCGAGCGGGCTTTGTAAAATAGTAATAGCCTACGGTATGGGTTGAAAACTCAAATTTTTCTAGAAATCAGATGATGAACGGATCTCAGCTTTTGATTCATCTCGCAAAATTTAGTTACCCAGTCAATTTTAATCAAATTCCAAGGCAGTCGATTTTTTACATTTTACAATGCGATCAGGTGTCATGTGAACAAAATATACCCGAGCAATTTTTATTTGCAAAATACAAAAAATAATTTAAATTTAGTTCACATAAAATATGTTGAACATTTCACGAGATGAGATTAAATTGATTTGAGATAAAATCAGATTAGGAAAGACAGGACGTGTGGCACGTTGTGGGCCAAGTATCCAAGGGATATAAAAAGGAAAAAAAATAAGATTTTCCCCCATTTTTGGCTGCTGGGTTTTTCTGGAAAGAGAAAGGGATAGAAGATAGAGAGATGAGGGTTTCTTTAAGCTTATCTATATGATCTAGGGCTAACTGTTCGTCGAATTGATTTGGGCCAAGAACAAAAGTTGATCTACGCGATAAGAGTTACGCCTATGTACCAAATAGCAATGATGTCGACGAAGTCTCAAGAAAGAAAATTTAAAAATCTAATTCTAAAGCTTGAGTTGGGTTTTCTTGGAGTTTCTACCATTCTTATTAGGCTTCAAGAGGTAGGGTTCTTCTCATAACCAGGTTTATTTCCAACCTAGAGTTGTATATGAAATAGGTAGTTTTATTAGAGATGAATTCTCTTGTTTGATGTACTGCTAGTGTAACTAGAGTATGAGAAATGGGTATTGAAATGTGCCAAACCAAACTTGTATGAATTGAGTTTGTGGAAATTGCTTGTTGGGTAATTTCATGAGAAATGTGATGAATTCGGTATGATTATGTGTTACATGATTTTGTGCCTTTTGGGTGTTTGATAAAATGTTTATGATTGATTAAGTGTGTTATTTGAATGAAATTCATATAGCATGCTTTGTAATGATGTTGGTATGTAATTACATGCTTTAAGATATAAGTTATATTGAGGATTTGGAATTGTTCATATTGTGTTAATGATATGTTGAACATGATGTTGTAATTCCATTTGAAAGCTTGATTGCATAATGATATGGAATGCAATTGTACATTATATTGTAGGTGCACGGGAAACATCACATTTGTAGGCATGTGACATGGTGTGGGTGTGTGCATGTTTTTGATTAAACACCATCCTTGATGGATTAATACGTGGACTCAGGAAAGTTGGACCAAGGTTCGACTGAGTCGCATCAGTTGCATTGACAATAGGGTCGGGGTTAGTAAGAAGGACTACATTATCCCTCAAGTGAAAGACCCAATGATTTGGATACTAACTCTGTTGGTATCGAGTCCATAAAATTTGTCGACGTACACGAAGCCAATGGTGGAAGTCGATAGATGTCATATTGGTTGGGTGCTCACAGGTAGAAGTCCACAAATACCCACCCCAAGAAAGACCCAAAATTTATAAATGGTCATTAGATGTGTAACATCAATGTCGAAAGCTTGGAATATCCGGATTCATACGCATAATATTGCATGTATTATGGGAGCCGGTAGAAGGCTCGAGTTGTGTTGCATGTGCGAGTCTCAGATCCTAACATGACATATCATTGTGACATTCATTCTTGAAGTTGTATGAATACTTGTTTGATTACTGAATCACATATGAGCATTTGATATGCATCTAGATTGGAGAGTAGTCTCTTTAGGAGATACCCTATTGAGCGTGACTCACCCTTTATGGGGACAATATTTCAGGTGCGAGACAAGCACCAGTGGATGATCTCACTTGGGCTCTCGTTGATAAAGAAAATCGAGTTGTGGTTATAGATTACATTTTTATAAAACAATACTGTAATTAGTTTTTGTACATGTAATATTGTTTAAAGGGTTGTGTAATGAACATTTATGGACTATCTTTTGAGTATAATTTGATGTTATTTGAGTTTGGGTGAATGTTATATAAGATTGGATAAGTGGAAATCAAAAAAAGGTTGAATTGGGGGAAAACTAGGCCCTGCTACCAGTAGCATGTTGATTAGCTACTAGTAGAAAGTGTCCGAGCTACCGGTAGTTCGCTGGCAGTGGGTAATGGTAGTTTTGGCAGATGGCTCATCTACCAGTAGCAAGTTCACGAGCTACCGGTAGCTCCTCTAAAATTTTCAAAAATTCAAAATAACTTTGTCAAGCCTTTGGGCATTGATCCCTTTTGTTTAAATGATATAAATGGAGTAATATTAAGGACAAACTTATGTATATTGCACCTTAGAATGCTCAAGTGATTAAAATGTATACATGTTATGCGTTTGGGAGTGCCTAGTATAAGGGAAACTCTGCCCAAACTTTATGTTGGTTATGATCCCGGTGAAGGGGATGTTATGATGTGGTGTCGGATTATACAGCACTTACGGGTATTTTCGCATGTTGATGGGTGATCAACGAATTGA
Organism: Ilex asprella; assembly: GCA_023539305.1. Taxonomy (NCBI): domain Eukaryota; kingdom Viridiplantae; phylum Streptophyta; class Magnoliopsida; order Aquifoliales; family Aquifoliaceae; genus Ilex; species Ilex asprella. The sequence continues at coordinate 27,556,850 of CM042185.1, forward strand.
CAATGACCCCCGATTTTAGAGGCGTCACAAACTCGATCAAAGAAGTGCATTATCCAAAATGACTAGATGATGTAGTATTGGTAAAAAAAAACGTAGTGTGAAGTGGCACATGTGTGTACATTTCATAGATCTAAATAAAGCATGTCCAAAAGACTGATTTTCACTACCCATAATAGATGTTCTTCTCGACACCACAGTAGGATATGAGATACTCACATTCATGGATGCATTCTCTAGTTATAACCAAATCATGATGCCAAACTAGATTAAGAAAAGACCCCATTCATCATAGAAGAATTTATTTTTTTCTACAAAGTAATGCCTTTTGGTATAAAAAAACATAGGAGCAACCTACCAAAGGGTGGTTAACAAGATGTTAAAAGACCTCATTGGCGGTTTAGTGAAAGTTAACGTGGACGACATGCTTTTCAAAAGCCTTCGCACCAGTGAGCATATTAATCACCTCAGGGGTGCTTTTGGTATCTTGAGAAAGTACAATTTGAATAATCCTGCCAAATGTTTATTTGGAGTTTTTTCAAGGAAATTTCTAGGCTTCATGGTAACATAGAGAGGCATTGAAGCTAACCCCGAAAAGATTGAGGCAATTCTTGACATAAGCTCACCCAATAACATTAAGTAAGTTCAGATGCTCACTGGGAGAGTAACGATGTTGAACATGTTTATCTCCAAGGCCAATGATCAGTGCTTACCCTTCTTCAAAGTCTTAAGGGAAACATTCAAATGGAACCAAGAGTGCAAGGAGGCCTTCAGTGTTCTAAACTAGTATATTAGCAAACCTCCACTTTTGGCAAGACCGGAGCATGAAGAGAAGTTATACCTATAAATAGTTATATCTAAAGAAGCCATTGGTTCAATCCTAGATTTTCATAGAGGTAAGTGACTAGCTTATTACATAAACCAGATGCTGAGGGGGCGGAGACCAGATATCCTGTGATGGAGAAAATAGCTATAGAACTAGTGGTAGCCTCGAGAAAGTTAAGGCCCTATTTTCAAGCACATATGATTGTGTTGCTCATAGAAACCCCCTACGAAAAATTCTTTAGAAACAAGAAGTTTTGGGCCGACTAACAAAGTGGTCCATCGAGCTAGGTGTGTTCAACATTAAGTACATACCACAAACCTCAGTTAAAGTAGAGGTGGTAGCATAGCTAATTACAAAATTTGTAACAAAAGAGATGGAGCTCCCATAGTCAGACCGAGATCCCTAGCAGCCCCCATGGAAGATGTATGTCGATGGGTCTTCAATCTCAACTGGAGGAGGAGCAAGGATTAATACTCATTTCACTAGAGGAAGAAAAGATACAACATGCTCTACGCTTCAAATTCAAGCCCTCGAATAACAAAGCTGAGTATGAAACATTTGTTGTAGGTTTAAAGCTTGTGTATGGTGCTCGGGGTAAGGCATTTGCAGGTGTATAGTGACTCCCAACTTGTGGTAAGGCAAATTAAAGGAGACTATGAGGCTAGGGAATCCCAGATGAGTTCCTACCTAGCTTTGGCGAAAGAACTTATGCAAACATTTTATCATTTTAAGATTAAGAAGATCGCCCAATTAAGAATTCGCATGCCAAATCTTTAGAAGGGCTGACATCAGCCCTATCAGATGACCTAGTAAGGTCCATCGCAATTGAGTTCTTACACAACCAAAGTAACCAGACCACAGATACTCAACCAGTAACACAGGGGGCAAGTTGGATGTATGAAATATTCACTTATCTCCATCACGATATGCTCTCTCCCACCACGTAGGAGGCTAGGAAGCTTCGCCAAAGGGAGGTTAGTTATATTATATTACATGGATTATTTTACAGGAAAGGGCAGTCACTCCCCTATCTAAGATGCCTAACTCTTGAAGAAGTTGCATAACTGCTGGAAGACATACATGAGGGAATATGTAAATCACTTGGGAGGGCATGTTTTAGCTCAAAAAGCATTAAGGCAATGTTACTTCTGGCCCACCATTAAGAGGGTGGCCCATTGTTATGTCCAAAAATGTGAGAAATGTCAAAAGTTTGATGTTTTCTCAAAGTAGTTTCTCCAGGAGCTTGTACCTATATCAAGTTCATAGCCTTTTGCCAAGTAGAGGATTGACTTTGTTGGACCACTTCGAATTGGGAAGCGACATAACAAGTTTGTTGCAATCACTATATATTACTTCTTGAAGTGGGTGGAGGCTGAGGTGGAGCCTTTGGCAACCATTACTAAACAAAAGATCTAGAACTTCTTGTGGAAGTTTATCGATCATAGGTTTTTCATACCTGCGGTCATAATAAGTGATAGGAAAAATATGTTTGACAATAAAAAATTCAGGATTTTCTGTTCTGACCTCAGTATCTATAATCACTATTCTTCTCTTGGCCATCCACAAGTCAATGGGCAAGCTAAGGTTACCATCTGCACCCTGCTCAAGAGTATTAAGACTAGGCTTGAACAATCTAAGGGGCTATGGGTGGAGCAGCTACCAAGCATTATTTGGGCATACAAAACAATAGCCAGAGCCCCTACTGGTTAGACACCCTATTCCTAGGCATTTGGCACATAGGCGATCATTCCAGTTGAAATTGGGACGACCTCTTATCTGATAAAGAAATTCAACTAGCCAAAGAATGAGCATCTGTTAGTTTGCAACTTTGATTGGCTGGAGGAGAAAAGGAAAGAGTCACAAATAAGGTATGCTACATACAAGAGAACGATGACAAGGAACTACAACTCTGATGTTAATCCTAGGGAGTTTATTCAAGATGATTTGGTCTTATAGAAGGTTATCTCAGCTACCAAATATCCCAAGCATGGAAAGTTGGGACCTATAGCTGGGAAGGCCATACAAAGTAGTGAAGGTTCAAAGTCTAGGGACCTACCACTTGGAAAAATTATAAGGAGTTGAGCTGCCACATCTGTGGAACGCTGATCATTTGAAGAAATTCTACCAATAGTCTCTAGCTTTGTAGTTAGAGTAAGTTACAGCTTCGCATGTAGTTAGTTTCAATAAAGCCATTTATGGCGTGACTTTCTAATAAACAATATCATTCACGACTATCATCATTTTAAAAAATATTTGGTTGCTTTATAAGTCTCCAAATTCTTATTTCAAGAATTTTTTATCAAAAGGATAGAGGAAGAACTCCCAATCCTAAAGAGCTCTTTATTCCTTCTCTGAGCTCTCCAGACTTGCACGATTCATAGGCTCTCAAGCCTAGAAGTTACTATGTGCTTTTCCTAGATCTCACAATTTATGGCCCTATTAGAGTCAAGAATGCTCAAGTACTTCAGCATAAAGTTCAACAAAAAGGCAAGAAGGGCGCCTCACAAATTACTTCTACAAGGGGGGAAATAGGATTGTGAGATTGCAAAAGGTTTGGGGTAACAACTTCTATTTCATTAAATGTAGGTTCCATTAATATCTTGTTCTAAACAAAAGAAGAAGAAGAATAATAAGAAGAAGAAAGGGCTACCCTACCCCACTTTCTAATTTAGCCCTAGAGTTAGTTTAAGGCCCAACCATATTAGGAGGACCAAGTAACATTGTCGACTCTCTAAGTCTTTTCTCAACCGAGAAAACCTATGGCCATCATCAACAGCACAGGCTATTGTCATTAATTCATACAGACCTAATCTAGGTCTCTTCGCTACAAAAACAAACAAAAAATAACATGTCAATAACAAAATAAAAGCAAGATTCTCAGGCACTTTAATTCACAAATGTTGGTGGGAAAGTCCCAAAGTTGGGGGATATGAAGAGCCTCTACCGCTTCTCCCTCAAACTCCTAAGTGTTCTCTGAGAGGAAGAACAATCTGCTCTCCCAACTAACACTATGAGTAAGGAGGTCAAAAATCAACTCGAGCGCCCTATTTCTCCTGACAAAGCAATAAAAACCAGGAAAAACATGAGCTAGATGAAAAAAATTGAGAAACTCAGCTATAGTAGGAGAAGTTCCTAGCTCGTTAAGGCACAAGAATACTAGAATCCCTACTAAAATATCCCATCCCTACATTAAGATCTTAGAGGGGCAAAATTGAAGAATTAGAGAATGGCCCTAGTAAATGTTGGTAGAGGGAACCTAAGACCGACTGCAAAGGAAAAGTCAAAGAAATAGACTCTACGGCTCGAGTAAGTGTTGCATGGGGATTTTGGACCAGGGATGTGAAAAGAAACCCCAGTATGGAAGCCATAACGTTCCTTTACAACTGTCAATTCAAGATACCATGAGGGCAGCCTAGTTATAATCCTCTAAATTGCAAAGGGCTCGTCTTCTAAAAAGTGTAATATGAGTGACCGTAAAATGGAATCTATGTTAATGAAGAACATAAAAGAAATAGAATTGCACATAGTAAATAAAGACACAAAAGAAGGTGCATGAAAAATTGTAATGCAATTATTTAAACAGACACTCTTAAGTGACTGTTCGCTTCTATAAATGGTAATTAATGTGATGGGTGATTAACCATCAAAAGTTTTATTTTATTATATTTAATGATTTGTTAATTGCATATTATTTGTGATAAAATTTGATTGATTTAAAGTATTCTTTAGTATTTTAGTCATAACTTATTATGCCGATATTTGATTCACCTTATTTTGTGGCAGTGGAAAGAAGACTTCAAGGGCTAAAAAGTGTATTTCATAAAAAATTTGTGAATCAGCCTCTAATTATGCAAAAATTGAGCTTGAAGTCTGAGAACATATGGTACCCGTGCCACCAAAATTTGATGCACGAGATTTGACTTAAAAACACTTCTTTTTGAAAAGGAATTTCTCTAAATCCAACCATAGATCTCCTACCTATGCCTGCTTTAGTATAAATAAAGGTTCTCATGTGTTGAGAGATTATCTTTTTCCCAACCTTTTTTTTTTCTAGTTTTTGGTGTATTTTTCTTATGGCTTGCTATTAGCCCAACTAAGGTCAGGGGAGATACTTTTAATAAAGCACAGTATTATTTTTTATCCAATGTTATTTTTAGTCCATGATTTATTCTTTTAATTCAATTCTTGTCTTTTATTAAAATTTTTGTTTTGTATAATTTCTTGATTCGCTATGCCACATACATCAATTGTTTGAAATTCACTACGAGTCAATTATTCCATGCTTGAATTAATTAATAAAATTTTCATAAAATAGTTGATTTATTATTTGTAATAAAATTTAGAATTTATCTGTTAGAAAGCTTGATTTATCTTATACTTCGGGCACAATGAATGTTTGTGATCTATAAGTAAATACCTAGATTTATTTAGATAATTTATCAAATATGCTTTTGGATGTTTTCTATATTATACTACTAAATATTCTGATTTAGATCACTCCTTAGCTGATTTTCAATTGAGTTTAAAAATTAGATCATTAATAATTGTCGTGTAGATTTGAAATGGTATCCTCGATGCTTTATTATTTTCAATTATTATTTTAAAAATCATATATTTCTTTGTCTATAATCATTGACTTTCAAGGTGTATACTTAGAGCAAAAAGAATAAAACTAAAGTTTACTTTTTATTAGATATCAGGGAAGTACTTACAGTTAGACCTTCTTGCACTTCAAACCCTTCTTTCTTTTGCTAGAGTTTGATCCTACAACAGTCTATAGAAACTTTCATTCCTATAACTTCCTTTCGTTGAAACTACGGTTTAGTAACCTCTGTCGATACTATAGTCAGAAGAATCCCCATACCACTAAAGATATAGCCTTACACTTGGTGGAGAGGTAGTTGATTGTAAACCAAAAACCTAGCGCATTGTACGATGCGAGATTCCAAGAAAATCGGAAGAAGGTCGTGAAATATTTCATCTACTAGAGGAGCAAAATGCCAGATGCAACAGTTCCAGTCCTAGCCGTTGAGGTGGCGTAGTGACAGGCGAGAGCAATAACAACAGAAGCAGCAAAAGATCTTGTAGTAGTATACTCGGTTGTTTTTGGTGGAATAGATTCAAACGTCTAGTGTAGTAGATCTAGAGCAAATTGGCATTCACTTAGTTGCTTTTGCAGTGGATTCTAATCCTGATGTTGATCGAACGCAACTTTCTGGTGAAAACTAAATTTATTATTTCCTGATTTCAAAATATCTACAACAAATTTTCAAAGAAATTTTCTTTTAGTTTTTCTTTGTATTTCAAGTTTACACAATTACCTATGGTTCGACTTTAGGATTTCGAGTATTATATTAATTTGTGACAACATGCACTTGGGTGATCAATTTTAATATTGGAGTAACAGGCGTGCATAAAATGCACTTAAAGCCCTAGGTTAATGGCATCGTGGGAATGAAATGACATAAAAGTCTGGGTGCCATTCGTACTCAATGATGGCATGATTGTGCTGCTAGAATGTAACCATTGCATACACGTCTTTTCACCATTATTAAGAAAGAGCTCATATGCATTAAGCTCCTTTATAATGATGAGCTCATTAGCCTTTCACTTAGCTCAAATTGAGTCCAAGAGACTCAATAGAAGCACAAGACAATTAGCCTAGCTTGGATTGAGTCCAATAGACTAATAGAAGCACTAGGTGCTTAGCCTAGTTCGTTAAAAATATCGAGGCAAACCAAAACCACTCCAGAAGAAGGAAACACAATATCAAAACATTGAAAATTCATAGGAAAAACTGTTCATTAAAAAATTGGACACTGTTTCTCAAAGAAGGAATAAAGGTCAAAGTGACAACACAAAAAAGTCCTACAACCATAATGTGTCTCCTTATCTGGATTAACTCCTTCAGTGACATCTATAGACACTTGATCAGATTTCTCTTCCTTGACTGTATCCACATAGTCTCCATGGCTATCTCAGTTCCTTGCACAACAGTTTTTTTTCCTTATCCTCAAGGGGCTTATTGCTCACCGCCTCACCATCCTCTATCTTTTTCACCACTAGCAATAGTTGCCAAATCATCTCCAAAAGCAATTTTGGAGAAGTCTAGGTGGGGGTATTCCTTTTGGATGCATTTCCTAAATTCATCAAAGTCATCCAGGTAATATTCAAGGACTTTTTCTTTGAATTCCTTGTAGTATTGATACTTCTTCATAGTAGTCTCCCCAACAGACTTAATTTCTAGCTCCTTCTTGTCCAGCACTAAGGAGAAATCCAGAATCTTTTAAGAGAGGGACTCTTTCTCCTCTTCAAGTTCCTCGTTCTTCTAAGAAAGCTCAGTGGCCTCTGCCGTGGAATTGCTCAACTTTATTAGTAATTCATTTTTGTCCCTCAAAGCTTTATCCCTTTCTTTTTCTACATCAGAGAGGTGGCTTAGTGTCTTCTCAGCATCATTTATTAGACTGAGAATTTTTTCATAAGCCGCTATTAGCTAGGCATCCAACATCTCTAGCAAAGAATGGATGGCCTCAACCTGCTCCTTATAGGCCTTCTTCACATCGAGCGCAGTATTGAAATGGTTGCTTGTAAGGATGAAAGTCGGGAAAGAAGGAAGGAAGGTCAGAATGAAGTAGAAGATAAATGAGTTGAGCATAAGAAATACATATGGGAGCCTCACCTTTCCAAGAGTTAGAACCAGGTTCTTGGTCACCCTGGCTAGCCCAAGGTTGAAAATAGCCTGCATCTCCTCTACATAAACAAACTCGTGAAGTTTGGCCATGGCCTCCTCCACATTGTCCCACATTGATGATGCAACAAATGAAGGATCCATAGGATGAAGGCTTTAGCATTGTCTTGTCCACAACCTCCTCGAAAACTATAGCTTTGCCTTTGCCCTTGTCTTTTGGAGGGGCAAGAGGTGTCTCCACCGAGGGAGCCTTCGGAAGGGGATTATCCATATGATAAATGACCATTAGCTTGGCCCCTTACTTAAAAGAAGGAGTCACTGGTAGAGAGGTAGAGCTCGGGGATGTTCCTTTATCCCGAATGAGATTCACCCTTGGCCTCTTACGCTGAGGTGAGTTGGCATTAAAGGACCTCTTAGCTGAAATCTCTTGAAGCATTTTCTTATCAATTGGCTTGGAAACCATGGCTGGAGTAAACGAAAGACTAAAAATGAGCTATAGATATGCATAGGCTAGGATAAGAATTGCAATGATAAAGTTATACCTTTGGAAGAGGAGGTTGTTGGAGCTGGAGGATCAGAGGTAATGGGAAAAGGGCCTAACTAACACTCAAAGAGGGTTTAATTACTCAAGAGATTGGAAATATCCTTGGTAGGATAGTCAAGAGCCTTCTTAAGCTATAGCTTTAGCTCGGGAGGCAATGGATTGGATTTACTTGCGTTTCAAAAAAATGAAAGATGAAAAATTCAATAAAGCTCCAAAATGGATGAAACTAAAGAAAATCTACTCACAAAGAGAAGGGGCAAGAGTTTCCTATAGTCAAGGAACTAAAAGGGGTATGCTAGAAAGGGTATCTAACGGGGCAAATTTTCATCCAGTCCCAAAGATAAAGAAAAACTTGTCTTTCCATTCTTTCCCATTTGAAGAATAGCTCGTTAAAATGCATGTTCCTTCTCGCTTCAAAAGGTAAAACCACCTTAGCTCTTTCCCTAAGCTAAAGTTAATTTTGTAATAATGCATGAGGTTGGCGAGGGTAAGATGAACCCCAATAGCATTGGTCCTAGCCCAAATGACACCAATACGAACCAAAAACCCCTAGCTATTTGGGGTTAATTGAGCAAGGGCAAGATTCAAGAAATGGAGGGCCTCTCTAATATACATGGGCGTTGGAAAGTGAAGTCCAACCTCGAAGATAGATTCATAAAAGCAGACCTCATTAAGACCGAAAGAGTTAGTAGTTTCGTCAGAAGAAGGGACCCTGAGGCAGATCGAATCGAGAATTCGGTATAAAGCCCTAATTTCCTTAAGGGCATCCTTATCAAGGAAAATTCAACAGAGTTTGGCTCGAACCATCTTGAGGGATGGAGAGTCAATCTCCAATACGGAGTTGGAGTCCTCACTGGTTGCATCGACCTAGGACATTGGCACCAGGGTATTCTTCGAAGGCGTGTGCTCAGAATCTGTCACCATAATGGGGAAAAACGGCCATTGATGTTTAAATTCAGCAGAGGTAAGAAATTATGGTTATGGTTAAGTAGAGAAATGCAAGATTCAAGCACCGATTCTAGCTGGACTTGAGTAGATCTATCTACAAAGAACCCAAGATGATCGAGGTTGGAATTCCTCCACCGAAGGAAACATAAGTGATAAAATTGGAATTGGAACGTGTGACTCTAACCTATGCTCCCTAATGAAGAGTTTAGGGAAACAAAAAGAGTAAAGAAGATTTCTTGTAGCTCTTGAGGACGTGCTGGAAAGCCATGGGGAAAAAGGGTTTAAGTATTGGCCCCACAAGGGTCTTGTTGTTGTTTGCGCATGCACAATTCATGTTCCCATTTCCTTAGGTACTAAGGAACAAGTGCAATTCATAAAGTTTTGAATTGAGGGGCAACTGATGATGGTAAAACAAACAAGAGTTGGGCAACTCAATAGAGTCCTAGTTCAACACAATTTGACTAATTCAAAACCAATTGAGATTCCTATGCCATAGGGAATCCATATCAGCTTCGGTTTTGATGCCGCCTTTATTCAAATAGAAGATAAGAACCCTCCAATGGTCAAATCTGCTAGCCTATAAAAGGGATAAGCTAGGGATCATCCATGTAATTCTTCATTCTCAGCTAAATACAATTACTATCAATAATTCCTCTTTGACTTTATCATCGAAGGGTTAACCACCATAGCCCCTCTAATCCTCGACTTCTCTTGTAAGTACTCACCCAAGACGATCAACGAGTAATTCAACTCAACCATTTCCCCAGAGCTCGGTGTGCAGTTTTCGGCATCAACAAATGTTCCTAACATGTGTCGCACAACACCATCAGCACCATGAATCCTTCAGATTTGCAACAATAACTAATGGTTTTCTTGAATGTAACGATTGACACTACCGTTCAGTGATGTATGGTGGAGAAGAGAGATCAAAGAGAGAATAAAAGGGCAAGAGAAGAATAAGACAATAGCAGATAAGATAGATAACATAGATATACTAAAAAGGAAGAAGAGGAATTAAATGAGAGTAATTGATGGAAGTGAGAGAAAATAAAAAGATTTATATGAAATAGATATGAGGGAGGGAAATTTTTTTAAATAAGATATAGAACCGAGAGACCGGGAGAGATAAATAGTGGTATAGAAGAGATAGGTGAAAGTGGGGGAATCCAAAAAAGAGATAGAAGAGAGAAGGATGACTGAGAGAGGAAAGAGAAATAGTAGAATGAAAGAAATAGTAGAGAGAAAAGAATTGAATGTCACCTAGTGGTTGGTCTAGTAAGTGAGAATTCGAATTCCCTGAGTCAATGCTTAAGTTTGATTTTCCACAGTTATGGCAGTCGGTAGGGTTAAACACACTCTTTAGTGCCTAGAGCATGCGGTGAGATATTAGTTTTGGCCCCATCGTAAGTGGTGAGGAGCAATACTCCCTGACATATGTGGAGTGACCTAATTACATATACATTTTATGCACCAAAATAAAAAAAATAAAAAAAGGAATTGAAGGAAGAGAGGTGAGATGAGAATAGTCAGACAGAAGATATAGGAGATGAGGAATAAGAATAGATAGAGTAATTGAAAGAAGAGTATTCTTATCATTAATAATATAAAAAGTTAAAATTGTGACCACACAAAGCACATGTCGTAAAGGCTTAAAAAGTCGGTGTTTATACATATTGATATAAAACTTTTAGTTTTCATTTTCAAAAATGCATTACTCACGACCTTTAATTCGGGCTTATCGGCTAAGTCCTCCGCTTGAATAGTATAGGCTTATAAATATTGTAATTAGAACGCCAAGGTTTTTCGTCAGACCGAGTGCTAAAGGGAGAGAAATATAAGACATGCACAACGTCCCTCCTTCCCTCTCGGGCAAATGGTATTTCAAATTGTCCGCCAATAACAAGTTGGAATAAGCCAATGGGAATAAAAAGTGCACCGAGAGCTCCAACAAATTTTAGAAGTTTTATTTACTTACGGGACAATTAAGTCGTGTTGTGTTGTATTTGATTGTGTCATTTTGGATTCTTGTACTAACCAACACTCTCTGTACCCATTTAACTTCTTGTTTCATATATTTTGATGCCAGTTTTGACTTATTTATTAATTATGTTGTACTTGGATCCCCACATCTTTCTTCAACCAAATCCACTACTAAGTAAGAAATGGGGGAACAAATTTAGAAGTTCTCTTCATTTAATGCCAGTTAAATAGTTTTGCTGCATCATAATGAAATTATTAGTGTTTGACACTAACCTGATTCATTTATTAAAGTGATAATAAATTGTGTCATTTTCAGTTTGCATCAATAGCCAATTAACCTTAAATCGCTAATTTTTTTAAAATTACAATTCCTATATTTCATTGGTTGACTTTGTATTGTCAACTAAAAGGTTCCACTGGTCTGTGGTGGTCTTATATACCTTAGTTTCCGTACTTGGCCACTGCTATGATCTGCCCATTATGTCATTGGATCATTTTTTTGTGTCTCATTTCATTGATTCATGACTTTTTTAGAACCACAAAAGGATATTGCCCAGATTCATGAGTCCTTATCCTCAATTATTGGAAAAGAAAAACTACTCATGTTTCAGACATTTAATATTTGTGTGAATTGGTCATGTTATTTTCGAGCCTCATATCATGTCAAATCTGTATCGTGTTAGTGTCAGTAAATAGACACCCTAGTTGGCATATTGCGTGATATAGAAAGAACACAAGTTAGAACTTCTTAGATAGGTTTCCAGGGCTCTTTTGGGCTATATTTTCTCCTATCTAATTGCCAGATTGGACACTTTTTTTCTTGGTTAACCTTGACGGACTGGAACTCTCTTAATACGAAATTTACTACATATGTTAATCTATTGTGGGGGTGAACCCTTTTTCAATGAAATGGTGGACTTTAACTCATTAAGTCAAATTGTTTGGCCGTGAAAACTTGAAACATTTTAACAAAAAAGTAAGTAGCTGCAATGAGCAAGTGACAAATGAAATGAGAGTAGAAGGAAAACCACTACGTCATCATGCTGCTATTAGTATTCCCTATTCGAACAGGAAAATGGAGACGAAAATGTGACCTTTTTATTGATTAACAAATATAAATTTATCAAGAAAATATAATTATTCACCCAACACCAATGCAAAACGCTCAATAGAATTTTACAGAAGAGTCCAGAAGACCAACATACTCAAACCCACATACCATCTCTAAAAAGATCTAACATTTGAAAGAGTAGATGGGAATCAGCCAGCTGAAACACTCATGTTCCGGTGATGTGGGGATTTCGATCTTTTTTTTTTCTTTAACAAAGATAACTTCATCACAAAAATATAACTGCTTACTCAATATCAATCCAGAACGCTCAAGGCTCAACAGAGCTTTCACGGGAGGGTTAATAAACTGTGACCTTGCAAGCCACATGTAAAAAACAATATAACATTAATCCCACTTGTTGGCTGCCAACATCTCATCCACAAAATTTTCCTTTTGCCAACCTGCCATTTGCTTTTCACAGTTTATTCTAAATCCCGTTTTATAGTCTCCCTAAGTACATGATAAGATTCGAGATGATTCCCTTTAATCACTTATTAATCTGCCTCTAATCACAATTTCGTGCAATCACGGCCTTACCGGATCCAACTTTTTCTTTTTCTTTATGCGATGAAATCCGGCCAAGGGCTCCATGATTAGCAAGTAGGCCGATTGCAATCTGTCCATTTCCAATGGATTAGGGTTTCTATGTGGTTCGTAATTAAAATTACATAATTGATAGTCCATATAAAAAGTTGATTACTGGATTAAAAAGGTTAAAATTATGTCACTTGAGGATGTAAATTTTCGATAAAAATGACACAATTTGTAAAAAAGATTAATAAATAGATTGGCTTAGGATCAAACTCAAATAACTAAATTTAATACGATACACATAATTTAAATGATACTATATATAGAAAATATCTATTTTTTAGTTTGTGTAGTAATGTACAAATTGTCGAATAACTAAATAGTGTTGGACTTTGTTTTGTTAGGATGTGAATCAATAATATATGAGAGATTAATAGATTTTATTAGGATAGAAGTGGATTCTAAATTTTAAAATCTTGCCTTCACGAGTTATAGAGATCGACAAAAATCAAATACAACACAAATATTACTGAATATAACACCAATCTAGAACTTACAGTGCATGATTGGAGTCCCACCCCTAATCTAAATTCATAACTGTAATTAGTCCTTAAATATATGTACCCTAAGGTACATTAATTAAGTATACCTCGATGGTGATATATCTACACGACAGTTGTTTGCAAGTGGGGGTCCTTCTTTCTTATTTTATTATTTTAGATTTTAATGTAATATTTAAACCAAATTTTCAAATGCTAAGATCATCTTTAATCCTTTCCTTAACTTCGACTCAAATTAAATTTAAGTAAAAATGACTCAAAAATCATCTCCAACCCTTTACCTAAACCTATACCAAACCAAGGAAGAGCTCGTTCTTCACCCAAATTCCTTACCCAAATTCTTAAAGTGATATCGTACCAAATTCTCTATGTATTCTCTCTGCCAAATTCTTGGGTTCTCTATCTTCCTCTCTTTACAACTTTTCGTATCATTGACCAATCCTCCCTTCACAGCTTCCGGCATCACAGTGATGGAACCTTCCAAGAATCAATAGGAAGATGACACACATCCTCAACATGTGAAACATGGGAGCGCCATGAATGGACACATGTCCTCGGCATCCATCTCCCCGTTAAGGTCAGATGGGAGAGGTTTCAATTCATGCTTTGGTGTCTTGTCACTTAAGGATAGCGGTTTTGTGACCCCTGGTGAGATCTCTTCGAATTTGGGGGCCCATGTCCTAATAGTATGAGTGGGGCACGTCTTTGAGTTTGGGTCATCATCTATTGTCTTAGATGAGATAGACTATAGCAGAGCAGATTCAGTAGAATTCTCACAGAATGCTTCATTTAGATGTTCTTGTATCAAATATTCAATGGAGTTTACTTCCTTTTCTTCTTTGTCCTCTCCCGGGTACTTAGCGATATTGAAAATGTTCAGCTCGAGAGTCACATTCCCAAAAGCTAATTTCATGACTCCATTCCTGCAATTGATTAATGCATTGGATGTTGATAGGAAGGGTCGACCAAGAATGACAAAAATTTGATTCTCCGAGTGTATTGTTGGTTGAGTATCTAGAACAATGAAGTCAACATGGAAGACAAAGTTGTCTAATTGGACGAGTACATCTACAATAATGCCCCTAAAAATTTTGGCAGATCTGCCAACTAGAGTATGACACAAGTGGGTTTGAGTTCATCCAGACCCAATTGCTGGTAAACAGAGAAAGGAAACAAATTGACATTGGTTCTGAGATCTAACAGTGCTTGTTTTATTCTGAAGTTTCCAATGACACATAACACAGTCGGACACTCTGGATCTTTGTATTTTGGAGGCGTTTTGTGTTGAAGTAAAGCACTGGCTTGTTTTGTTAGAAAAGCTCTTTTTTGGACATTCTGACTTCTCTTGACTATGCACAAGTCTTTTAAAAACTTGGCATAAGACAAACTTGTTTAATTGTATCCAAAAGTGGGATGTTAATTTTTACTTTCTTAAAAAGCTCGTAAATCTTAGGCTGATTATTCAACTTCAGTATTGTTTTGAGTCTATGAGAAAAAGGAACAGGAATATAACACAAGAGTTCTTCTTCCCTTGATGGCTCAGGTTCTTCTTCAATTACAAGTTCAGGCTCAAATGATGAGTTGACCGAGATTGGCTTTGGAATTAGCATGTCTTTGATGGTCTTGTCAATCACCTTGCAACTTCTCAGTGCCATGACAACTTGGGCTTGGTCTTGTGGGGTTTCCATGATTGAAGGATTTTTCACGTAAAATTGGTCTTGTGGGGGTTTTGGTTGGGCAGGAAACTTACTCTTTGCATGTGGTCTGGGTTTTAAAATAAGTGAAAGTCTGTATAGAATTATGGTTGTAGTTTATTTGGCTTTGTATAAACTGATTTAGTGTGTCCTCAAAGTTCCTCTTTTGTGGTGGTTGGTATGGTTGACATAGGGAGGTCCTTGAGGTGGTGGGTGTGAACCTTGCGGTTGGTTCATGAGATTTGGTTGTGTGTTCCTCCAACTAAAGTTTGGGTGGTTTCGTCACCCTGGATTGTATGTTACATAGTATGGGTTGGAGTAAGGCTTGCTGAAGTTAGAAACTGCATTTGTTTGTTCCAACAAGACTTCTTTGAATGCTGGGATGGCAGGACATTCCCTAGTAGGATATCCTGTTAGTTCACAAATCTCACACACTTGTTCTGTGGATGGGTCAACATCAACTTGATGAACTTTTTTCATTTCTAAAGCCTCAAGCTTTCGAGAAAAAGTAGACATTTTTGCTCTCTAGTCATCATCATCTCTCAAGACATACTTACCCCCTTGGGAACTGGATGGTCTAGCTTCAACAGTGGTAGGAGAGGCTGAGTCCCACATCTGAGAGCTATCAGAGATGGTATAAAAAAAAGGGAATGCCTCCTC
>CM042185.1:27607687-27672888 GCA_023539305.1 Ilex asprella
TAGAGCTCACCCCATGCGAGATGATAGAGAAAACATGGAGGGAACAGCTAGCTAATGGCAGCTGCCCCCGAAGTAGTAGGAAGCTACAATCAGGGCATGAAATCTCAACTAACCAAGATCCTCCTCTAAAATCAAGGAGAATCCCACGAGTGAAGAGCAAATATCTCGCTGGATATCCCCTAGAGATAGGAATTGCACTATAAATATTGTATTGAGCCTCCATCGAGGGGGAGAGAACCCTACTTGTACCGAAAGCATCTTGTAAAAACATTCTTAAGAGGAATATAGATCCTAGGAGCAAGAGCCTCCATTAAAGAGTGGACTAGCCGAGCTTCCCAGCCGGTGAACCACTATATTTTCGCTGTATCAGACATGCCACACCTCGGATAACCAACATATTCGCCGATCATTCTCACGAACCTTGTAGCTCAGTTCCATATAAAATAGCACCATTCACGTCTTCTGCTCAGACTCGTGCTTCTACACCATCAGTTTGGCGCCGTCTGTGGGCACAACTGTTCTCATTTCTTATAATACGCTGATTCTTCAGTGACTGATGGTGTCAACCCGCAACATGAGCCAAAGTCAAACTAACCTACCACGCACGCAAGACCACCAGGAGGCCATCAATGGCCGACAAGCAGAGGACAACCCTGGGATTAACCCCTTAACAGGGGATCCCTCAACGAGCAACGAACTAGAGGCCCTCCGCCTTGTCAATCAGCATTTGCTGCAACAAAACGAGGAGCTGTTGAAACTCTTGAAATGCCCGCGGGAAGCACGGCCAGCACAAGAGGGTTCGAGTAATCTTCCTCATAGAGAACGGTGCCATCTCAGCCCCCTCAGAGAAGTCGACGAAGAAGCAGAAAACAGCCAAACCATGGGGAGGGACCCATAGATACCTCCTAGGAATGGCCACAACGAAGAGGTGCAGAGCCAGAATGATGGAGGGGAAAGGAATGATTACATTCCCTACCAGCAGGACAGAATAGAGCAGTACTGAGAACAACGCTTCGAGGATATCAAACAGGAGCTCAGCCACATGAAGGAGGCAGTAAGGAATAAGGCACCAGTAACAATGGACGCCTTGGTTCAACAGACAGAATCCCCTTTTACTACCGGGGTATTGCATTTTCCTTTACCTCCAAAATTCAGAATGCCGCAAATAGACTCCTTCAACGGAACAAAAGACCCTATAGATCATCTTAATACTTTCAAGAACCAAATGGAGCTGCATGGGTATCAAGACCCTGTGCGATGCAGAGCCTTTGCGATCACGTTAAAAGGTTCTGCTCTCGTATGGTTTAACAGACTCCCGCCGACCTCCATCTCATCCTTTAAAGAGCTCTCGGTGGCCTTCGTGTCCCACTTTATAGGGGCCCGAATCTACAGGAAGGCGAGCTATCATCTTCTGAATGTGAAGCAAGGGCCCGAAGAAAACCTGAGGTCCTATGTCCAAAGGTTTAACTCGGAGTCATTAAAGGTGGACATCCCAGATGAGAAGTTTGTCATCACCGCTTTCATAGCCGGGTTAGGAGTACAATCTAAAGATCTGATGTTTTCCATCTCCAAGAACCCCCAAGCCAGCATGGCGGAGGTACTTGCCAAAGCAGAAAAATACATAAATGGTGAGAAAGCCCTCCTTTCTAAAGCAAGGAGTTCCTCCACCCAAAAAGATAAAAGACAAGAAGAGAAGAAAAAGGATCGAAGTCCCAGAAGGGAGAAGGAAAGGAGACGGGAAAGGTCTCCGAGAAGAGATAGAAACCCCTCCCCCAAGAGGAGGGGAGACGTTAAAGATCGTCTAGGACCTATGCGTCCAAGTTTACAGCCAAGATATGTACCTCAGGAGCTCCCACCGCTTACCGCAGCCATATCACAGATCCTCTATGAGGTACAGTACGAGAAGTTCTTAAGGTGGCCACCCCAGATGAAAGCGGATCCAACGAAGAAAGATCCCACAAAATACTGCCATTACCACTGGGATCATGGTCATCACACCGATGATTGCATTCAGCTGAAAAGGAGATCGAGTTCTTAATCCAGCGAAGGCAGCTGCGTCGCTTTGTAGCCCGTCACAACCAAGATCGAGCTCTCCCACCTCCGCCACCTCAGCAGCAAGTGCAAGTACAACACAAGTATCCCCTGGGAGAAATCAGGGTCATATCGGGAGGGTTCTCTGGGGGAGGTGAATCCAGCACGGCAAAGAGAGCCCACCTCAGAAGAATGAGATTAGGGGAAGCCCTGGAGGTCGGAACTGTATCCAAGACTCCGCGCCTCAACACGACCATCACTTTCTCAGATTCTGATCTAGAAGGATGCCAACACCCCCATGATGATCCTCTAGTGATCAGAGCTGTGGTGGCCAACAGAACGGTCCATCGAGTCCTGGTCGGTAATGGAAGTTCGGCCGACATCATATTTGCACCGGCGTTCGATAAGATGGATATAGGAAGGGAGAAACTGGAGCCCGTAAGCACCCATTTGCTAGGATTTGCAGGGGAAAGGGTGTTACCCCTTGGGGCCATTCAGCTCATACTCACCCTAGGGGACCTCCCTTGTCAGGCCACGACGTCTGTCAAGTTCCTGGTAGTTGAAGCACCTTCTACCTATAACATGCTATTAGGTAGACCCTCACTCAACTCTATAAAATCCATCCCTCCGCATATCACCTAGTAGTGAAGTTTTCGACGGAAAACGGGATTGGAGTGGTCCGCGGAAACCAGCGTATAGCATGAGAATGTTATATGGCCTTAGTAAAGAAGAAAAAGGTAGAAAATATCGAGTTAGATGAGCTCGATGTGAGGAATGAGCTGGATACTAGGCCAACGCCGTCAGAGGACCTGGAGCCCATACAGCTCGACGAAGAGTCGGAGTATCTCGTTTATGTGGGATCCAAGTTGAATACAGAAATCAAAGATCTCCTCATTCGGTTCCTCAGGAAAAATGCTGATGTCTTCACTTGGAAGCAAGAAGACATGGCGGAAATAGACCCCGAAATCATTACACACAAGCTCAGTGTAAGCCCCACTTACAAGCCAATTAAGCAAAAAAGAAGGAGCTTCGCCCCAGAAAGGCAAAGGGCTATTAACGAGGAAGTCAAAAAACTCCTCTTCTCGAAAGCCATTAGAGAGGTAGATTACCCTGTATGGTTAGCCAATGTGGTACTCGTTAGGAAGACCAACGGCAAGTGGCGACTTTGCATTGACTTCACGGACCTTAATCGAGCATGCCCAAAGGACAATTTTCCTCTACCCCGGATCGACCTCATCGTGGACGCCACAGCAGGACATGAGCTACTCAGTTTCATGGATGCCTTCTCAGGGTACAACCAGATTAGAATAGACCAGAATGACCAGGAGAAAACCTCTTTCATGACTGAACAGGGCACATATTGTTACCAGGTCTTGTCGTTCGGCTTGAAGAACGCAGGAGCCATTTACCAACGATTGGTAAACAGAATGTTCCAAAAGCAGATTGGGACCTCCATGGAAGTGTACATTGACGACATGTTGGTTAAATCACTCAAAGCAGAGCTTCATATAGAGCACCTAGCTGAATCTTTCCAAATTCTGAAAGAACACAGAATGAAACTCAATCCCGCCAAATGTGCATTGGGAGTTTCGGCAGGAAAATTTTTGGGCTTCATAGTTAATAGCAGAGGAATAGAGGCTAGCCCCGAGAAGGTAAAGGCGTTGTTAGACATGCAACCCCTTCAAACATAAAGGAGATCCAGCGTTTAACAGGAAGAATAGCTGCCTTGAACCGCTTCGTATCCAGATCGAGTGATAAATGTTAGCCTTTCTTCCAGATCTTGAGGAAGGTCTTCCGGTGGGATGCTAAGTGTGAAGAAGCATTCGCAGCTTTAAAGGTGTACCTAAGCTCCCCTCCCGTATTGGTAAGCCCTTTGGAAGGGGAGGTACTCGCACTTTATTTAGCGGTTTCGGACTTTTCAACCAGTGCGACACTGGTTAGGGACCGAGACAGAGCTCATCAGCCAGTCTACTACTGCCGCAGAGCTCTAAGGGGGCCAGAGGAGAGATATCCAAAAATGGAGAAACTGGTTTTAGCTCTAGTAACAACAGCCATGAGGCTCCGACCGTATTTCCAAGCTCATACTATAGAAATCCCTATAGAACAGCCAATGAAACAGGTACTGCACAGACCGGAATCTTCAGGAAGACTTGTCAAATGGGCCGTCGAGCTCAGCGAATTTGATAGACGATACAAGCCGAGAACAGTCGTCAAAGGGCAGATTTTGGCTGATTTCATCGCTGAGTTCACAACGGCTGCACCCAAAAAGCAACACAGCTAGTGCCTGACCTCCCTATCTGAAAACTTTCAGTAGACGGAGCTACCAACGCCCAAGGGAGTGGCGCCGGCCTAATTCTGACCTCCCCAGAAGGAATAGATGTGGAATACGCCCTTAGATTTGGGTTTAAAGTTTCAAACAATGAGGCTGAGTATGAAGCCGTTATCGCTGGGCTCAATCTCGCTTACTCTATGGAGGCAGAACAGCTAGAGGTCTGTAGTGATTCTCAACTGGTGGTGAAACAGATAGAAGAATCCTACGAAGCTAGGGGCGAGAAAATGGTCCTATACCTCAAGAAAGTACAAGAACTAATCAAAAATTTGTGCAAGTCGAGATCAAACACGTCCCTAGGTCGAAAAATTCTCGAGCAGATGCTTTAGAAAAGTTAGCCACCGCCTCGCAGGAAAATTTGGATAGGCTGATACTAGTAGAGTATTTGGCAGAACCTACGATTACAATGGAGGGAGGAGAAGCGTTCACGCTTTTGGCTCAGCCAAGCTGGATGGATCCCATCATGGGGTACCTACAGAATGGAACCCTGCCAGAAGATCCCAAGGATGCCGCTAAGCTAAGAACCAGGTCAGCTAGGTTTTCTGTCGTACAAGGGAAACTGTACAAATGGGGTTTTTCGACACCACTCCTCAAATGCCTGGGAAATGAAGATGCTAGCTACGTACTCAGAGAAGTCCATGAAGGCATCTGCGGTAATCACATTGGAGCTCGGACCTTGGCAGGGAAAGCACTAAGGCAAGGATACTATTGGCCCATCATGCTCAAGGACGCCACTGACATGGTCAAAAAATGCAAGAGTTGCCAAGAGCATGCTAACATCTCTCACGTACCGACCGAGTTACTGACCTCGGTGGTAAGCCCTTGGCCGTTCCAACAATAGGGTTTGGACATACTCGGGCCCCTTCCTATCGGTGTGGGACAAACCAAATTTTTCATACTTGGTGTGGATTATTTCACCAAGTAGGCCGAAGTCGAGCCATTAGCAACAATCACTGAGCAAAAAGTACAGAACTTCGTTTGAAAATCAATAGTTTGCAGGTTCGGTGTTCCAAGAGCAGTGGTATCCGATAACGGAAAGCAATTTGACAACGCTAAGTTTAAAAACTTTTGTACAAAGCTCGGGATAAAAAACTATTTCTCTGCCCCGGCTCATCCTCAATCCAACGGACAAGCGAAAGTCACCATCAGAACCATAAAAACGGCTTTGAAGAACAAGTTAGCAAGTTTGAAAGGCAAATGGGTGGAATATCTTCCCGAGGTTTTATGGGCCTACAGGACCACCGCCAGGTCAGCAACCCAGGAAACCCCGTTTGCCCTGGCTTTTGGTACAGAAGCAGTAGCACCAGTCGAGGTAGGACTCTTGTCACCCAAGACGGCGTTTTCAGACCCAAAATGTAACGATGAATCACTTCTAGTAAACTTGGACCTGTTGGATGAAAAAAGAGACCAGGCCCTACGTTGAATCCGAGAATATTAGAGAAAAGCAACAAGGTACTATAACAGAAGGGTCAGGCGTAGAGACTTTAAGACTGGGGACCTAGTACTCAAGAGGCTCCTACTTGCAAGAAAAGACCCAACTCATGGGAAGCTAGGACCTAATTGGGAAGGACCCTATGATATATCAAGGGTGGTCAGGCCTGGGAACTACGAGTTGCAGACAGAAGATGGAAAAACCCTACCCCACTCGTGGAACGCAAAACACCTTAAGAGGTTTTTTTAGTAAGTCTCTTTTGTAACCCATCGATTTGATAAATAAAAACATTCAGTTGCTGTTAAATAATCTCGCATCGAGCCACAAGAGCTTCAGAGCTCGCGATGAACTATTCAGTTCATAAAATAACAAGAGCTCTAGAGCTCGCGATGAACTATTCAATTCATAAGTTAAAAGAGCTTCAGCGCTCACAATGAACTATTCAGAGCTCCAGAGCTCGCGATGAACTATTCAGTTCATAAGAGCTCCAAAGCTCACGATGAACTATTCAGTTCATAAAATAACCAGAGCTCCAGAGCTCACGATGAACTATTCAGTTCATAAGAGCTCCAAAGCTCGCGATGAACTATTCAGTTCATAAGAGCTCCAAAGCTCGAAAGTAACTATTTAGTTCATAAAATCAAAAAGCCACGCAGCTCGTGATGAACTGCTCAGTTCATAAAGTAAAAGAGCTCCTCAGCTCGAGATGAACCCAGCAGCTCATAACAAATATATCCAGTTCGTAAGAATAAGAGACAAGATTGTGGAAATCCTAATGAAGTCCCCAGACTTTGGAAAACACAGCTCATTACTCGGATCAAGAGAATTAAAAAGAGCAGTTCAAATTATGCATGCCATGAAGTGTCCAGAAAATCACCAAAAAGAAAAGTAGTTCGAATTACATCCAAAAACCATAGCTAAAATGAAGTTGCACAAAGAAGACCCTTAGAAGTTCTAGTCGTCCCCCAAACGTTTCTTCAACACCTCCAGCTCTTCTTTCAGACGGACGTTCTCTTCCCTCAACTCCTCCCTCTCCTTCTCTGCTTTTGAGAGTGAGTTGAGAAGTTTTGCTCCTGCCGAAGAAAGCAAAATTGCGCTAAGGGAAGAATTAGAGGATGAAGGGGATTCATTCATCTTACACCTCTTCGAGGACGGTTCAACTCCTTACTCCTCCTCTGACCCAGAGGGAGACAGATCGGGCGAACTGCAATCAAAGTGGAAATCAAGAGAAGCTGCCACAGCACTGAACAAGAAGAGATTGTCAGACGTCATCAGTTCTGAAAAAGACATTGGCATGGACCACTTCACTTCCTCGATCCTTATAACTTCCAGTAAATCTGGTTCAAGGGCGACTGCATAATGAAGAGAGGGTCAGAACGTAGCGTTAAAAAGAAAAATATTCAAGAAGATGGTTGATATCCTTACCTATATGGTCAAATCTCCTCCAAGAACACGGAACTCTGTTTCCTAGTCGACAATCCTCCATGGACCTCCAAGATTCTCCAGAAGCAAAGAAAAAATGACTGGGCCACCCCTGAGAAATGGAAGGGATATCAAACACCAACTGAGGCTCGGAATAACGCCTTCAACGGAAACATGAAGCAGGAGACATCATCTTCTTCCAGAACATGGAAATATAGAAACTCCGCAGGAGTTAGGAACTAATCAGTGCCCTGAAGGCGCCAGAACAAGAAGAAGCTGATCAGCACTGCCCAACCTCGGGGAGACAGACGGGAGGGAGGCAGACCGTAATATGCTAGAATGCACCCAACAGGAGGATGAATAGGAAGGCGGAGGCCCATCTCAAATGCATCTTCAAAAAAGCAAACTTCGCAATGGGAAAGATGGTTAGGAGGTTCATCCGGAGTAAGAACTCGGAGAGGCAGTTCCAGTTCTTGAAAGAACCGTTTCTTGATCCTTCCCAAATCAGAAGAGGAAAAGGAAGAGGGAACCAGTAACCGATATTGGAAATTCCAGTACAACCCAAAAGAAGAACGATCTTCAAAGAGAGACGAGATAGGAGCAGCCATCACGATCCGTGAAAAGAGTGGGGAGAAAATTAGAAAGGAGGAATAAGAAAAGAATTCGAAGACGAGAATCTTCAAGAGAGATTAACAAAAGGCAAACGTAGAAGGGAATACCGAACCAACGGCTATTTGGATTCCCTAATTAATAAACGAGGTTTTGGGAAACCAAACATTAATATGATGCAACCGATCACATTCAGTAAAGCATGCAAGAAACGGCGACTTCGTTCGAAGAAAGTCTAAGAGCAAGAGAAGTAATATGGAAAGATCAAGCAACACGTGTTAACCCAAAAGTTACATCCCAAATTTCATTAAATTAAAAGTACAGAGAGTATAAATTACACAAAAGGAAAAAGACATGTGGACAAATCTCCTAGCTCTCTGGTAAGAGGTCTTGTGACTGGACAAACTTAGTCACAAGAACAGATGAGGAGCTTGGTAGATTAGCAGGTAGGGATTCGAAGCCCAGAGGAAGGGAACTTTCGGGAACATTTACATTGGAGACCTCTACCCTATCCCACGAGGAATCTTGGGCAAAGGCTTTAGTCACTAGATCAGCAGAGAAAGCAACTGCCGGTAGAATGACTTGGGGGGCAGGAACTTCGAAGCTTCCAGTGGGAAGGGCCATGGAGTTGCTCTCACGGCCAGACTTAGATCCCTCTAGTTCCTCCTCAGTAGGAACGACAAAGTGAAGTCCAGGTCAGGGAAGGTCTTTGAAGCTTTACGCTGAAAGGCCAGCCATCCAGAGGCCTACAGGGTAGTGGCTTCATCCTTCAGCTCGACGATCTCACAGTCCCTCTGCTGGATCAAGGACTTTAGACTCTCTAAATCCTCGCAGAGCTTGCCATTAGGCTCATTGAGGGTGAAATAGTTTCCCCTCATCTGCTCGAGGGAGCTCTTGAGAGTAGAGACCTCCTGACTAGCTTTGGTCCAGGCTTCGGTCCTAAGCACCAGGTCTACCCTAGCTGACCTAAGCTCATCACGTGCCTTCTTCTCTTCCTCCTTAACTTTACCTTTGACTGCCAAAGAGTCATTGAGGTCAGAAGCTTGCTTCCTCACCTGCTCGGTAAGGCCCCATATCTGCTCATTGAGACCTCGCACCTGAGCCTTAAAGTCCTCATTCTCAAGGGATAGCTTTGCGATCTTGGCATCATAAACCTTCAAGGCTTTGGGGGAAGGCTCATAAGAACGAATTTTCCTCAGCAAACCCTTCGCATAGATAGCCATCGAAAAACATATAAACAATTAGGAGAACGGCACAAGAGCTTGGCTAAAACATCAAGAAGGCGTATAGAGAAACTAAGATTTACAGTAGCTACTCCCCGAAGAGCTAATGAGATGGACTCCTCAACATGCATAGAGGTGGCTCGCTGGATATCGAAATCAGGAAGAATCGAGCTCATGGCAAGCTCCATATCCTCAAAAAAAGAATTCTCACTATGTCGTGCCTCTGTCGACTTTTCCCCCTCAGTCCTAACCCTTGCATGCGGCGGCTCAACAGTCTTCCCGGAAGAACTGTACGATACTGGGACGGATTGAAGTGGGGGAATCACACCTAGATCTCCCTCAGCCTCTGATGGAGGGGGAAAAGCTCAGTCTCCCCCGAGGACAAGTCCAGAAGAAGGTTAAGCTTCTGGGGAAGGGAGGGGAGGGGCGTTACGACTTGAGGAATGCTGGGTGGAGGAACATGTTCTTGAGTCGTTACAGAGGAAGAAGGTCCCTCCGGTTTGGAAATTTTAGCCCGAGTAACAGGGCCGCTCCCAGGCCCGGCCTGAGTCTTCCGTTTAACGCCTATCCCACTCTTCCTCAACATTTCAATCTTAGCTTGAAGTTCCTCAAGAGTGGACTTCATAGCGGAAGAACCTGCATGAACTAAGCTGGATTAACTCGGTTAACAAAACGATAAAGAAGGGGAGCAAACTGAAAAGAGGTCACCTGCTATGTCGTCCAGACCGACGACGGAAAGAGGAGGAGGGGTCTCGAGGTGATCTCCAAGAAGGCAAAACCCCTTCTCTACTAACATCCAAGGTTGAATAAGCTCGAGGTATCTTCTCGGGTTACACTCTGACAGTCTTAACTTCACTGCTTCGTCCCCAGCACTAAGATTAAGACGAACGCCTAGAAACAAAACAAGCAGAGCAGAGTCAGGGACACATGACTACCAAAGCGAGACTTAACCCACTCTAGCGGGAACTCACCCAGATTCTCTGGATGAGTCCAAGCCCTAGGGATACCAAGAGTGTTCGTTGCATCAGCAGGATTATACTCCCAATCGGTGCATCCGACAAAGAAGAAATGCTCTTTCTAGTGTTTGTGAGAAGATGGAAGGTTGCAAATAATTTGCTTAGCATTGGTTCGCTTGGAGATATACAGGAAGCCCTCAGAGGAAGCCAGCTTGACATTGAAAAGGTCCAAAAGCAAGGAGATGCTGGGGACCCCAAGGCCATTATCTTTAAAAAAGACCAGAAGGCCGACCAAAACACCCCAAAAAATGGGAGATAGCTGAGAGGGGCATACATTAAGATGCTGCAAGACACTCTTAATGAAGGGATGCAGAGGGAAACGCAAGCCGTTCTCAAAGGCAGCCTCAAAAAAGCAGACACTCCTATAGCCTTGAGCAACATAAAGGGTAGACGTGCCCGGACACCGGGCTGAACGCCGACAGGAAACCCGTATCGAGCACTAAGAACTTTGATAAACGAATGATGGACTTTGCTAGGGCCTACGAGCTTGGCATGTCTATAGGATGCCCCTAGGTATGATGTGTCATCAGAAATTCCTACCCCCACTGACTTTTCCTTTGCCCTTATTGGGCTTAGGAGGCTTGGCAATGGACGACGAAGGGAGCCCTCCAGCGACCACCTCTGCATCCACGGCGTCTACGCCAGGGAAGTTATCAATTTCATCACCTACCTCGCCTAAGTCGGTATCTTCCTCTGCGGACCTATTTCCTGAAAGGGAAACAGATGAGCGCGCGACTCTAGAAGAAGCGGACATGGCTGGACAGGAAAAAGGAAGATCAAGAGAGCGGTAAGGAGGAAGAATACTGGTTAGGCACTCCCTAATAACTATGGGGTTAGCACAGAAACTACCAATACCAAGGATCCTCACGATCGAGCCCCAGCCTTGGAAGTGGGGAAGAGGAGATAAACAGAGGTTGCGATTCCAAAATAAAAGAGCCGATAAGCCCAAAAACGCAACAACCACCTCGAATTCGAGGGATCCAGAACGAGAAAAGTTGAAAAGGAGCAAGGGGGCGTACCTAGTTAAGAAAAGATAGCGAACAAAGGCCCAGAGCCAAATTGACAGAAGTAAGCACCGTTACCCCTCAAATCGAGCACAGAAGGCTTAAACGTCAGGAGAAGAATTGAAAACTATGCCGTCACCAAGGTATTTGAAAAAAATCTCTGAGAGGGAGACGAACAGAAAAAGGACCATTCCGATAATCATTTCTAGTGTGTAAAACCCAAAGGACAGGAGTTGAAACGTGTGCGGGAATCGAGGAAGCCATGATAGCCAGGAACCGCCAGAAAACGTTACTCACGTGTAAACTGAGATCAGCCACATGCTTGTCAAACTCGGTCTAAAAACAGCTCAGCCCTTGTCCATGCCCGCCTGGCTCAAGGGCTGGGGGCAACTGATGATACCAAGAAAATATTCTAAGTATGAGCTCAGACAAAGAAGTCAGCCCAGGAGGAAGGTCGGATAGGGTATCCTAAGCTTAGGGGTGCAGACCTAGAGCTCACCCCAGGCGAGATGATAGAGAAAACATGGAGAGAACAGCTGGCTAATGGCAGCTGCCCCCGAAGCAGTAGGAAGCTACAATCAAGGCATGAAATCTCAACTAACCAAGATCCTCCTCTAAAATCAAGGAGAATCCCACGAGTGAAGGACAAAGATCTCGCTGGATATCCCCTAGAGATAGGAATTACACTATAAATATTGTATTGAGCCTCCATCGAGGGAGAGAGAACCCTACTTGTACCGAAAGCATCTTGTAAAAATATTCTTGAGAGGAATATAGATCCTAGGAGCAAGAGCCTCCATTGAAGAGTGGACTAGCTGAGCTCCCCAGCCGGTAAACCACTATATTTTCGCTATATCAGACACGCCGCACCTCGGATAACCAATATATTCACCGATCATTCTCACGAGCCTTGTAGTTCAGTTTCATATGAAATAGCACCATTCACGTCTTCTGCTCAGATCCGTAGTTCTACACCATCAATTATTATCCAATAACAATATTATATACAAAATTCTTTTTTTTATTGATTATATTTTTATTAGATAATAATATTATACGACGATAATAACATCTATATATAACGAACATATGAGTTAATCTATGTGTCTATCCACTGCATTCCATGCAACAAGGGAACAAAAACAACAAAAGAATAGACAGGGACTCAGCTCGAGTAAGGAAATTAATGATGACAGGGGCACCCTGTACTTGCCACGTAGAGACAAGAATACTTGGCATAATGTTACAGTCACACGTGCATGTAAGTTTCCTGCGTAGACACACTCAAACACATACAACCCATTCTCTTTTACAAGTGCTTTTGCGACATCCTGCTTTTGTTGTTTTTAGCTTCTCCTTGTGGTTGAGTTTAGGTGTCGTTGTGATGGGTGTTTTAGATCGTCTTTCTAAAATTTGCTTTTGTGAGGTGCCTTACACTCGCATCAAGAAGAGGCTCCAAAATATAAAGATTAAGGACCTGCAGGTATTTAATACCAATCAATCAATCATTGAACTAGTTTTGGTTACTGTTATTTTTTTTTTAGGCTTTGTTAATTTTTAGACATTTTTTATAATTTGGTTTGATTGCCTGAATTCTGTTACTCATTGTAGCTCTCATGCTTGGTTTTTATTGGGGAATTTTTATCTACAAAAGCTTCGAATATTTTACAGTTGGAGATTTGATAAAGCTCTATAAGCCCTTCTTAATTACATGTATCCCTTAGGGCTTTATGGGTTGATGAGAACTCTTTACACTGATTGAGCAGATAGTGCAGATAAAGGTGAGAATGGACTGTGAAGGCTGTGAGAGGAGAGTGAGGAAGTCTGTGGAAGGGATGAAAGGAGTTACAAAAGTGGAAGTAGAGCGCAAGAGGCAAAGCCTCCTAGTGACTGGGTACGTGGACCCTGATGAGGTGTTGGACCGTGTGAGGCAGCGAACAGGGAAGAAGGCTGAGATGTGGCCTTCTCTGCCCTATGATGTCGTGGAGCGCAGCCGTCCGTACACCACCGCCACCCCTGAGTATGTGTATGATGAGCAGGCTCCGGTTGGGTATGTGCGAAAGGTCCATGAGAATCCAGAGACTTCGAACATGGCACTTAATAGTTCTAGTGCTACTGAAGTAAAGTACACCACAGCATTTAGCGATGACAATCCCAATGCTTGTTTAGTCATGTGATGGAAGATTTAATACAATTTCACCATCAGAGTCGTGTAATCAAGATTCGAACGCATGATCTATATAAATTCAAAACTCGTTCTCGTCGAATCTTGAGCATATGTCTCTTTTATGTTTTTGTAGTTTTGTTTTGGGGAGGATCTCACTCTTAAAAGGACAGTCCAACTTTAGAGGATTCAGACGTCCACGTTAGTTTTTTTTTTTCATATTTGTATGGTGTCTTGAGTCTGTAGATTAAGGTAGAACTTATATGTATTGTTGTCGGTAGGTTTGTCCCCTTAATTTTCTGTTTCAAACGATAGCCACCAAAAAACTTCAGAAGAGCAGTGTTCCTAGGGTTTAATTTATGAATAATGCTATATTGACTAAATTTTTGGACCAAATTTGAAGTTCAAAAGACATGGCAAAATATTATTTGAAATTTTTACTGGACCTAAATGACATGACACCAAATAAAGAAGTCTAACTGAACTGTCATGTTATTTGAGTTGTAAATTTAATTTCAAAATTTGATCAGTGTAGCATTACTCTTAATTTATTGATTTAAATGATGCACTGCCCTTGGATTGTTAGAAAGTCCCATCAGTGGGATGCGCTACCAATCTAATAATTTTACACTAATGCTATTGGGACATTATTGAGAGACATAATTTTGGGACATAATGAGTTATTATCAATGAAATGATAATGAAATGTATTTAATTATGAGTCTCATTGTAGCATTAAATGAATTCATTATTATTTTATTGTGGACAACCTATTATGTTATCAAATTATGTCATAATATCATTGCTCAAAATTTTAATAGATTAAGTCACTAAATTATGTCAGTAAATTAAGTTTAAATAATATTATCACTTCCCAAAATATGATTTACTTAAAAAAAAAAAAAGAATGTATGCCATGATCTTATTATTTTTGCCATTTAATTTTTAACTGAAAAAAATTTATCCAAAAAATATAAGAATATTTAACTTCTTTTTTTTTTTTGCCCAACACTATAGTATGTCGTTGCCATGGTGATCTTTCAAATCCAGTCATGCCTCCTCAGAAGGTGGAACATCCACTCCAATGCAACCTCGGAAATATTTGGCAGAGATAGTGGAAGAAAGCTAATTGACAGTTCAGCACACTGATTTATTTTTAGATTTGTATCGTGTTTGACTTATTTTTGGGCAACTCGTGATTAGAAACTGAAGGATTATAGCTTCATTTCTCTTAGCTAAATCCACAAAATATAACAATTATTTATATAATAATAGATAAGGATATGAGCTACATAAAGCTTGATTCGTTCACAAATCTTGCAGTTGAGAAGGTCAATAATCTTCTAAAAACTGGAAAATTTGAAGAATCAAGAGACAATTTTTGAAAAATAAAGAAGACCATGGCCCTCAGGTTTGCACGTGTATCCGTCACCGGCTTAGTTGGTGCAATTGAGACATCAATGTGATCCCCAAATTCTTGAAGACATATTTCTTTGGTTTACATATCAAGTTTTCATGATTTTCTGGTTAAAACAAGGGAGAATAACAAAGAACAGAATACAGTTATTGTTCATGCAACGGTGGAAAGGCAACCAAAAAAAACAAAAGTCTCTCAAACTTTATTCCGTAATCGAAATCTCTGTGGCGTCAAAACTAAAAGGACGACTTCTCGGTCAATAATATAATGTGTGTTAGCACTTAAGTTTTCTTTAAAAAAATCAATGACGTCAAGCTTTACTAGTCAGATACAAAGAGTTTTTTTTAGGTACATGCACGCAAATTATTAACAGGGTACTCCTGTTTGTGAGCTTGAAGGATTTAGCGTCGTGACAAATGATATCAGAATCAAAAATTAAGGCAAGTCATGTGTAGTCAAAAGAACCCGCACACTAGTCAGCGGTAGCGAACTAACGATAGTGTGAATCACCTTCTTACACGACTTAAGTGATAGATTTTGCGCAAACAGATGGTAACTAAATTTTGCAATTCCAGATGCATGATGCCATCATTCATCAACACCATATATGTCACATGGTGCATGAAACATAAAATTCACAACTTAATGACCTGAGCTAATTTACGAGTTCGAGATTGTGAGTCAAAATTTTTAATATAGTCAAAAGTTCAGCCAGATTATCGTTTAAACTATTAAGTTCAAGCAATCTACTATTAAAGCATTAAAGATGATGGATCAATCAGTAAACGAAACCGGTAAGATGGACCCAGAGTTTGGAGATCGATCCTTGAGTAAAAGTGACAACATGGCTCTAGTCCTCTTATAAAAGTTTTGACACGGCTCTGGTTCTATCAAAAGAAACTAAGACTAAGGGATCGGTGTGGTCCCAGCAGAACCACTTCTGATGTCAAAGTTAGTTCGGCACAATAAAGTGTTTGAGAGAGAGAGAGAGAGAGAGAGAGAGAGAGAGTTTGCTCTTAGTATATATTTCTTTACATTAAACCTTCATTTATTAGGTCTTTTATAATGTGTGTTGAGTGTGTTTTTAACTTTAAGGGGCAATAATTATGAGTAATCATTCATGGTTGTTTTTATAAAGCTATTGTTCTGCAAGGGCCTCCACTATTGGTTTATCTCATCTTGGTGGCTGCCCACGTGTGATGTCGAACATGCTATGCTAGGTGTTAGATTCTTCCTGATTGGCTACATGCAGTTAGCGGCTGACGTATCTAGGTTATCTTGTTTGTTGAGTTTATGACCGTTCAATGTGCTCCAAAGTCTAGACTATAGTAGGGATTATATCCATCAGTAGCCCCCCCCTTCGGGATTCCTTCTTACCTCTTAAGTCGCTTAGGAATTTTATTAGACAGGTCCATTATCCTCAGAACTCATTTTCGACAGTTATTATGATTAACCTTGAATTTTGAAATGATGGTTTTTGGACCTTTTCGAGTTTTAAGGGAGCACATTTAAGGCGCTATCCTTTCAAACAACAAATTTGGTAATTGTCGTCACGTATCACGAAGTTTGGCATAGATCTGACCCTTAGGCTTCCCTCCGTTGGATTAAACGAATATGGTCGTTTGGCGTTGAGTATAAGTATCCCCTCCTTCTTTCTTTACTTTTGGGTTTTTCTGTCTTTGCTTCCAAACTCAATAAGCAAGGGTTATCTTATTTCTTCCTTATTTCTTTATCTTTTATGATCATCGAGCTCGTACTGGTGTATAGTGATAGTGATCCTGAGAGCATTGTCAACCCATACAACCCCCCAAATTTTCCTGATAAGTTTTCACGTGAAACCCTCGACTTTAGGCGTGTGCTGTTAGAGGGTGTCCCTAAGGAAGTTGTAGAAGCTATTTCCAAACATCTAAATTCCACTGTTACTCCTATCAAGGGTGTTATGTCAGGTGGAGTAAGTGAGGATATTGTAGTGCGTTCATCTAACCCAGACGCAGATTCAAAGTGTACTGAATCTACGGGTCAAGGACATAGGGGTTCTGAACGATCTTTTTCTCCTTCCTTCGATAAGTCGTCTCTCTAGGAGGCGAATGAAATAGAGTGTCGCTATACTGAGGATAATGTGATCTCTTTGAAAGATCAATATGGGTTGCCTGATTTTGTGAGGGTACGGTTGGCTTCAACACATGAACGAGCTTGTTTTCCTTCGTATGAAGGAGTTGGTTTCCTAGAGTCGGCCCTACAGGCCAGACTTCGGTTCCAATTCCTCCTTTTCTTTGATTAGTTCTTTTATGGTTAGGATTTTCCCCTTGTCAATTGGTGTCTTTTTCCTAGAAGACTCTTACTGGTCTAATGGCTCTATGGGGATTGAGTAGTGGGGGGCGTTACTCCATTACTTTAGAGGAGTTTGTATACTACTATAAAGTGAAAGAGTGCACACAAAAAAGGTTATTTTTATATGACTACGCAGTTGGGGATCCCTGGACTAGTCTCAGGACTTCCTAACTCAAACAAGAATTAGAAGTCATGGTTTTTCTTTGTGTCTAGGGATTGGAAATTTGGCCCAGAGGAGGGACAATCCAAAGATCGTGCTTCGGTGCCCATCTGGTGAGTTCCCTCTTCTAGGTTTTACATTTGCAATATTTCGTTAGCCATTTTCCTAACTATTGTTTTCCTACTCCAATAGCAAGAATAGATCTTAGCGGAGAAATTTTGAATCGAGTTGAATGCACAACAAAGTTCTCTTGTCACAATTTCAAACTTTTGAATGCTAAAGACAAAAGTGAGTTTTTGCCCTAACTCTATTTTGGGAACTCTTACTTTTCAAGATTCATTTGTTTAATTGTTGTCGAAATGTTTCTTGGTTTAGAATCATTGGGTCTACCTTTGGACAAAAAGATTGCAATGGCTCGAATAGCCAAATCCCTTCCAAGAGGGGACCTCCCCCCACCAAAGAATGCAAACATCCCGAAAGGGGTAGGCCTATCTTCTTGGGGAAAGATCTCAGGTGAGACCCCCGAGATCGTGTAGTTAAGACAATGGGTTCCATTAGAGACAAAGGTTCTCCCCTGGTGATTGATTTGTCGGGGAAAACGAGAACTGTTGACCACTCAGCCACTTCTAGAATGGATTCCTTGAAGTTCAAGGTGACTACACCCTTATATCCTACATTCAACCCTGTGACTTGGGTACAGAGCAGGCTATCTTAAGAGGCAGTAGAGAGGTTAAAGGAGTTGGGCCCTCTAGAGGCTCATGCTTTGGCTTCCAAGAAAATGAACGAGGAGAAAGGGGTGAATGAGGCTAAAGGAGCTAGATAAGAGAATGATTAGGGCCTTTATTTTGCTTTTGCTTATTTTCTGTTACTACCTGTTATTGGCCTCTTCTTTAATGGAAAATCTCCTTTTGGGGCTTTTAACTTGCTTATTATGATTTTGATTGAACTAGTTACGTCTGAGCTAGAACATTTTTTAAGTTAAAAATTTGTTCAAGTGTTTGGACCTGGAAACTTGACATATGTTATCCAATATCCGAGCTATAACATTTTATTAAAATTTTCTAAGTTAAAAATTTTAGTCAAGCATTTGTAATCGGAAGTATGACATCTGAGCTAGAACATTTTATTAAAATTTTCTAAGTTAAAAATTTTGTTCAAGTGTTTTGAATCAGAAGTATGACATCTGTTATTTAACATTCGAGCAAGGACATTTTATTAAAATTTTCTAAGTTAACATTTTTTTCCAGCGTTAGACATTGGAAGCTTGACATTTTTTGTCTGTCATCCGAGCTAGAACATTTTACTCAAAATTTTCTAAGTTAAATATTGGAAATCAAAAGTACTTGTTCTGTTAGATTATTCGTTGGTGATTCTAGTCCGTGGTTTTTGGCCTCTAAATTTTTGAGGTTTCACCTTGATGAGATAATGCCTTAGATGGCTTTTCATGATTGTTCTTCATATCGGTGGGATTTCGACTTGGTCAGCTTTTGCCTCGCTAGGCTCTCACCTAGATTGGCTTTCGCTTGGGAGGGATTTTTGCTCGGTTGGCCTTCATCCTAAAGGTCTTTCTCCTTGGTTGGATTTTTCCTTAGAATACTTTATCCTTGTAGAGCTTTTGCCTTGGTTGGCTTTCGCCTTGGAAGACTTTAGCTTTGGATGGCTTTTGCATAGGAGGGCTAAAGCAAAGCCTCAGTTGGCTTTCATCTTGGAAGACTTTAGCCTCGAAAGGCTCTCTTCTTTGTTGCATTTTGCCTCGAAGGGCTTTCACCTTATTTGGCTTTGACAATAAGGAATGCATGCAAGGGAAGATTGGACTTTCATTACAATCTCAATAGTAAGCTTACTATACATAGTACTTCTTGAGATGCTCAACTTTCGATGAGTGAGGAAGTATCTTCCCTTGGGATTTGTTTAATTGAAAAGTCCTTAGTCGAACTTCGTTGACTTTGATGCATGGGCCTGCCTAATTCGGGGATAACTTGCATTTATCTATTACTGACTTCTTTTTTAGCACAAGGACCTCCTCTTTTAGCTTATTCTCTTTCACCCTCATGTTGTAATAGTGGGCAGTCTGCTGCTGGTAGAAAGCTATGCAGAGATCGGCCTTATATCGGGTTTATTCTAAAGTGTCAAAATTTACTCTCAGCTCCTCTTCATTTTGCTGAGGGTCGTGATGTTAGGTTCTAAATGAAGGAAGACATATTTCTGCCAGAATGACTACCTCAATACCAAACTCTCCTTTGACTTTTTTGGGGCTTATTTGATATGCCCATAGAACTTCATGAAGGAGCTCAACCCATAGACCTTGTTTTTTTTTTTCAGCTTGGTCTTGATATTCTAAAGCAGAGTGCAATTGGTGACTTTTGTTTGTTCATTGGACTGGGGATGCCTAGGAGAGGAGAAATGGTTCTTCATTCTGAGGTTGGACCAGAAACTTCAAAAACCATTTGAGTCAAAATGATGTTCCATTGTTAGAGACGATGTCGTGCGAAACTCTAAATCGGCATACAATGAATTTCCATACAAAATCTATGATTTTCCTTTCAGAAATCGTGGCTAGTGCTTCGGCTTCTACCAAATTGGTGAAATAATCAATAATTGTCACCGCAAAGGGATATTGATCATTTCCTCGTGGCAAGGGTCCCATGATATCTATACCCCACTATGCAAAAAGCCATGGACTAAAAACCCAAGTTGAGGTCTTGTGAGGGGGCATGCTGGATATTTCAAATTTTTTTACACATGTCGCAATTTCTAACAAACACTATTGCATCGTTAGCCATAGAGGGCCAGTATTATCCTTGTTGCAACACTTTGTAGTATGCAACATCATTAGGTCTCTGAATTTTTTAAGGTGATTGAGTGGGTCTTTGCCTCCTTCGAAACTTTCCATCTGGAGCATTCGAAGATCAGGGAGCAACAGACAGATCACTACAATAGGAGAAAAATGGATTTCTTCCCTTTTGTGGCTTGAGCAGCTTTGTTGTTAATTGTGTACTTCAAATCTCTCAACTATGCTCGAAAGTCTCTCATTTGTGTCCCCAACCAAGGGAGTTTCTGGCTACTTCTATGTAAAAGTTAGTTCAACAAAATAAAGTGCCTAACAAAGAAACAGAGAGAAAGAAATAGAGAGAGAGTTTTCTCTTAGGCTATTATTCCTTTCCTTAAGTCTTCATTTATGAGGGCTTGTATAGTATGTGTTGAGTGTGTTTTTAACTTGAAAAGGAAATTATTAGGGGTAATCATTCATGGTTAAGTGTGTATAAAGCTATTGCAATGCAAGGGCCTCCACTGTTGGCTTATCTCATCTTGGTGGCAGCTCACGTGTAATGTCAAACATGATATGTCAGGTGTTAGATTCTTCCTGGCTACATTCAATTAGAGGCTGACGTAGCTTGGTTATCTTGTTAGCTAACCTTAGGACCATTCAACATGCTCTGAAGTCCGAACTGTAGTAGGGGTTATATCCATCAAAAGACATGTCAGGGTTTTTTTTCCTTTTAGTGCAATCCAATCAGATCCCCTTCTTTAATTACTAGAGTAACCTTGAATATATCATGTTGCATTCCTCCTTTTTCAGAAATCTTTTCTCTTGTCCATCACTTTCTCTTTTTTCTTTCTACGTTGGCCGAGGTTAGTCAAGGAAAATAAAGGCGAGGGTTTAGTATATGGGAAATAGGGAAGGGCAGTCACATGGGATCTGTGGCAAAAAAAATATGTTGTCTTCTGGTGATGTCAATCATAACAGTCTCGTTGATATGGGTTTCAACAGTTTAAGGGTTATGGAGGGGTTTTTGTTTCAGAAAATTGTGGATAGGTACCATTAGGGGTGTTCAGCCTACCCTATGGATAGGAATTATGATATTCCATCTTCCTATTCAATTCTTTACAGAATTTTTTTTTCTTAACTTACCCTACCCGATCAAATGTACTATTCCCACATGAATTCCATCCAAAACAATTGGGTAGAAAGTTAGTTAGCAAATTGGGTGAACACGTATTTTTTAATTATTAATTTTTAGATCATTTTAACAATTTAATTAAGTAACTTACATTAATTAACTAACACAATAAACCAATAATACTAAAAAAAATACATAAACAATTACAATAAAACACAACAAGAAAGTCAATTACAATAAAACACAACAAGAAAGTCATAAATATCAATACATCATATCTAAGAAATCCATAAACATCAATAAACCATTAGGGTTTCTAAATTTTTGGATTTTAATTTTTAGGGATTAACATATATAAAAGATCTTCTGTATAAAATTTTGTAGGTATTATGCATTCGTACCCGATTTTTTGTAAAATACTAAAAGATCTTCTGTTGGCCTACCCAATTCTTTCAGGTAGTCAATCAATAAAGTCGGGTAGGGTAGGATCAAAATTTACTAGTAATCGAAAATTTGAACACCCCTAGATACCATATAAGTTAGCTATTTGTGGCAAAATACCATGCAAAAACTCTATTGTAAGTAAGTACTCTTAACTGAAAATGTCTTGTATCTAGATACATGTTGACATTTTTTTAAATATTTTCTTTACCTAAATGTCGTTTTTCATAATTTATGGACAATGTTTTTAGGTAGCTACCTTATTTCTGAGATTTGATTTTATTATATCAACAAATTCTTATTTTATTGATGAGGACATTTAAATTTGAACATACATTTTCTTTTTCCTATTTACCATCTAGTTTTTTTTATCTAAAGCATTACCAAATTTTTCATCAGTCAACAATTTCATCATCTATTATCACTGCGATGTTCATCATTCCATTTAGGAAATCCTCTTCAAATATTGTTACGAGTATTATTTCATAGACGTCTCAATGGATTTGTGATTTTACAATCGAATAACATCGGGTTTGGGTATATATGTTCTATATTAAGGTAATGATCTGTTGATTTCAAATGTGTAGAATTTAACTTCAACAACTAATTTTTTGCATATCATTTTTTTATGTTAATTTGTTAATCAGCAGTGGTGTCTTTTGCTAGTGTCCAGTATGTTGTTACACTATGACACAGTGTTTGTTACAGTGTGACAAGCAATGTTGGGTACAACCAACTTATTATTTTTATGTTACATTGTTATGTCACGCTGTGTCAAGTATATCATTTAGTTTGTGAAGCAATCAGGTAATGTAAATGTACATTATTTGTCACAGTGTGACACATAGAATAGTGTCTAGCATGTTGTTACACTGTATTATTGAAACCGTACTTTTGTTGTTGTAGAATATGAGCAGGTTTCTTCAAAACCCTATTTTCTAAGATGATGAAATCGGTGGAAAGGATTTTTTGAATTTTAAATCTTTTCTTAAATACCTGTTTTGATTCAGGGGGTGAATGCTCTCTTTGAAGGTTAAATTTTGAAAGGAAGATCATTCTCTTGATTCTTGTAAAATATTTATGTTAATGGCAGAGCATCCTCATCACAAAAGATTGTATACAAGGTTATAATATCTTTTTCACTATTAGATGGACTTCTTTTCAAAATAAATTTAAGAGGGGACTTTTTTAACAAGTGCCTTATGGTGTACCGACCTTAAAAAATCCTTTTTTGGTTTGGTTGTGTATTTAATAACCACTTTATTATATTTAAGGTCTTTGTTTGTCTGAAATAAATGAATTTGTTGATATTCTAAAATATTTTTTTAGGTAATAATGATGGGTGGTTCCCAAATCCCTATTTTAAAAAATCTCTTTCTCTTGCAACTCAAAAATCAGGGAAACCAACAAAAGACCCATTAAGACTTAAGAATCTCAAATGGAGAATTAACTGGAAAAAAAAAGCAGGGGAAGGGTTAATTTTTTTACCTCCCTGTGATTTTGGCTAAAAGCACTTTATTTACTTGACATTTAAAATTATGTACATTACCCTCCTGTAGTTATGTATCAAAGAGAAATGGTTATTTTTATTATCCAAGTTAACAGAGAGTGTACTCCATACCTCTAAACCATGTTGTGAGCTTTGTTTCCGTTATTTTCCTCCATGAGAACATCATCGAAGTGCCTAAAATACCGTTTATAATACCCAAATAAGTAGGGCATCAGTCACAGATCAAAAGGATATAAGTAAAACATAAGTAATTTTCGGCCCCAGATTAAAACTTCACTTGGGGGCCAAAAAGACTGACATGTTTGATTGAAATGTGTTGGTTTGTTATCATGTTCCGTTAGTTTTATGGTCAAGCATAAATCAAAATTAAAATGTGGGTATTATTGTAATTTTTTAATTCTGTTAACGGCGTCAATTGCTTCACTTTGGTACATAACTATAAAAGAGTAATGTGCATAATTTTAAAAGTCAAGTAGGTAAGTTACTTCTTACCGAAACCACGGGGGGTAAAAAATAATTAACCCAAAAAAATGATGGGTTGTACTGATAATGTTTTTGTGGGTTCTGAGGCTCTTTTCCTTCTGCTTTTAGCACATAAAAATGTAACTTTATTTGACTACTATCTCAAAACTAGGAGATGGGCACTGTCATTTGATAGTGAGATTGTGTTTTACTTGTATAAATTGAATTTTTTTTTTCACTTTTTTATTCATTTCTCTATGTAAATTAGGTCTATTTCGATGTATGTATAGAGAAATATTTATTGTATTTGAACGATAAAATTAAAATAGTATTTTTCTTGTACTCGTACTATCCTTCATCTTTCAAAATTTCACTATCAAATTGGATCACGAGGTGGTGAACATTTCAAATCCAATTTGCTATTTCTTCTTCCTCTTTTATTTTCATTAAGTCATTTTACATTTAAGTTGGATCTTTTACTGTTAATTTGGTAAGTGAAATGATATTTTACTGTCCAAATTGGTATTTCTTCTTTCTCTCTCTTTTTGTTATTCACAAATTTCTCCACATAAATTAAATATATTTAAATGTATAAGCAGCGACATAGAACATAGAAATATTTGTACTTCATTGTTTACGATAGCAATATTGAATATATTTTATTATGTGCATGACAGTGAAATTGAGACTCATTTTCACTTTTGGAATAATTTTTCATTGTTTTGAAAATTAAAATTGTATCAATATTTACCGAATAATGAAATTGAAAGTATTGCACTGTCATGGATAGTAAAATAAAACATATTCCACTGATCAAACTTAACTATGTTTTAGACAATAAAGAAGACCAATTTCACTATGATTGAAATAGTGAAATATGTGTAGGGGAAATTCGTAAATGCAGAGGAACAGAAAAATTAGAGAAAACAGCTAGAATTAAATGTATTGATTTATTCTTGTAGTACCCGAAAACTTCAAGACACATGTCTACACCATAATAGGACAAGTGACAACAATTATTAGTTAACATGCAAATGGGGCCCGCCCGACAGAGTCCAGCTGGACTGGTATAGATAACAATGACAAGCACAACACCCAAGGTGCAATGCCCCAGGCACAACAACCAAGGCGCAACACCCCTAGGCTCAACGCCTATGTGCAATGCGTGCGATGCCCTCAAGCACAATACTGCATCTCAAGGAAAAATACATCCCCATCGCAATAAAAGTGGCAAAATGGACCTCTCACCCAGGTTGGACAGAAGTGGAATCGCAGAAGTGTGGGGGCAACCTCGGCAAGACTCGCCTCCCCCGCTGCGGGAATGGTATCCTCAACCTATTGAATGTCGTTGCTCGACTGGCCCATTAGACTAAGAGGTGTCCCTACCTAGGGACATGGGAGTATGGCCCTCCTCATGGGAGAATTGAGCAATAAGGGTGGATGAGCATGCTTGTCAACCTCGACCTAGGGTAGGGTCTCAAAGGTTTAGTCTGCTCGAGTAGGCCTTCCGATGTATGACTCACTACCCACTGAGATGTGCTTGACTGAAATCTGGAGAGGCTTTTAAGGTATCTGGAGTTATTGGACCATATCAGCATATGGGATGATGGGACATGTGGATTAATGGCTGAAGAACCAAAACTATGAGAGTTTCCTCAATTGAACACCTCGACAAGGTCCCGAGGAAGGGTCTAAAGAGCAAAAAAGGGACCCTGGGTAGGAGGGCGCTGGGGGCATCACGAACATGGACCTCTCAAGGTCATGGTCCCATGGTGACCAGTCGCGATTATGGACATTGGGAGCCCATTTTCACTATGGCTGTTGCACCTTCCTCTGGGCCACGTCCAGGTTACATTTGGGGAAACATCACACCTACCTAGTTAATGTTGGGACGCATGGCGCATGTTAACGGCCACTGGTATCATTGCAATCGAGGAGGGTCGTAGCGGGCAACTCGACCTACCCGGGCACTGTGCTATAAATACCCACATTACTTGCCCACTACATAGGATGATTTTTTTAGCTGATGAGAGCATTTTTCACCTACTCTCTGCCCAACTGGTTCGTCATTTTGTTAACAGGCTACTCAAGTTCCTTTTATCCCATCCACTTATCCTACTCACCTCCTTCGATTACCCTTGGTATAGTTACATGTGTCAACCTCTTCTAACCCTCACCTGTACTCTTTTGGAGACTCCACTGGGGAGGTTTGTCATCGCTGGCCTATGCCTATTACAACTAGAAGTGGAAGAATATTGTCTAATACTATGACCAAAAACAGCAAAGACATGAAAAACAAGCAGTAGAAAAGCCTACCCCATCGTAAAGATAATCATGGTTCCTCTACAAGCGGAAAGGCTTTGGAGGTGCCAAGGCCCTCCATAATGGCGCAGGCTCTACATGATATGTAAAATCGGCGATAGTAGATGGTTGTGTTAGTGCAGATGATTCAAGTTCATATGCATTTTCGACCACCTGACTTGCAAAACCCGTTGATGTTCTTGTCATTGCTCTCACAGCAGCCAATTCCACCACCTTCGAATTTGATGAAATCTTCTGCAATGGCACTGTTGAGCAATAATTGTGTCTCAAGGAAGTGAAGCCCTTATGGTTTAACTTTACAAAATCCAGTCAGTGAACCCCTACCACTTCCGCTTGTAAATTGATGCAACTAACCCCCTAGTTCCCTTGCAGCAAACTACCACAGGCAGTCCTATAGCACTTTTGCAGCAAATCACTACAACTGGATCTTTGACTCTCCTACAGCAGGCAGCTGCAGGGGGCCCTCAAAATGTCACAACCCCTAAGGTACCCACTATAGCTAGATTTGTAACCACGAATGGTGCACCTTTCCTAAACTTTTCAACAACTCTCGGATGTGAATACATTATGATTGGCTACAATTATGGCCTCACAACTTCCCAAAATGGCCCCTCTCACCATTTCCACAATGACACCGACAACTACCCAAGTGTGGGGTCAAACTATTTTTTACACTGTTCCCACAACTATGCCTTCAGCATTTTCAGCACCAGTCGCCACCACCTCATTTCCATCTTCAACTATTTGAACGTCATCCTCGGCCAAAACAGAACGGCCAGTGTGCAGTGTCGAGTTTGTCATGCTGGCCCAAGTACAGACCCTACTAGATAGACAGAAGGACCCTATGCCGATAACCATGGACATAAGGTCCAAGTTTACCCTAACTATGCAACAAGCTATGTATCCTGCAGGGTACTCACCACCAAAGTTCGATGGAAAAAATGGCAACCCTAGGGAGAACATTACCCGCTATCTTGATAGCCTTGGCCACTATATGTTCCACGAACCTCTTCGGATGAGGGAATTTTTCAAGTCCCTCAAGGACAACGCCTTCACCTGGTATGCTAACCTCCTGGTTGAATCGGTGAGGGACAAGGACAACTTGATTGCACAATTTTATGCAAAGTTCTTCCATGTCAAACAGTGTACTATGATACTTTTCTTGATGAAGAACATTTAGGATGACGGAGAAGCCCTGATGACAAACATTAACAAGTTTCATGACAAAGCCATCGAGTGTCAGGAAAATGTCACCGAAGAAGCCCTTGTTCGAATCTACATCGACAGAATGCACAACAAATGCAAGGCATATTTGGTGAATAGTGACTTCAAAACCTTTACTAGGCTATGTGAATCTGCTCAACATATATATCTAAATAATAAAATAAGAGTGTGTTTAAATTTTATCCCAGTCATATTTCCCCCCTCAAAACCATCTTCAATCACTTATCTCACCCATCATTCATTTGTCAGACTCAAACGTGTCAAATCACATCACTCATTTCTATCACATATTTAATTATTTATATATTTTCTCCCTAAAAATATCACATCACTCATTTCTACCATATATTTAATCATTTAATATTTAATTAATTTATAGTTAATATATTTTTTAAAAAAATTAATATAGTGAGATCGATTTTTTGGACGTTCAAATTTTATATTTTATCATGCTTTCATGTAGGGGTTATGACAAGTATATATATATGTGAAAATTGTCTTTTGGTTATATTTTTGTGAAAACAAGAAACATATACATCG
The DNA here is from genome assembly GCA_023539305.1 of Ilex asprella. NCBI lineage: Eukaryota > Viridiplantae > Streptophyta > Magnoliopsida > Aquifoliales > Aquifoliaceae > Ilex > Ilex asprella. The sequence goes on from CM042185.1 coordinate 27,635,227, forward strand.
AACAAACTACAATAATCCATAAGCAAATGGTGCTTCTGCATCAACTTCCCCAAGGGCCTGCGTAACCTGCAAGTGGTCCATATGTAGCCGCTCGTGGGTTCCTAAGGTATCACGCAATGCCTCAAGTCTTTGTTGCACGTCATCATATTCAGCTTGTAAATGGTCAGATAACCTTTATGAATGCTCCCTATCATACAAAATACAGGCATGAGCGATGCAGTCTCCAGTGATCAGAATAGTAATCCCAACTCGTCGCAAGTCTTGGACTACAGGCTCCAATGAAGAAGGTTGTTTGGGCCAAGATCTCTCGTTGATCGGTGCTGATAGATGTACACTAATGATGTCAGGAGGTCCTAGATAAAAGACTGCATAAGCTCGTGTTGTGCGGGTAAAAAGTGAAGTATCATGGGAAAATGCTGCAACAAAAGTTCCAAGAAAGGGATACTCCGTCAAGTGGTGAAGTACCAGTCGCGCCATGAAACGGTATCCTCGCCATAATGCAGACCATCATACAAAGGGAGAAAGGGAAACATAATTATTCTAGAAGGTTGTGTATGACCATACTCCTCGATAACGCGGCTACTAGTGGAGGAAGTGCTCATAATCAGTAAGGATGCAAAGGCACATGCAGAAGCAGTAGGATCAAGGAACTCAATCTAGGGATGGCGAGTGATAGGAGGAAAGCCCCTCCGGGGCAAGGGGAAGAAAGAATTGCCATGGGAGGAAATGGTTTGAATAGGCGCCAGAGGGACATCCGATGAGATAGAAAAAAAATAGGAACAATTAGTGGAGGCTACAGAGGTAGTGTCTAAGATGGGTGCGGCAAAGGGATTTATAGTGGGGTAGTGCTTGGAACATCCGATTAAAGGAACAAGAAAGGTGCCAAAAGAGGTAGAGCCACATCGCTCAAGCTTGGAGAAACAATACCCGTAAAAAAGTTATCACCAAAGTCATTCTAAAAAAGCATAATGTCACTGAGTGAAAGACTATAAAAGTCTGCATCTGAGAAGTCCAAGCCAAAAGGAAAGGGGCTTACCTGATCAAGATTCCTAAGGCCACCCTCATAGGTCATAGGGCCAAAACGGGTGGGCTCGTTAAGGGTTTTCCCTCCCCTAAAGGAGAGAGCTGGCTCTAGACTACCTATCCTACTGGTGCCAATATAGTCAAATTGTCCCATAAGGTTAACGTCAAGTACAGAATTAGAAGACCGACCCTCGAAAAAACTCATGCCGACGTCACAAACATGGAATGAAAAAAAAGGGGCAAAAAGGTTAGTCTGTGAGGAGGAGAAGTATAACAAATAACAAAAGGAATAGTCTAAGTGTATACTCCAGAAGAGACAATAGCCTCCCGGTGTTCTTCCATGCATTGCTTGACACTAGGGGAAAGATGTCTCAACCCTTTAGCAATGCTAGAGGGTAGAGACTGAGCATCATCATCTTCGTGCGAAGCAGCAGGGATGGAAGTTGTCTCCCATGGAAAATAATGCTGATAATACATAATTCAACATCGTCATTAGAACCACAAGCAATGTAAACCCTCCAGGGAGGGAACGCCATAGCAAATGTCAAAAGAGGTTCACCTATTATGACCTCTGTGCTAAAAGACGTCCTAAGACTGCAAACTGTGTCTCTGGTGGCCTCTCATGCAGAAAGATCCTAGCGAAAGAATACATAGGTGTATGTACACCGTCGAAAAAAAAAGAGAGTATAAAAAAAATCTTAAGGGCCAAAACACCAAGCAATGGAATGGGGGTTTTACCTTCCGCAGACAGTGAAAAGGAAAGTTTGCAACATAAGTGAAGGACTGTGCGGGAACTAGCCGGGCGATCAGATCCTATATGCCAGACAACCAGAGTGAGAGGTGATAGTAAGATTAACATCACTAGACCTCCCCATGGTAACTCATCGAGACTTCTTCGTAAGGATTTCCTTAACACGAACGAGGGGTCTCGTCATGGTTAAATCTCTATGGGGCCCTCTCCCGCAACACCTCCTTGATTAAGTGGATGGTCAACCAAGGCAAACTCACTCAAACCCCTTTTACTCCTCACCTTAGACTGGAAACTTCTTAAACAGGAAAGGCCCTGGATGCTCGCATCTCAAGGCAATACACAAGCCATAATCTTAGGGAAACATAATAATGAAGACGCCATAGAAGCCTAATAAATTTGATAATTTGGCGTGAAAGCACAGCCCAAGATGCTGAAAGAATAATAATCGTTTTATCCCTAAGTAGCCTGGCTCTATCAGCAAATAAATAGCAATGCATTATGTCAATATAACTCGAAGCATCCCCTAAAGTAAAAGGGATGCCCTAGTCAAACTTGAACTGAAGAGCCACCTAGTGTGGGTTATAAGCCACAAGCCTGATGCCCTGGTCTGCATCGCAAAGAAGGTATCCCTTGGTAGAACAAGCAATAAAATCAAAATAGTAGTCAGCCACAGTCTCAATGGCATTAGCGGTGATAGCTGTGGACTCGGTGTGGTAATAGGAATACAACTCGACCATAAGATAAGGAACCACATAAGGGCGAAAGATGAATTGTGACTCATCATTGAGAAGGGGGCCCACCAACCTAGATATGGAACATTCGGACCACTATAGTCTTTAAGGAGAAAGACTACCATTAGTAGGACTTTTGGCCTCTGGGGCAGATTCGGGAAAATGCTCAAGTAGGAAGAGCTGCAAGAATAAGGTAGAGATGTAGCTACTAATGTCGTAACACCCAATCGAAATGGAGGTCGCCTCCTGCAGATCATCAAGGCAACGATATAGGTTCCCAAGAAATAAAGGAGCCAAAGGGACTACGTAGCCACGAGCCAACTTGACAGCTAGAGGAAAAACGATTGTGCTGATACCATCAAAAGGGGCTCCAATGTAACATATCATGTCAACCACATTGTGATAAAGGCAGCCCAGACATGTTCACTCCTAGATCCAAGGTCATATTGGCCAACACGCTCAGAACTCTTACTCTTCGCAAACCCGATGTCCCTAAAAAAGAACCTCACCCAAGATGTGTAAGTACATTTGTTCCCGTCGGCACTACCTCCAACACCGAAAGATGAAGGAAACCTCGCGACATCGGTAAAATAGTCAGATAAGTAAGATAGTACGGTCGCCTCGATAAGAGTAAAATCTCTGAAAGGGTAAATGGAATCTTAAAAAATGGGCCAGTTGCATCAATGCCGAGACATCCTTCAAAGTAGGGGTAAATTCACCCCAAACGGTGACGAAGTTATGAGTCTCACGACACCAGTGAGAAATCAAAGAAAATAGGCTGGCATTACGTTGGTTGACGCTAATCTTGCGGCATAACTTTATAGTAGAAATAATACCGACAGACTCTAAAGTTTCACAAAATGCCCCATTTGCAAGAATGTGGTCAGACCACTTGAGCCAATCGGCAGAAAGAGTAGATGAGGTCTCAAAGTCAATAAAAGAATAAGGATAGTCTCCCCTCTCCAATGGCATCCAAAACAAAAAATCAGGATCGATACATGGGGCCCTATCAAAGATGTGTAGGGGGATCTAGAAATAATGGATGAGTTGACTCTTCTCCCTCGAGCGCATAGCTACGGAGGTACTCAAAAAGTCGATCAACATCACCACCGAGAAAGGGGGTGTCATACCACTCCTCAGACGAAGGTACTGGACCCACGCGAATGTATATATACATTCATACATATATATGTAGTGGGCTTGATACTTTGCAAAAAGAAGAGGCATAGTGGAGTGAAAAATATGTTCAAAGAAGAAACTGTAATTAAAGGTCTTTTAAGAAATGTAAGGCTAAGTAATTGTAAAACAAAATGTTAAAGTAACCTGTATAGAAACTTTTGTGGAAAAAATAACAAGAATGAGATGAGAGGAATGAGTGGAGAATGCCTTATTTCCTATATTTATAAGGAAGGGGGAGTTTGGGCACAAAGACTAGGGGCGCGACATCCGAAGTGAGTCTAACTTGCCATAAGCGTCATCTCTCTTCAGCCACGTTAGCAACCATGAATCTCTGGGTGCATCAACAACTATTGTTTTGACAGTTAGCGCTAACTCCATCACAGCAAGCAGGGTTAGTGTGTTAGGCAAAGGTCTCACCAGTCCAGTCTTCTAAACGGGTCCCATCACAGGCAATAGCCTTCTCTCCAAAGCCTAGGCCCAAGCAAGAATCTTTGATTTTCACACTAGTCCACCTCCAAGCCACGACAAAACCCCCATGCAATGAGGGGTTTTCTCTTAATTCATGGTTGTTGTTCTTTTTCAAATGACGGGTAACTAGACAATTCCAAGAAAGTTACTACAAGTTCCCAAATTTGAAAAGAGGTGGGTCCCATTGTGTCATGAGAATTTAAGAGAGAGATGATAATGGACATGAAGAAACTTGTAGGAATTCTTTAAAGGTATAATCCTTAAAAGTGGGGTTCACCATTTTATGAAATATTAAGGGCATTTCATAAAGAATACTACATAAAAGTTATGAGATGGAAGAAAGTTATTGCAAGTTCCCAAATTTGAAAAGTGGTGGGTCCTATTGTATCATGAGAATTTAAGAGAGACGGTAATGGAAATGAAGAAACTTGCAGGAATTCTTTAAAAGTATAATCCTTTAAAGTGGGGTCAACCATTTTATAGAATATTGAGGGTATTTCATAAAGAATACTACATAAAAGTTATGAGATGGACAGGTCTACTATCACTGAGGTTCATGTTAGCGTCAATGGTACAGACAACTACCATTAATTCTTGTCAGCCATCACAATCAATGCTGAGTCGCGTCAGCTCCAGTCGTAGATCAGCTCTTTTCGGTCCTTGCAAAACACAACATTAATTCCAAGCTCTATTCAAACAATGGTGTCCCCGCACCCAAATAAAACTTCCACTGTGAAGGACTCAACACACATAGCGAGAAGAGCTTTCTTGTGAAAAGTGCCTTCGGCATAGTTGTCTACATAAGAAAGGAAACTGGTTCTGTCTTTTTATCCTTGTTCTATATTTTATATTGCTCACATAAATCATCATGCTGCATGTTTTATAACTTATCTTTACATACCTTCATATGAGTCAAGGAACACATACAGAGGAGTCCCTAAGTAGACTACTCTAGTTGGCTTTTATTTTATTTAAAAAATATATATCAACCTTCAGACTTGTCACTTGAACACACTATCCACATATATTATTTGTCACTTGAACACACTAGCCACAAATATTATTGGAAAATGAATGTCTCACTAGTTTAATCACTATGACCGTGAAAATGATGGGACATAGTCACTCGCGGTTATACTAAGTGACCAACTCAAGATGATAAATCATGAGAGCAAAAACAGTTGCATAAAGACAAAAAGACAAATGGTTAAGCATTAGGTTGATGTGAACAAAGTATATAAATAGGCCCCATCCATGTTGTGAGGTGTCTAAGTTTGCAAGTTACAAGTATTATGACCGGGAAGACTAACCACCTCGACGACCTGCTGCACTCGTGACTCAATGTCACAACACAAAACACCTCATGGCTCACCAACCCAGAATCATTTATGTATCCTTAACTAGTTTTCCATCATTTGTAGTATGGTGGTATAACTAATAAAATATAAGAAGTGGGTCACTACCTTGACGGTCCCTCGCTACAACCACGGGACCAATTAAATCATAGTATCATTGGGCCTCATTTGAGCGGCCATTAACTTGGGCAGTAGCTTGATAAGGTGGACATGGTACCAAGCCATTGATATGGACACATAGTAAGGCCGAAAATATTGAAATAGTTGGGTAAAAAAAATATGTATACAAATGAACAAATAAATATGTCTGCACTACCTAGTGAGTCTTTCCACAACCCGCAAAACTCTCTTTGACTTAATAATTTTATGTGGGAAAACCTTGAAACTGGTCCCTGTATTGTAGAGAAATCATCATCTAGATTTTGAAAAGTATAGCAAGAAACATCTAGTCGTTCGTGTGGCCTTTGGTTTGACCAATTGTTCAAGTGGGTTGCCATACCATTCCAAGAAAATTCATTGCATAGTTGGCCCTTTGATCAGGATATGCCTATACATGAAATGCATCAAGTTTTTATTATTTGCAAATAGTCCCCACTCTTATTATTAGGCATGTAAGTTGTCAAGCTACTTATGTTGTGACCGCAAAGATTACATGACATATTCACCTTTTCGATGAACAATAATAAGGTCTCTGCAATGGTCTTCATATAACAAGGGAAAACATGGTCCATAGTCCTCGCTACACCTTGGCAAGTCACACATGAAGGACTACCCAACAAGGATGCTATGTGAACATCAACTTGGCAGCGGTGATGTCAGCACGAGTTTGCCAAATAAAGGTTTATTCTCATGCCTGAGAACACACAATTCAATCCCTCCTGATTATCCAAACCGTGCCACGCCCAAATAATGCACTCCGCAAAAAAAGGCCCGCAGGCCCGCATGACTCTCCCTCGTAGCACCCATGACTTGTGTTCCTCGAAGGGACCTCACCATTCTAGTAAGACAAATGAACCATTTGAGGGATGCCTATGGCGTGGCACTGAGGAATTACACACAAATTTTCTAACGAGGTTCATTCCTTCCTTTCATCGATATTTGCATGAGTCGCCTATCTTTATTATGTTGAATGTCTGCATGACTTGTTAAGTTATGTATATGCAAATATTTATTCGAGTAATAATCACCACCCTGACAAAATTGTCGCATGGAGACATGAAATTATCATTTGACCACCCTACATGGTGGCCCATAGAGCTGGCATGGTTGATACCATTGCTTGTCATGAAAGGGCATCAAATGATTTTTGACCTTATTCTGCATGAGTTTTACACTGTAATATACATATATGAGCATGCACAAATATGTAAAAAATGAGGCAAAATTTTAAAAATAGCAATTGAGTATATTGTACTAATGTTATTTTGGGCAATTATCTTACACTTTTGAAACTTTGTAACCATATCAGAATTCAAGTTAATTTATTTATGTGAGGGACACCATCGATAAGGGCAACCTATAATCATGCACTCCCCACTAGTGCACTAACGCTTTGACAAGCACATGAAGTGGAAATGGAATATGAAAATCTTGCACGGTTATACATTTTTAAAATTATCGCTACTAATTTCGAGAACTACAGTAGGCTCACAAACGACATTTACAGTCAAACACCAAGCACAAACAAAAAAAAAGGAGTGCACGTGGAGGACGCTTCCCACTACCTGGTACGCGTAGGGGGCAAATGTAGTACCCGAAAACTTCAAGACACATGTCTACACCATAACAAGACAAGTGACAACAATTATTAGTTAACATAGAAATAGGGTCTGATAGAGTCCAGTTGGACTGGTATAGATAACAGTGACAAGTGCGACACCCAATGTGTAACGCCCTAAGCACAAAAACCAAGGTGCGACATCTATGTGCAATGCGCGCGACACCCCTAGGCGCAACACCCTGAAGTACTATACCACATTAGGGTGAAATACATCCCCATCGCATTGGAAGTGACAAAATGGACCTTTCACCAAGGTTGGACAGAAGTGGAATCGCAGGGGCACTAATCCATACCTAGGTATTGAATGCTATGAAACCATCAAAGCCATTAGCAGAAATGTAACTCAATGGAAAATTGACAACGAGGTAAGACTGAATTTGAGAATTGATAGTGATTTTGATGGTGATGGTGATCTTTCTCTCTCTATCTTTCTCCTTTCTTCACTAGTTCCATTTGCGAGTTGCACTTTGATCGATCGATTGAGAGAGACAGTAGAAGAGATACGCAGGGAAGGAAGATAAGCACCAAGTTTACTTTAGGGTTTGAGTGGTGTGCATTAATTTATATTTGCTGCCTAAAAGGCTTCATTTTATGCCTTATATATATATTTTTTTAAAATATATTTTGATTAGGTAGGAAGGTGAAATTTTAATGAATATTTCGTATTCCTGCCCCAATTTTTTGCCGAATACTACAATTTATTCCATAAGCCGACCAAAAATTTGCGGAATCTGAATAATCAGGTCGGTTAGGGTTGGAACAGTTCAAGTGGGCAGAATTTTGAACATCCCTATTAGTTGAGGTATATGATTCAAGTACTTGTAAGTTAATTTTGGGGTTTTGGATTAGAATTTAGTGAACCGAGAAGGTTTTCCGTAGTTTTTTTTAGAAGAATTTTCACGTCAACAAATTGCTTGTATTTTTATCGTATTTTCATACACACTTGTAATTTAAACACACATGTGCACACGCGCACTATGTGATTTATTGATGAATGTTTAAATATCATAATCATTCATAGTTATGCATCAAAGGGTTTGAGTCATTGCATTAGGATCCCCATGAGAGATTGAGTGTTCAGTGATTAATTGTTAAAATTAATACACTAATCTTCATGAGTTCATGAGGTCGTTGTGGTTGAAAAGAGTTTCTCACCATTAATTAATTAATATTTGTGAGAAGAGATAATTGTAGTAGTAATATATTTTACTTTATGATTGATTAAGCTTAAATTTTAAAAACCAACTTACCCCTCTAGGTAGTGTCTTACCCTCCACGTGTTTAATTGTGAGGGAAAATCCACTTTGTTTCTCTCCCTCTCGAAACAACAAAAAGTTGACACATTTCAAAGGATGCTCAATTAACATGACTTAATTATGTGAATCACATAATTAATTATCAAATCAAGATAGAATTAAAGAAAAATCACCACATTTTAATAATTTATTCTCAAAAAGTCTTAAAATCCATTAACAATATGTTTTATTCTAATTTTATCCTTTCCATAAACATGCCAATTATATTTTTACCAATAATATTTTTTATAGTGCCCCAAAGCAAATAATTTTTTTTTCATTGAATTAGTGTAAAGCATCGAAGCACGTAATTAACAATGAAGACTTAAAAGAAATGATAAATCATACAACTCTATCTTTTATTATATTTAACTTTTTTAAGCATATGAATTTTGACTCATCTGAACTATCAAATCTCAATCATAAAGACATACAATTATATAAATTAACAATGTAAAAACTAATCTATGAATACAATCAGTGTGAAATGTTCATCTAATTGCATTTTTTTAACTTATCCATCCACATTTTGAATTAATAAGAAAATGATTATTGTTTTAAGACATAGCCAAAAAAAAAAAAAAAGAATTCAAGCATATGAAAGTACAACATTGTATTTTAGAGATAAAAATAAAAAATATTTATGTATGTTATGACTTTTATACTATGTAGGATTCACTCGCATATGAACGCTTACATGTCAATATGGTGGATATTTTATAATTAAAGGTATGACTTACATGAATTTTAATTTAAGACACAAAATTTATATTTTAATAAATAAAATTAAATTTAAAATAACAAATAATAATTTAATTTGTGTGTTCATGGAAAGAATAAAATTGTTTAGATCTTATTTGTCGTAAGGTAAATATGATAGAACTTAATACTTATTTTGTAGAAAAAATAAAACTTATTAGTGGTTTTTCCTAAAATTAACATTAACCTAAAGGCAATGCTATAAGAAGACAGAATGAAAAGGAATACACATATAAATAGATAATTATCAAAGACTACAATAGTCCAAAATGATTTAGAAGTGCAAGAGCCTATTATAATGTCTTGAATTTGTATTTTAATAAGATTTTGAAGGAATATGGAAGTTACCAAATTGTATATTTATTTTCATCTAATTTCACCAATTTATTTATGTAGATATCAATGAATTGAGAAAGCTTTTTTTATTTTTTTATTTATTTTTCTATGATCAATTTTATAAAATCTATTATATCCTCACATGTTTTTTGTTATTATTTTTTTAAAAATTTGTTATTCTTTTAATTTAAGAATAATTTTTTTAATTTTTAGTGAATTTGAACATGAATTTTAAAAATTCGAAGAATTATACCCAGACCCCCTGAGGTTTATCACTTAATCACTCAGACTCCATAATATTTAAAATATTAAACATATTCTTTAAGGTTTGTATGCGCATAATACTTAAATTCCTGTTGTCAATATCTATTAGTATTTCTGTTAATAAATTACACTCAAATCCATTAAGTTTGTAGGTATATAATACTTAGACCCCTCAAATTTAAAATATTATACTTAAATTAAAAATACCAAATATCAAATATTTTAAATTTTACAACCAAAATTCATATTCTATTGTATCATTTCTTGAAATAAAATTAAAATTAAAAATTTATTTTTGTTAAAAAAGTCTTAATTAGTATACAATTATACTATTTATTAGAATAAAACTAAAAAATCAAACAAGGAGTCTAAGTCATTCATAATAGAACATAAATTTTACATACAAAATTCATGTTCTATTATATCATTTGTTGAAATAAAATTAAAAATCAAAAACTATTTTTTTCTTAAAAAAATATACTTATTATATAATTATACTATCTATTGGAATAAAACTAAAAAATTAAACAAGATGTCAAACTGTAATGGATACAATATTCTTTAGCTTTAATTGAGATATTTTGGTAGTTTAATTTGGTCGTTTAAACGACTAAATTAAATTCTAATAGATAGTTTAATTGCATACTAATTATGATTTTTTTTAAAAAAATATATTTTTTAATTTTATTTCAATAAATGTCATAATAGAATATAAATTTTAGTTGTAAAATTTAAAATAGTTGATATTTATCTTTGATTGAAATTTTTTTTGCCTAATGTTATATTTTAAATTTAAGAAAAACAAAAATTAAACGTCTATAAATTTTAGGAAGCTTATGTGTAAATATCAAAAAGCATGCATAATTAAGTCACAGATATGAATAATTAAGTCACAAATATGAAGTACTCTGAGTGTGATTCTCTTTTAAAAATTAAATCCTTTCAAAAATCGAATTCAAGTTTTCTAATGACAATAGAGTTCTGATTGGATGAAAGTACTAGGATTTGTACAGAAACAACCCATGGTCACCACCAGCGCAGTAGCCTCTGATTCAATTCAACCCCCACGTCTCTTTCAATGGACAGTAACTAATAGGCAGAGTCCAACCTCCTTCTCGGTATCCCCTCAGTTTTGCATACGGCAACTCGACTGATTTTTTTTTTCTCTCTCTCTCTCTCTCTCTCTTTTTGAGCAGAGTCTGAAAAGTTTGGGTAATCTACTTGTTCTTCTCGTCATCGTCTATTTTCTTCATCAACCCACTTTCTCTCTAGGGTTCTAGATATCTAAAAAAAATACCCAAGAAATACATGTAAAAACATGGAATATTCATCTATGGTAATTATAGAAAATACCCTTTAAGCCTTATCGTTTTCTAGCAAGGCAAGCACCCAAGAACAGTGAGTTTTTTTTTTTAATTTCTCGTTTATATTTTTCCTGTTTGATTGTTATTTCTTAAATACCATGTTGAGTACTCTATATGAACGAGCTCAAATTCTATAAATTTCCATCTTTGCACTTAGTCTGCTGTTCAGTTCCATTCGATTTTTCTATGCTGAGTGCTTAATTAGCTTAGTTTTTGGCTCTTCAAAGCCCTCTTGAATTTTCCGTTTGTCAATCTATCAGTTATATGTTTCTGAATAGAGTTTTAGGGTTCTGATTAATATTTACAATTTCAATATGTGCACTTTGTCTGCTGTTCCGTTTTTCTATTTTGAGTGCTTAATTTAGCTTAGTTTTTGGCTCTTCAAAGCCCATTTGAATTCTCTGTTTGTCAATCTATCAGTTATGAGCTTCAGAATAGATTTCTGGGGTTCTGATTAATATTTACTGACTTTATTTTTATAAAATATAAAAAATTATGGCATCATATCATGGTAGTCCTCACTCAGAGCCTGCAAAAATGGAACAAATAATAACTGAATTCTTTACAAAGAGTCTCCACATAATACTTGAATCACGGTGTCCATATGTATCGTCGCGTAATTATAGTGGTGAGCAAGTGCTATCATCCCCATCTTCATCCTCATCATCCTCATCCAGTGTTAGGCCCAGGGATAAGTGGTTCAATTTAGCTCTAAAGTATTGCCCTGCTGCACTAGAAAACATTGATTTTTGGCGTCAGAGTAACCTTGAACCAATGTTGGTTGATGTGATCTTAGTGCAAACACCTAGTGATTGGGACCCTGTGAACTGTTCCCCCCAAAAGAGACCTAGTAGGAACTTGTCATCGAAAGAGAGGTTTCCTTACTATTGGAATTCGGAGCATGAGGAATTTCAGGGTGAAGTGAAGAGCGAAACGATTATTGAGAGATGGGTTGTGCAATATGAAAGTAGGAAGAGTGGGAGGGATAGTGGTTCGGGGAGTAAACGATCGAGCTGTTCTAGTTCTAACACATTGTATAAGAAGTTGATATTGCTTTTCAGGTCTTTGTATGTAATGGTTAGGCTTCTGCCTGCTTATAAACTCTTTCGTGAGCTCAATTCATCCGCCCAAATTCGGACATTTAACCTTGTTTATCGGGTTTCTTCATTTGTTGAGCCATTCACTTGTAGAGAAGAGGCAGAAATGCAAAAATTTGTGTTCACTCCTGTGGACACTTCTTGTGGTAGGCTTTGTCTTTCGGTGTTGTATCGATCGTCACTCTCAGATGTGAGCTCTGGACCTTCAACCCCTATCTCACCTCAATTCATACCTGATTATGTTGGGAGTCCAATGGCGGATCCGCTAAAGAGGATCCCGTCCCTTCCAATAACTCAATGCTCACCTTCATCCTCTCCATTTGGAAGGCGGCATAGTTGGAGTTATGACCTATATAGAGCCTCACCACCTTCAGCCTTCCTGTCACCGTCACCTACACATTCAGAATCATGTGCTTCAATTTCAAAACCAAGTTCCCATCGTCTCCCACCTACAAGTTTACCTCGCCATCCGCCTGAAACACCTCAAGTTCATACAAAGAATACGAGTTTTGATGAGTATTGGGGTTCACATAACTTTTCTCCTTCTCCATCCCCATCACCACCTGCCTACAGTTCTAGGGGTAATGTGTCAAAGGCTCTTTTATGGTCTGAAAGTGCTCCAGTTAGCATACCTGGGTCTAAGCTTGCCAATATCCCTTCATTGTCCAGCAAACAAAATTTGCCCCCTTCTCCTCCACTGAAAGCTACACGACTCAGCATTTCAAAGATGGATAGAAGTTCAGGTCTAGTTCTGACTGGCTCAACAGCTGAGAAGGTATTTTAGACTCTCATCTCTTTTCATGTAGATTTTAAATACTTAGATCACATAGGACTGCTATTTTCTGTGTAGTTGTTCTCATTTGGGAAAGATGACACTGGAAAACTTTCTGGGGTGAAAATGTCATGCAACAGCTCACCACAGAAATCGGTTTCTAGAAGCTCCAGTCGGTTGTCTTTCCAGGATGATTATGATGATTCTGAATTTTCTGGCCCATTTGTTGTGGATGATGACGACATGACAGATCCGGGTAGCAGGTAATTTTCAGAGATGTATACACTGCATTATCTTACTTACATAGGCCATATCGTTCTCCCTATGTTACATGGTTTATATAAGTGCATAGATAAGACTGTACTCGTATTCAATTTTTCTTACTGTAAGGTCGTAATTCATGAAATGTGTGCAATATGAAGATGTAACGTGCCAGTGGCTTTAAAGAGTAAGGAATAATCACTCAAAATAATCTTGCTGAATTTTATAGCTTGAAATTTGACGTTAAGAGTTGATTTCAAAGAATTGGAAGACTTTTATTCAGCAACGGTTGTAAGCTATTTTGTCACATTTTGAAATGAATGGGGCTAGCAATTCAAGGTTGATGCATCGTCAACCTGCTTGCAGGAAGCAGTGGGCACAACCTCTTAGTTGCTCTCTGCCTCATGATGTGAGATATATTGTTAGTGAGTTGCATTACTCATGAATTACAAAAAGCTGAAATTGTGAAATAGAATTTCCAGTTTCCCGAGTGTATACAGTGCTGTTTGATCACATATGCTTTTGGTTCCGGATAGGTTACCATATTGACGATTTCTAATATGCTAGCAGCCATGTAAAGTTTTATGAAGATACCATAGCTAGATAGAGGTTACTTATATTGTTGAACCACCATCTGCTCTAAAAGTTTAAGTTATTAAAGAGGGTGTAACATAAGTTTTTATACTTCAACACGCCCCCAACGTGCAGGCTAGATTTTAGATCCAGCACCAGAAAATATTTTAATTTTCAAGGTGATAACGAGATTCGAACACAAGATTTCTTGTTGTGATAATATGTTAAACCACTAACTCCTCTAAAAGCTAAAGCTATTAGAAAGGAAGTAACTTAAGTTCTTAAACTTCAACATATATAATTGATTTGTCGCACGATTTGGGGTTTTTTATGATAGGAAGCATAAATTGTGAACACCATCCAGTTTATTCTCCATGTGTTCTTTGTTGCTGTCTTGAGCCAATTTAGTGTTTGAAAAACAATGAAGGGGTGAGTTCTTAACTTAGACCTGCTTGATGTTTAATCTTAACTGTAAATAGCGTAAGATTGCAGAGCTCATTGCAACCATATTTCACAAAGGTGATCTTGTTCCAACTGAACTCTATTTGGGTGGTGAACATGGATTCTGATGTTCTGTTCTTGTATTTAAATAGTTGCAAGTATTTGGACCTAAAGCTCTATTAGGTGTTCTTTAGGAAGATATCACCAAGAGCTCTTGTCTTTGAGTAGCCATGGCCATGGGCACAATATTTGGATGCTTTGAGTACGTCGTCTCATGTTCATGGCTGACTCAATGGCTAGGCCATTGAAGCCGCCACCTAGGGCCCATGGTTCAAAGTATAAGCCGATACTGATACGAGTTGGTCGAGTTGCATTCGTCTCAGCTCCTTCAAAGACGATACCGTTACATGATACATATAAACCCCGAGTTTCGCACAACTGGGCCGAGTCGTCCGAGTTGTATCCGAGTCAATCCCAAGTTGCCAAAATATCATTACCGAATTGACCGATACGGTTCCACAACGTCACGATATGACCTGAATTTATTGTCATGTTCAACATTTTCTTTTAAGTCGTATCGTCTGATACCGCGTCATGACGTCGCAGCCTGTGGCCGATGTGTCTCAAAGCTCTACAATTTGATGGTCGATGTTGTGACCTTAATTAAATTTTTAGAGTCCCAAATTTTTTAGGTTTCAAAATAAGGTTTTTAGACGAAGGCTCAACTAAGTTAATTTTTTTTTTTGTTATAACACTGTTTAATTAAGTCTGATTCTAATTTTAATGCCTTGGTTAAAATTGTTAGACTCAGTTCCAATTAAGCCTCGTTTAGTTCGTTGGCCTCAAATAAAATTTTTAAATCCTTGTTCAATTGAGTCCACTTTTATTTTCATGATCCTATGAACAAATTATAAACCAAGGTTCTATTAAGCTCAGCTTTGTTTTTAAGACCTCAAACAATGTTTTTATACCAATGTTCAATTAAGGTCCCAATTTTTTTTTTTAGGCTTGAAGTTTGTCATTTATGAATATTTTATTTTCAATGCTTAACTAAGATAAAAACTTACGATTATATTAGACGTATCATTATAGTAGCTATTAGAATTTGTATGGATTAGCTATTTTATTTATTGGGAAAAAATACTAACCAAATCCGAATACAAAAATTTAAATAGTATGATGTCACCTCAAAGGGTAAGAAAATTAATTTTAAATGAATATATTTTTGATAATTGAATAATTATACTGTATTAATGGTGTTATCATACAAAAAACTACTGGGGCATCATCTAAATTTTTTGCCTTAGGCTCTGATTTGTGTTGGGCCGCCCCAGCATGTTGCAATTGATGGACTTGGAGGACCTTTAGCTGTTGATTGTGAAAAGTTGAGCAATAGATGAATGATGATTAGAATGGAAGAGTTTGATGATTATGGCCAATAAGATGAAATAAACTTACCAGAATCAGCATAGGGGATAGATTGATGTTTATAGGCACATAGCTTTGTATGCTGACAGCTTATCACATGTTATATCTGATAATGAGCATGTATTGGACACAGGAATGTATACTGTAAGTGTGTGTATATGCATATGCAAAAGCTTTATAAGTATGAAAATATAGGCCATATGGGTGTGCTAGTGTGTATAAGCACACACATGTATGTTCATATGGCTGAAGTAGTAGGGCTTGCTACCAGATGATATCTTTGGTTATTGGCTTGTATAATTGTGATGTCAAAAGTCATGTTAAAGTCTTACATTTGAACTTAAATGGAAGGAAGGAGTGCACATAAAGAATCGTCCACTGCACTTACCTTCCTTTGGACCTTGTACAGGATTGGGAAGAATTTTTTTCTTTGTGGTTTAGTAACTCAAATCATGGTTGCAGTCTCTTTTTAATTTTTTTATACTCAGAATGATGGTAAGGTGCTGGATGAGTTTCCAGTTACTAGTGTGAAGAAGATTTGTGTCAAGACCGCCATGGTACCATTATTAAGTTTTTCCATGATTGCCTGTGAACTATCAAGAAGATGCTATAGTTAAGGTTTGATTGTTCCCTGCACCATCTAATTTTAATTGGCTCTCTTACGGCTGTGCTGGACAGAACTGGAAAATATATCAGCACCCTTGAAGCTTGGATGGATTTTCTTAAACTTGTCTTGGTTCAGATACTTGCTGACTGAACATAGGCTACAAATACTTGACCATAAGGAGGTAGGTCTGTAAACACGCCAACCAAATACTTCAACCCTTTGGTGATTCTTAATTTGAGAAGCATGATTACAAGTTTGTCACACCAATCCTTGAGAAGAAAATGAAAAAAATAAACAAGTACTGGTGTATGATATCTGTGAGTAAACTCTAAGAGCAACTCCAAGGAGCTCAGTAAAGAGGGATTCTTAGCTATTTTAGATAGCCTCACCATAAAATTTGGGTCCAACAGGCTATGTATTTCATTAGCTATTTCTCATAACCCAGTTTTCACTTGCTATTTTTGGCGAGCAACAAAGCTTGGTATTTCCTCACAAAACTCGTTTTTGTGCCAATTTCATTAGTTCACAACACCCTCAAATTCCTAACTCTCTCTTACAGAAGCTCCATAGCACTCCGAATTTCGTCTTCATCATCGCACAGATGCTTCATTGTCCACCCAGGTATGGAGTTCTCTCTCTCTCACACAGAAACTCTGTGTATTTGGACCACAGAAAAACCCAGCTAAAACCCACTAAAATCCAACGAAAAATTGACTGAATCCAAAAAGATTCTCTGGTTTGCATGTCTAGTTTGTCATTCTCTAGATTCGCTAATAGCTAGGTCGTGCCTAGGGCTCTTTGGAGGGATCACCTCTTCACCAACCTTTCTACTTTACTTCTCACTTCGCATGCGAATATTTACGAAGAATTTTATGTTTTTCTTATAATGATTCAGTTTGAATTCGAATTATGCAAAGGGGTTTGTGGGTCTGATTCATCTCGTAGTAAAATTTTGATTTTCTAATGGGTTTTTTTGATTGTTTGTGTCTGCATTTGGGTAACATGTAATTGAATTGATCTTCCAGATTTTTTGTTTTGATCTTTAGTCTCGGAATCTAATAATGATCTTCAATTATAATTTTTTGTAGATATCCACTATTTATGCATATCTATTTGTTGCTATGGGTTTGGTGGTTAGTTTCTTTGAGTATATGAAGTATATTCAAATGGGTAGTTGCTTCATAGAGTTGCAAGAAACTATTTTTGCTATGGTCTGTTATACGTAGGCTGGTGAAGAGTATTTGATATTTCAGATTGTGAATTGTGAATTTGAAAATTTTGATTTAGAGATTTGTGAAAATTCGGAGTAAGAAATTTGTGAATTTGTGAAATATATTTTGTTAATGAATCTTGGCATCACGAATCTAGAAAGTTTGTTAATTCTAGCATGGTGGTCATTTTGAATTATAGGCTAGGAAGCATGGATACAGACACGAGTATCATCTTCGATACAATACGGACACGGGGATACGACAAAGTTTTAAAATATAGGACACGGGTATGGTAAAGATACGACTAACTAAAATAAAATTATATATTTTTTATATAAATAATATTAATAATAAGACTTAAAAATCATTGAGTAGTTTGTTAATATTTTACAATTACGCAATGGGTTAAATTAAATTGGGCAATAGGCTAATATGTTAGAATTGGATAGTGGCTAATACCAAAGTGGGATGTGGGTTAATTTATTTGGCAACTAATAAATAAATGAGTAAATTACACTTTACCAAAGGGGGTAAAGTGTAATTTATCTTAAATAAATTATACCAAAAAAATAGAAAAGTATTGAAAAAAGGTCTCTATTATGTTGAGTGTTCAATCGAAATCGAGAGAGAGAAGAAACGAAAAAGAAAAAGAAAAAGAAGACCAACTAGGGCAGCCGCGATCTGAGGATGCAGAAGAAAGGGGAAGAAGAAAAAGAGGAGGAGGAGAAGGTGGCGGCGGCTTATAGCAGATCTGAACCGAACAGATCATTGAAACAAATCTGGATTCTGGTATGTCTATTTCACCACTTCGTCCCCTTTTTTTCTTTACACTTCGTCTCTTCTTTCCCTCTGGTCCCGTCACATCCCAAGTATCCCCACGTATCCGAACCGTATTCGAAAACAAAAAATCCTTGCTCACTATTTAAGATACTTGTAGAGGTGTCCGACACTGTCACGTCGAACCCCTAGCGAGTATCCATGCTTTCTAGATTATAGGTATTACTTATAGAATCATTCTAACATGATACTTACTTCCCCAATCTCATGAATGATGAAACAAACTTAAATGATGAAGTTATAGGTCAATCTTCACTAATATCTCTTCAAGTAGAATCCAGCACCAAAAAACGAGTTGGCAACTTTACAGTAAAGAAAGACGTTATGATAATCTCAGCGTGACTTAATATTAGTTTGAATGCTATGCAAGGAAATGAGCAAAAATCAAAGACATATTGACAAAGGGTTTGAGAGTACTTTAACGAGTACAAACCTAAGGCATGCTATAGCTGTAGTCAAAATTCTTTGATGAATAGTTAGTCGGCAATTCAGCTAGTCACCAACAAATTTTGTGGGTACTTTGCACAAATAGAAAGGCTGAATTAAAGTGGTTTGACTGAGAAAGACAAGGTATGAGTGAATATTTCCTTTCAAAATAGTGTATTTTTAATGATACAATAATGAGTTTTATTCTAGGAAGCATGGATATGGATACGGATACGGCGATACAACAAAACTTTAAAAAAAAGATACGGGTAAAGACAGGATACGTCTATAATAAAATATATTTTATTTTTTATTTTTTACTATTATTGAACGACTTATAAATTATAATTTTTCAATAATTCTTTAACATTAGTATGTAAAATTAGAAATTTTTACCATGAAAATGATATAATATCATCTCATTATAATATGTTCATAAAATGAGTATGACCAATTGAAGGGATCATAACCACATTTAACTTGTTGCTTTTACAAGTATTTATTTTTAAAAGTATAGTATAAGTAACTCATTTTTTTTATACTCTCTTAACATGTAATAATAGATAATATTTAAAAAATACCCGTGTCTTCAAAATCAGATGAAATTTTGTTGATATTTTATGTTGTATGTAAACTCCAAAGAAGGGGTATAACTTAAAATTAAAAATTATACATTTTGTTCAATGTTTAGAAGTATCCGCGAAGTATCCACATATTTTATTAATTATCTGATACGGATGATGCGTATTCGATACGTATCATCGAGTATTCGACGAGTATCATATTCGATACGTAATTAGATACGGGTACATCGACCTGGACGAAGTATCGGTGCTTCAATAGGTTTTGTTGTAAGATTTTTTAGATTCGTGATGCCAAGAACTTATACAAGGAACTTTATAAATCTCTTTTTTTTGTTTGAACATTGTTGGAATGAGTTAATGTATCAACCAAAATGGATGGAGGATTCTCAGTCAAAGAAGCAAAAAACAAAATATAATGCAACTCCTTGTAGCTCTACGCCTTCTACAACGGACTCGATAAATTTAGGAGACGATGGTGGCTTATGGATTTTTAGATAGGCCATTTAGAAGGAAAACTGAGAAAGCACGACTACGTAAATCAAAAGAGCTAAGAACTTGAAGGTGATGCAACAATTTCAACGCTCGTTAATCTGTTAGCAGAGATGAAGGAAGAGAAAAATGTGATGCACGAGAAGAAAGTTGAAATGTTTGAAAAATGTTATCTTTAAGAGTAGGAACATCTAGTGCAAGAGAGAGAAAGAATGGAAATGGAGCAACTAAGAGTGGCTGAACGAATAATGTCGATAGATGCGAGTGACATGTCTTTATTGCAAGCTGAATTTTTTCATCGTTGTCAAATGAAAATCCTAGGAAAGATGTAGTTCTTTTTTATTGATAGACAAATAAATTTGAAGTAGAAGTAATGATGCTGCAAGTAATGTAATAACATTTACTTAAGTAGTGCCTAGAAGTTTTCATGCATATTCCACTGATGCTCGACTAGATCAGCTTGGAGTTTAGAATGAGTTTCTTTGTCTCTAATACAATGTTAAGTATGAATAAATTGGAGTAGTTCTGACTCTACTTGGAGTTTGAAATGAGTTTCTTTGTCTCTAATGCAATGTTAAGTATTAATAAATTGGAGTAGTTCTGAACTCTGCTCAGGTATGACTGTGGCAGTGGGATTCTCATCTATTGTATCATAACTAAAGTCCAACTCATGAGTGTTCCACTTATCCTCGATAATCATGTTATGTAATATTATGCATGCCTTCATAATATCCTTAAGTACTTCAAGTGTCCAAAAATGTGCTGGTCCACGCACTATAACAAATCGTACTTGGCGCATTTCAAATACTAGCTCGACATCCTTTCTTGTCGACTCTTGAGATTTTGTAAAATATATTTGCTTATTGCCTCTTGGAGATGGAATTGTTTTGACAAATGTTGTCCACTTTGGATATATACCATCAACAAGATAATATACCATTGTGTAATCGCTTCCATTGACTAAGATATTGATTGGAGGAGCCCGAGCTTCTAAATGGAGAGCAAAAACAAAAAAGCGTTCCAATATGTTAATATCATTATGGGATCCTAGTAATCCAAAAAAGGCATACAAAATTCAGAGATTTTATGGGGCCACCGCTTCCAAAATAGTTGGTTCATGGACGTGACTAGAATACATACTTTTCTATGTTGTTAGACAATTCTTCCATTTTTAATGCATATAGTCAATGCTACCTAACATCGTAGGAAACCCACGATTGGTACTCTTTGCTAAGAATTTAGGGATATCATCGCTGTTTGGTGATCTGATGTACTCGTCGAAAAAAATTATTATTACCGCCATCACAAATCTTTTCAAACTTTCTAGTGTGGTGTTTTTGTCAATCCTTACATAATCATCACCAACATTTGCTGGAGCTCTCTAAGCAAGTATCCTTATAGCGGCTGTTATCTTATGAAGGGAAGACAAATTAGTAATCCTAGCAACATCTTTTTTTGGGACAAAATATGGATTATAAGCGGCGATCATAGATAGAATACGAAGAAAAATGACTCGATTCATTTGAAATCTCATCTGAAATAAATTTGAGGGATAGATAGACGATTTAGTAAAATAATCGCGATAAAGTCTCCTGTGCCTTTGAACCTGATTGTGAAAAACAACTGAATGACCTTCAATGAAACCATGACATAATCCAGAGGTTTTTTTCGCTATTGAGTTTGTTCATTTCCATAGCACAAATCGTTACCATCTCCAATTTATCATAGGAGTCAGAATCGTTAAGATTCATCTTGATTGCAGGATGACTAGCTATATCATAAAAACAAAGAAGAATGCAATGTCAATAAATAAATTTGAAGTGTACGACAATGAGAGGGGGAAGATCTTTTTTATACATATCAAAAAATATAACTATTACAAATATGATCGTTAAAAAATATGACCGTTGAAAAATTCAAATTTTAAAAATTAGATGATGTGACCGTTGTAAGTAAATATGACCGTAATTGATGACTATTGAAAAATCTAAATTTTGAAAATTTGATGATGTGGTGTAACTCGTCATCATGTAATGTCATTAATATGATGAAGACGTGGCATGCTACATAGTATTTTAGATTTTAATTATTAATAGTTAATTAAAGTTAGTTGAAATAATTAGTTAAAATAGAAAATATTGTTGTAGTGAATTAGTAGGAGTTGCTCTTTAAAATAGATAGTGTAATAAAAAATGTTATTTTGACTAGCTATTTTAGCTAGTATCCTTGGAGTTGCTCTAGAGCAGTTAGAGGCTTTTGGATGTTTGATGCTATTGCTAAATTGCGAAGGGAACTGCATAATGATAGCCAAACAAAATATGTTTGATTTGTGGAATATACAAGAAGAATGATACAACATTCACTTGGTTAAAGTCATTTTCGATTGAGATGTGAACCCTACACCTTTCTCTTTTTGGATACTGAGGCAAACAATATTCTCGATAAGTTTTGACACCTACCTTTTTTAAGTACGGGCAATTTTTTTTTTTGAAGTACGGGCAATTAAAAGTTGCATTTTCCCAATGGAAGTATGAATAAAATGTTCAAGTATGTCTAAATTATAGATACATGTTTTAGCATTTGGCGGTCATGACAACCATATTTTGTCTTTTCCTTCCCAGAGATGAGACAAATCATTGGTATTTTTTTTAAAGAATCTTAAAACTTTTTTGGTTTTAAGCTTTAACAACCAATTGATTTTTTTGGTGATGTTGTATTGTCGTCAGACCTGGAGCAATGACAAGTGCTTATGACCCAAGTGGTGCTTTGTAGGTTGAACAAGAAGAAAATTGAGAGAAGTACCAAAAAAAATCTATTTAGTTCATGCTAAAAAATCCAATCATTTTGTCTACCCTGAAAACCATAAAAAAAATTGCTTTTCCTAGTAAAGGCCCTCGTTTTAAGTTTAGAAAGCCAGAGGCCCACAGTAACTTAAAAGTCCCTCAAAATAGAGGGAGTGCAACTCCTTGTCAACAGCCACATCAGGTCCTCTCTCTCAATATCGCCTCTGGTTTTGTTCTTCTTGTTCTTTGTTGTTTCTTCTTTTCTTTCCTTTTATTCTCCTCCTCCATGACAAACAGCAATGTGTAGCATTGCTGAAGACACTGACATAGTACTTATCACAATTCTTCCTTCTAGTAATCTGACAAATCGGCCAACATCCCTACAAACAAAACCCAATTTGAAAATTAATCCCACAAGGAAGACTTATAGTCAAATTTATCTTATTGTGATATGGGAGAAAATCATTGCAAAAGTACCTACTTTGGAAGCTGTCACCCAAACCAAGATGCTATGATTCTCTTAGTTTGGAAATCACCTGATACCAACCAGATCGTTGCACTAAAGTAAGCAACCAGTTCCCTTTCCATTTGAATTCAAGTGCATGCCCTTGACTTGTTGTGTAATGTTTGCCATGGCCATTAGTTTTGTTAACCTCTTCGGATGTGATAGGACTTCATTAAAAGTTCGTACCTACAGTCTCGGGTTGGGAAAGTTAAGTCTTTTTACAAGTTTTTTGACTGTGCAGAATTTTCGTTGGAGAACTGCTCCATGTGCATTTCGAGGTTTGTTTGAGCTGCTTAGTAAATCATTGTTTTCCAGAAAAAGATATTCTTGCCAAGAAAAGGTCAGCAGAAGCAGTATAAGATTGGTTCTTCAAGCAGTGTTATCACCTTCCTCGAGGATCACATTTGATAGGAATTTTCACACCTTCAATCTTCACAAACCTTACTTTGGATAATCTATTGAGTTTTCCTAATGCATCTACTAGAACAAACAAGCACATCCCAGTCGTAGAAAGACTTAAGCATGTAACCAGAAAAGCAGCTACAAATCCAAGGATTGTTGATTGTGCAAATACCGTTTCAACCACACTAGGCATAACTGGAAATAGGTCGCTCGGGTTTGAACACATGACTGGCGCTGCAGTGTGCTACAGCTACTCGCATGTACAGTTGGCATGGGTGTTGATTCTTTAGCTGCTGGCTCCAAGGAACTCTGGGAAAGACTGCTGGCTCCAAGGAACTCCGGGAAAGACTGCTGGCTATATTATTAGAGAAAGAAACTGAAGCCACAGAAGGCTTCTTCTATAGTTAGCTACATATAATGTTATCTTTATCCATTAAATGAATTTTTGTTAGTGTGTTAGGATAGAGCAGACAGCTGGTGTTTTAGGTTGGAATTTTATTCTTTGTAGGATTTAGGATAAATAAAGAACTTTTCTTTTTGGATTTGAGAGTTTTCTTATGGGCCTCTTGGTACTTTTCCAAAAAACAATCGTTGAGGAGCTATCTGTCAGATATTCAAATGCCTGTTTAGACTGCCCTTTATTGTTGAGCGTTTATGAAGCAGGAATGCGATTGTTGTTTCTGACTAGTTTATGAATTTTGAAACCAGAAATTTGTTCTTTATTCAAGTCTTTCTTGTCTATATGGAGCAAAAATGGTGAAACATGGGTTTCTGGGAATGGCGGTAACGTCTTGCATACTTATGAAGTCTCTGATTTGTATATGTTTTCTGGTTAAGATACTTTTCATTTCTATATAAATATATATAGAAATCAATCCCAAAATTGATGAAGTTTTATACCTGAAATTTTAAAATTTTATTGTACCTTTCAGAGCTATAGTTGAAACTTGAATAATTGTATGTTAGGTTTAAGGAAAAGAAAGAGAAGAAAAAGAGAGGAAGAACAAAAGTATGAAACAATATTGTGTGTGGAATTTATGTTGTCAATACCATATCACCTATTTATATTAGATTGATATTAAAGACAATTATAATATCAAGAAAGTAGAACATAACAGAAAAACCACATAATAGGAAAGTAGAACATTAGGAAAATAATATTCTAACACTTTCCCTCAAGTTGGAATATTGAGATAAAAAATGTCCAGCATGGAATAAATGCTACTAAAGGTGGACCGCGCCAATGGTTTGATGAGAAAATCATTGAGTGGACCGGAATATTTTCACGTCGATAATAAGGATGATAAAATCGAGCCCTGTGTGAAATTTCGAGGAAAAGAACATGATGACAGGAAAGGATTTGCACACCACCATCACCACCACCACTAATATGAGAACAAACAAATATAACCAACAATACTACAACGAACCGTAAGTAATAACAAATTAAACTGCAAGAATCGAAACAAAGTAAACTAATCAGAATTAGAGTTCAACTAGCAGCAAAAGGGCTGAACTGGTGTTAAAAACCATAAAATCAATATTGAATTGGGATGAAGACTCCAAAATTGGTGCTGAACCAGATTGAAAACATTGAGTTAAAACTAAATTAGGATGAAAACCATTGAACTAGCACTAAAGTGTGCGGAAAACCATTGTATTGGCACAAAACTAGGATGAAAACACTAAACCATAATTGAAACACGGTGAAAATCACAAAACGAACTCCAAAGTAGGTCGAAAACCACTAAATTGGTCGAAAACACTAAATTGGGATGGAAACCACTAAACTAGCACAAAATTGAATCGAAAACCTCATCAAACTAAATTGGAAATCATTGAACCAACACTAAATCAGACTAAACACTAAGATTCAAGTTGAACTAGAATGAAAACCACTAAACTAGCACCAAACTAGACGAAAGCCACTTAACTGGACTGAAAACTCTAAGATCCACGTCAATGATCAAACATTGAAGACATAAACACCGATTTAGTCCCCCCACAATAATTAATAATAATCACAACAACTGATGAGCAACTAATGAAGACATCGGCGATAGGAAAACTCCAATTGCGAACATGCAGACAACCACAACTTTATGTGTTTTGAGCCCGCCCAACCAATAAACATGTGAGGTGCTCGTGTAAGGTCGAGCTCACTCACACAAGTATCTTGTTCTGATACTAAGTTAAAACTTGAATAATTATATGTTAGGGTTTAGGGAAGAAAGAGAAGAAACAGAGAGGAAGAAAGAGTGTATGAAATAGTATTGTGTGTAGGATACATGGTTATCAAAGTCGTACATTTCGCTATTTGAATCGTACGATTCGGTTCAATATAGGCATAAAACGATTTGTATCTTATATGAGAATAACTTTTAGAGCTGAATCGCACTTGAATCGTATGATTTGTACGATTTGATTCGTGTTTTACAATTTAGTCACCCTTTTTAAAAATCATTATTTTTGGCAAAACGACGTTTTGTCTGCTAAACATTAAAATGACTTCGTTTGTTTGCAAAGGAATTTACGACATATTAAAAACTCAGCCTCTTTGCTAGTTCTCCCTCTCTCGTGTCATCTAAAGCTCGTCTTATGTTGTCTGAAGCTGAACGTCACAAGTAAAACTCTCGCGTCATTCGTTGAAGGTATGCCTCCTGCTCTTCTTCTTCTTATTAATAATTAGCAACCCTTAGAATGCCTTTTTTCTTCTTTTTCACATTGGATTTTTTAATCTCCTATCATCATATTTCATAATACACTTTGATTTTTGCTTTCAATTCTTTCAGGTGTATTTTGTTAGGTTCTATTTTTTTGTTTCAAAATGTTGGCCAGTATTCTCCCAATTAATTTTCTTGTTTATTCTTTTGTCATTCGTGTTTGTAACCTAATTTGTACTGAGTGTCACTCTTTTGGTTCTTTAATGAATTTTTTTTTTTCAAGTAGTTGAATTTGAAAATAGTTCAGTAAAAAATGAAAATGAAACAAAAGGATAGCGTCTTTCCATTTAGACGACGTGATTATGTCGATTGATTATTTTTAGAATGCAATAATGTTCAATATTCAATATGTTGCATATTTTAAATATATGTTCAAATTTTGTATCGAATCTTCTGATTCACGATTTGATACGATTCACGATTTTTAAATTTAGGATTTTGATTCACAATACGAATCGTGATTGGACAACTATGGTAGGGTCTATGTTGCCAACACTCATAATATTATGAAAGTAGAACATAATAGGAAAGTAACACTCTAACAACTATAATTAAAACATGTGTCGGGTGTTCCTGTAGTTTATGTAGCAGCATTCTCTTTTGATAGAGATTCTTGTTTTTAAGTTTCATTAGTCTATTTTTCCAAGTGATATACATCTAAGGCCCGTCAAAATAACACAGAAGTTTTTATGTTCATTTTCTTGAACAATATTTCTACACAGAATATGAGGTTTCTTGTATATGATCTTTAAAGGCAGATTGGCTCTTCTTGTACCTTAACTTTTCCAGGCCCAGGGAGCTAGTTTTTAAGGCTCTGTAAATTTTCTTTCCTGTAATTGTTGGGAGAAGCTCTTTACTGGTTAGAATGGAAGAGGAGGTTCTTGGGAAAAGACAGTTTTTTTGGTTAGGTGTTAACATAAAATATGGACTGAACTATCTGGGAAAAAAATAGTATGTTGACTGTTGTCTTTGGCTCAACAATAAGAATATGTGCTTAAGAATATGCTCGTTCTTCTGACACACCAAAAAAAAAAAAAAAGAAAATGGCCCTTTTGACCGGAGAAGGGACTCAAGGAGAGACTTTATGAAGCTGCAATTAATAACGATCAAAATGAAAGATAAATTGCTCTAGTGCCTTGACTGGGAGCATCAATACGATCGTACTTTCTGTGGAGTAGCTTGACTCACCATATCGATTGTTTATTGATATATCCTTAAAATGAATAATCTACTATCTATCAGAACTTTTCACCCTCTCCATAATGTAGCTGACGTGCTGTATATGTCTTCCAGACCTGGTTCATTTGATCTAACAGGACATTCATGCGAGCCGCATGAGGCTGGAGGATTTCTTCCGGTCAAGAAATCCCAAGATGCTGCAGTTGGTGCTCTAGTTTGCATGCTAAAGAAAGCCCCACCTCTACGCCGTGACTTTTCTGATTCAACAAATTTGTTACCAAGCTTCAAGCCTGAAGCCTTGAATAATCGGACCCAGGAGCCTAATCGGATTCCTGAGGAAACAGGGATTAAGCAAGCTGCCTCTGTGAGCATCGCATCTTCTGGGCTTCTTGCGTCAAAGACAACAGCTGATGCATTAGACGAGCTTCAGGGTTACCGAGAGATGAAAGACTTGTTGCTTAGACAAGCTGGAAAGCCCCAGAAATAGACCAGTTTTGCTCCTGTCAATGAATTCTCCAGCCAAGGTAGGAATAAATTTTGATCGCATTTTCTATTATTATCTCTGCCGAAGCTATGTACAGCATTTTTTAATAGTTGGGATTTGCCATACAGCTTAAAGTACGTGTTTGTCTATAGCCTGTTTTTCTTCTTGTATATATGTTGAGCATGTATGAGTTCATGCCCAAGGTCTGTACAATCTAATATGGGCAGATTACATGGTGACTTTTGTGTATAAAGCCTTTTGTGTGTAAAGCACTTAACCTATTCTGATTGTTCATAGTTGTATAAAGCATATAGAAGTTGTTTTATGGATTCATCTTGCAGCCTCAATACATTATAATTGAGGAATGGTGTTAACCATTACATCTGACCTTTTTGAGACTCTCCAATGATGGGAGTCTCATGCATTGAACCGTTGTAGGCACGTGTTTGATGTGTGGGAGGTTTTATCTCTGTGAAGAAATTCTTGAGTTGCATGGTCAAGATTTGGCTATTTTCCTTTTTCACACTTTTTTTTAGTGTTTAAGGGCAAGTCTCCGTCTCAATTGGGACGGGATGTCGTTATGAGTGAATATCTAGCTTCGAGCCTCGCCTTCTTTATCCCCTAGTTAATATTTGATGTTCTTATTTATATTGGATTTTTTTTTAGTTTTAATATTTATTATCATATTCATATTGATTCTTATTAGATGTCAAAAATATTGAGCGAGTACATTGATTGGTTCCTGGTGTATACTCTTTGACAAAATGACCTAACAGGGCATACGTATAGAACTAAAGGCTGAAAAACGAGGTGGCTGAGTAATGTGTGTAGATGGCATAGGAGACCAAGACATTATAGGGTGATGAGGTTACTGAAAATTCTGAATGCCAGAACGGCAAATAAATTGCAGCCAGAGGTGTGGCCTGTGGTTTCCACCGGAGGTTGGGGACCAAAACAGAGACGTAAGGGTTAGAATCAGGCGGAGTTGACCTGGTACCCCAGTCAATGACCTAGTCATTGGGCTCTTGACCAGTCAAACAATTTGATCAGGCCCGCCCGCCCAGGAAAAGGCCACTCCACGGCCAGCCCTAAATAAGATAGAGTTAATTGCACTGGAGGTCCTTAGAGTATGATATTTGTCTCATTTTGGTCCTTAATATTTTAATTGCATCATTTTGGTCCCTGAAATATTGAATATGTTTCTATATGGTCACTTAAATAGACAACGTTCAGATTACAAACGATTTGTTATTATAAACTTGTCACGTGATACTTAAATATAGACAAAAAAATAATTTAAATAATTCTTGACCAAATTTTTCCTAGGTAGCTATCTAAATTATACAGTTTTGATCATGAGGTACTCCCCTATTACACAATTTTTGTCAAGAGCTACTCAATGTTTAATAGCTATCAAAATTATTTTTGACCATATTTAAGTATTACATGATAAGTTTATAATAAAAAATTGTTAGAAATCAAGACGTTGTCTGCTTAGAAGACTATATAGAAACATATTCAATACTTTAGGGACCAAAATGATGCAATTGAAATATTAGAGACTAAAATGAGACAAATTTTATATTTTGGGGATTTCTAGTGTAATTAACCCTAAGATATAATTCTTAAAAATATAAAATCATAAATTGGTATATCTATCTATCTATCTTTCTGGTTGAGGCCTGCAAAAAATATCCACAAACCTACCCAATGGGCTAACAGGCCGACGCAAGTCTGCACACAATGGGTCGATCCAACCTATTGTCAAATGTGTTGTTAGCCACGTACTAATTATGGAGTTTCATTCTTTACAATACAGAAAATTGGAGGCCAATTAAATATAAGGGACTTTTAAGGATTTAAGTACAGGACTAAAAACTTATTTGGCCGTAAGCTTACCACGCAAGCAACTTTTATTGGTTTACCCCTCTTCATTACGTGAAGTTTCTAGATCCTATTGAAATCCAAGTTCATAACCGAAATGCTGCAATTTTGGTGGGCCATTATAGTCAACGTCTTCTCCACCCACCTTCATTACTGTAGGGGGAAAAATCCACGCCTATCAAAATAACAAATTGGTTTGGTATGAATACTCATGATCGTCTTTGACCTGCAAAAACAAACAAACTGTCATGGATTGGTAGGATACCGGCCGAAGACACTTTGATACATAAGTCAGTAATAACACGAGATATTATATTTAATTTATTAGACAAAGTGTGCATACTTTAGACTTAAGTTTTACTGGTATTTATAGGGAGCATGTCCCCAATTATTCAGGACTACCATCCTCGTTAGAATGTGGTGGCACACCTAAATTTCAATCATTCATTCCTGAATTCATGTTTGACCCTTATAGAGTTTCTTTTCTCATTAGTTGAATTAGATCACATGTTAGTTATGTATTCTTATGATTCATGCAATTTTCTCATTGGTCGCCTAGCTTCATCTCTTACTTTTCGTGTATTTGCTTAGTTGGATCTTATCATCTGCTCGGCAGGATTAAGTTTAGGTCGGTCAGGATAGTCTATTATTTTCAAGGTCAGACCAATTTTATGTCGACCAGGATATCCTAGCTATTTGCTCGACCGGATCTTGTCCTCAGCTCGGTCAGACCAACTTTAGTTGGGCCCAAATAGCCTAGCTACTTGTTCAGTCATAGTAGAGTCATTCCAAATAAATCTTTTCAGCATGTGCAACTTGCCACGTGTCCAAGTCTAATTGTTAAATGATGATCAGAATTTATCAACCTCTTCACTTGCCCCTAGAGAATATTTTTCATGTGGTACATTGAATGATATTCTCTATTTACAATCCTCTCTCATTAATTGCCTCGTATTATTCCTTATGAAAAGAGGTTTTTTGTGTCTCTTTCCCCTAGCAAAGAGGTCTTACCTCAATGAAGAGCTTAGGAGTTCAATACTTAAAATTTTCAATCATGGTCCCCATCCTCTAGCCAAGAGGACATGCCTCTTAAAAGTGTTCGGGCATCAGTTCTTGGTCACTTATTATGACCCTTGCACCGATCCGCCGATCTAATCGGTCTTCAAACTTTACCCGTTTGGCTTACACCGTCATGCCTAATCGTGGGCCTAAGTTTGATCGGATGACTGCACCTGAGCTAGGTCCCTGCCTTTGTTAGAATTTTTTTCCTCCTTGCCTTAGTAGTAAGTTATCTTATGCTCTAGCTTTCTTGGGTCTTTAATGTGGTAGGGACTCCACAAAAGAATTAGCTCTTAAGCTTAATCCTATTTGTTCACTGGACGTACTCCATGGTGATGTTGCGACATCTCTTATATGGCAGGTACTCTACAAAAAGATTAGCTTTGAAGATCAATTTTATCAATTCACAAAAGGTACTTTGTTGTTAGATGTCTTTCATGTGGCAGGTACACCACAAAAAGATTAGCTTTGAAGCTCAATCTGATCAATTCGCGGGATGTACTCCGCTGCTAGATATCTTTCATGTGGCAGGTACTCCACAAAAATTATCTCTAAAGCTCAATCTTATTCATTCACGGGAGGTACTCCATTGAAGTGATATAGCATTAGTTATCCTAACTCAAGGACTCAAGCGTATCTCATTTATAAAAGGTTGTTGATTCTTATTTTGGCTTATATCGATTGTTCGGTCAAAATAGAGGGGTTGAGCATGGTACGACCCAACCTTTAATTTTATGATACTTGAGGGTCTCGGCCCCCATGTTAACTAGCTCTTGTGGTAGATAATAATTCAAGTAGCTATAAGTGCGTGTGTAACATGAAGCCTCACAAAAATTTCTACAACAACAACGATGGAATCATGATTGCTCAGGCTTCGTGTCGCTGATTTGTCTTTGATCTTTTGACCTCATCTTCTGGTCCAGATGTCCTCTCGACCTATCTCCAGTTGTTGGTGTCGGTGTAAGAGTTTTTGGATGCTTTAAAAGGCTTTTCAGGACTAATGGAAGTCATGGACACTAGCACAAGAGGTGCGCTGCTAGTGTTCATCCAAATGCCTCGATGCTTCTTTCACAGGATTAGTTTTGGCAGTAGTACATGCTTTTTGGTTACTAAAAATCTTGTTGCAAGCACCCCTTGTGATAAACCGACCACCATTCATAGGCCCATTAAGCTGCTTCATAAAAAGCACTTGTATTTATTTAATGGATATCTAGTGATAGAAAGGCCATGCAAAGGGTGTCTGAGGGTAGTTCATGATATCTAGTGAGTATTGAAGACAAAGGCACTAACAAGTCCTTCAAGACTGTCGTTGTCGCCGTGAGACAGTGAATCCATGAAGGTGACCAAGTTAGCTCCCATTAGAGGCCAAGGGAAGTATATATAATAAAAAATTTAGATTCTAGGCATCCGCATAGCACCAATATCAGAAGTAGTGTTAGGACAATGACATGTCTTGTACATTATAGCAGTTGCACGTGCTCGATCATCTACTACTTGTGCTTTTATAGTATATGTGATTAATTCACAAAAGACTACCTCTTTGATGTTTCCTTGGTATTGAACTCGAGTCAATGTTAACAACTTTTTACAATTGATGATTCCATTGGATAAGCAAAAACTTGTATGACTTATGGCTGCACTAATCGAATCTTATTGATAGAGTTGATTTGCTATGAACGACTCAACAGTTGAGAGAGCCACTGAGGCTGCACTGAACTTGTAGACGGAGCTGATCAACTCTGAACCAAGATGATCAAGTATCGATCACCACTGTGTGAATGAGAACAGGTAGTGGCTTCACTCTGTTCCTTGAGGATACTAACTGTGGCATTCCAATCAAGATGATGCAAACAACTTGTTCGGTATATGTTTACACTGTCTATGGTTAATTGCGCCATCCCCTTGTTGATGATCTCTTGTGGAAACAACTCAGGTTGCCAAAACTCCACTAAAGTTTTCACTTGTTTTGCTTTATTCAAGGTTGTCTCTAAAACTATGACATATACGAAAAAGCTATGCTCTTGGTTACTAAGCAATTTAAGAAAAGTCATCGCCAAGAGCAAAGTTCACATTTCTTGGTGGGTCTTACAAACGTTTCTAGGTGGTCAAGTTCAGTACCAGCAGAATTCCAGTGGTAACAAGGTAATAAATATTTTAGGAACATTCTTCCTTGTTCCCATGATTTTGCAAGTTTCTTGAACATATAATATCGTGATTTTGGGAAGTATAAGAAAAAGACGCTTATGAGGAACTTTATTGGATTGTGTCTCAAATATCAATTTTGTCATTTGACTTAGTATGAATATTTGTCTATCCATGACCCAACAAAGCGTCTTATGCCTCAAGCCATATGTTGACCTCACCACTCTTCTATCCATATTTACGGACTAATTCTTCAATGTATGCTTAAAAATGTAAAGGAACTCAAGAGGCTTGAGATGTTCATACATAAGATGGAAGCCGCGTGGGTCTAGCTAGTGGACACTTATCTCTTTTGTTGTTGCCATCTCAAAGTGTTTGAATGACATTTGGGTGACACCATGTCCATCTGGATGTGTTTGTCACGTGGCGTATGGGTGAAGAATACTTCTTGTCACAAAACATCTATTCATGAATAGCAACTCATAGCAGTAAATAATTTCTCTCTCTAGAATACTTATTCAACGAGATGGACGACTATATCAATCGAGTGGTACACTTTGATTCCAAAATCTAGTCATTTTTAACTAAAAATATTTTTTAGTCTCGGGGTCAAATATCAATTAAGTAATCGATATTTTTGGGTCTCTTTCTCAAGTATCACATAATTAATCGTCGTGGGTGTGTTTAGTAAGATGACCTCTTGGGTTGAATATTTTCTTGATGAAGTCAAGATAAGTCATGCCCGTATCATACTTCTCAGCATCTTTGATCACTTTATCGTATCAAATATTGTATCCCTTGGGTGTCTTTTTCTAATTGATTAACCTCCTTCATCATCGTGATAAGGAGATACCTTTAATAAATTGGTTATGAGATTTTGACCCAAGATTCATGTTTGATGTAAGCTCAAATAGATAATCAAACCAAAGCTTTCTAAGGATTCTTCATAGTTCACAATCCAGTGGGCTAAGAGAAGACCCTTTGGACTCTTGAAGCCAGACGAGAGTTTATTTGAAAATGTTAAACCATCATAACAAGATATCTCCACAGATTTGTAACTTCAGTAATACTCCACTTAGGAGAAGCTTGATCTTAATCCAATGTTCATCGGGCATAGTGGCACACTACACTGACAATGGATGATGCTTACTACCAACAAGATCATGTGTAGCTAAATTCTTGGGTCTCACCAATGTCCATAAAGAGTTTCACCAATGTCCCTAGAGAATTAATCTCTACTCATGTAGGTCATTCATATTAGGAATTGAGTGGTACACTCTAATTCGCCTCGAATTCATAAAATTTAATTCGTATTGGTTGACACTTCAAGTCGAATATCAAACAATTGACCCTGATGAATTTCTTTCGGTATCAAGTAATTGATCCTCTTGGATCTATGTCATATTGATTTCTATGTCTTCTTGGTTCTCTTTCTCATTGGCCAACTCCATCGTAACAATTGGATCATCTCAAAGACTCCATGTGTCATTATATATATATCATAAATAATAGAGTTATCTTCGAAACATAATATAGCAAAACGGAAAAAATCAAATATCATGACAATCAAATTATCTCTAGAAAAAAATCATATTTTTCTCTTAGATCTCTTACCCATCAAAGGATGTCAGATTATGGGTGTCACACATGCATCACACATATGTATACTCCTCAGATTATGAGCATGTCAAACATGCAAAGAAAAATCAAAAGGATTCTCATACCATGGGGCAGATGCGTAGGACTTATATAAAGAGATCCAACTTCCTTTTATCTCCATAGATGTCTAATAAACAATAGATTTTGATCTCAATCTATCTTTACGGTGTTGATTACCCACTCTAACGAGGGAGCCATACTCCATTGATTTCTCATGTAGCCTGTGAGTATTGGTTTAATACCAAAACCACCAATTTGGTAGATAGTTAGTCTCTATTTATGTATGCTCTGCCGACTAGGAATCAAGTGGCACACCTAGATCCCTCTTTATTGTCATCTTATATAATTCTCATTGATTGACCTCTTCGTTTGAATATCAATTAACTAATTGACACTCTTGGGTCTCTTTGTCGTTTCGAGTTCTGACCCTCTTGGGTCTCTTTCTCGTAGGCCGACTCTATTGGTCGAGTACTTATGTTTGGATCAAGATTGGTCACAAACCATTGTAAACATTATATCATCTAAAATGCACCTTGTTTCATAATTTATCTCCCATGTGCGAGATTAATGCCTAACATATGTCGGATCCATAAAAAGATTGAGTATCAAGTGTGATAAAGGTAATAGATAAGTTCTAACATGCGAAATAAACCAAAGTGTATATATTGATATAAGCCATAAAGATTAATTTTTTCATCTGAAGTTGAATTTCATCACCTGTGTATCGGGAATCAAGTAGTACACTCTGATTCTTCTTGGAGCCATTACACTTAATTCTAATTAGTTGACCCTATGTCGGTTCAAGTAATTAGCCCTCTTGGGTCTTTTTATGATATAAAACAATTGATAACTCAGTTATAATCCACCCAAAAAAGTTAGAATTGAGCTATGCTAGAATCCACCCAAAAAAGTAATAGCTCAATTCAAAAGAGTTGATAACTCAGCCAAAAATATAAACTAATGTTTATCCCCTAAAAAGTTAGAACCCAATCCAAAAAAATATAATCCAATCTTAAAAAGTTAAATTTAACCCCAAAAGTTATAAACCAAACCAAAATAGTTGAAATCTCACCAAAAAAGTTGTAATCTAGCTAATTCAAGTCACCCCAAAAATTGGAACCCAGCCCAAAAAAGTTATACCCCTACCAAAAGAGTTGGAACCTCTCCCCAAAAGTTAGAACCCACCCCAAAAAGTTATAATTCAAGTAAACAAATTGAAATCTGAGTAAAAAAATATAAACTAATGCATAAAAGTTGAAACTCTATCCCAACAAGTTAGAACTACCGCAAAAAAAAAAAAATAATCCAATCCTAAAAAATTAAACCTCATCCCAAAAAGATTATAATCTAATCCAAAATAGTTGAAATCTCACCAAAAAAGTTGTAATCTATCTAATCCAAGTCAACCCAAAAATTGGAACTATAAACCCCTGCATGTAATAGAACTTGTACCAACTCTAATTCATGTACAAATGTATATTATATAAGTTTGGGTTGGCCTTGAAAGGTTTTAGAATAAAATGTAAATGAAAAATAGGCCAAACATGCAAAACTGGGCAAACCGTACTGGTACGTTGAGGTCCAGTAGGTAAACCGTACCGGTATGCATACCGGTACACTTAGTGAAAACTTAAAATTTTAACCCTCGTTTGCCAAGCTTTTGAGCTAGGCATTTCATCATTCTATTGTTGTAAATAGACAATGATAGAGTACTAATGGTGGTATGTTGGGTCTCGAAAGAACAAATCAATTAAAGATTTATTTAGACCTCGTATTCTAAAGTTTTGGTAAACATTTTCTTGGGTATTACTATTAATCATAAAACTAAATATTTTTAGGGAAAACTAAGGTCTCCATTGAATTTGGAAGGTTGAAAAACATTGAGAGAGGTAATATGAGGTGTATTAGAAGTTAGGAAGTACCCCGGAGCGAAAGCAAACTTTAAAGAAAATTTGGGTAGAAAGGATATTGGACACTGATTAGTATTCTGACCATAACTTTTTATCATGATGTCCATTTGATCTGAAATTTGGATAGTAGATAGTGGACATCTAGGGCTACAAAAATGTGTTTCATGAAAATTTTTCAATTCGATCTCTAAATGGGTCAAAACTGTACTAGAAGTTAAAGCTAAAATATGTTAGTTAAACTGTACAGGTAGGCGTACTGGTACGACGAACTCTAGTAGCTACGTGTACCGGTACGAATTGTCTAAAGCTTCCTGAACAGTTAAAAATTCAGGATTTTTGTATTTTAAAACACCCCTCTAAGCCTCATTTGCCCCATTATTTCATTCCATTCTCACCCCACACCTCTTAAAACCCTAGGAGAAGATAAAGAGAGAAGAAAAGGGAGGAAGAAGGTCTTCAAAGTTTGGGTTCTTGCTTGAGATTCTTGATTCAAAGTAGGGGTTTATTCTCTTTCTCTTACATTGAGGCTAGGACTTACATGTATATATACTCTTTTGACTTTAGATCAAATATATGTGTTATAAAACTATCATTCCTTGGTATTATTGTAAAGATTAACATGTTTTAAACAAAGCTATGGTGGAATAGCTCTTAAATCTCTTTTTCTTGTTTTCAAACCCTAGTTTTCAAAAGAAGTGAGTTTTTCTCTTGATTCTTCCTTTGTTTTTGATTTCAAAAATCCTAGTGCTTTGTGTTGAGTAATGAAATGATATGGTTGGTGATCTCTTGCATTTTTCTTAGTTGATTATTGAAAATGTCACATGCTTAATTTGAGATTTTTTTTGAGATATGTTTATAAATTGAGAAATAGAGTTTGGTATTGTATCTCTTATGAGTGTGG
>CM042185.1:27673288-27687845 GCA_023539305.1 Ilex asprella
TCCCTCCACCCACTTTCCCGCTCAAACGACTGGTTACTGGTCTTCCCTTCCCTCCATCTCTTTCACCGTACAAAAAAATATTTGTTTGTTTGGTTTAGGTTTTGTTGAGTCTCCAAGGACGGGGTAGTGTGAAACTCCATCCATTGCTTTTTTTTTCCCGCACGACGTTGTCTTTGATAATCCTCCATTGCTTACCTTTGTACTAGTGATCCAAGTCTTTTTAGACTCGTTCAGCTAATGATATAATGTAAGTGAACATTTTTTTTAGTTAATAGCGTAATTTATATGGTGAAGCCATTTTTGTGGTTAATGGTTTATTTTATTTTTTGCGTGAAGAAGAGGTCAAATGACTCAGAACGTGAAGCTGAAGCTATTAAGTCATCTCGCCCAACAATCTTCTGGCTTTTTTTTACTAGAGGAAGATTTTTTTTAATCTAAATGCTAAACTATTTGTCTTGATCTTATTTTTTATTCAAATGATCTTATCGATGTTTGTTTTCACTATATCAAAGATTGTTTGAAGACAATTAAAGGGAAGGAAATAAAAAAAATTGAACTATGGGGTATAAATGATATTATGTTGATCTTATTTTTTTATTCCAATGATCTTATTAATGCTTGTTTCCACTTTACCAAGAAATGTTTGTCTTCATCTAATGTTGTACAATCTTTTGCTACTCAATTATTAGGCGATGAAAGAACTTGACATATAATGGAAGAATTTGAAATATGGAGAGAAAGAAAAATAATTAGAGATGGCAAAGTCCTCAAAAGAAAAGTATTATAGTCGCAAAGAAAACTCTAACAAAAAAGAAAATGTTCAAAACCATAATATTAAATGGTTTATCTGTTTTTTTTCTTCTTATACAACTGTTTGAAATTGCAACTCAGAACAAGATGTTATAAGAGAATGATTGTGAAAGTAATACCAAGGTTAAGTGAAGTACAAAAATAGGTTGTTGAAGATATTAGATTTGGAAGCTTGTTACGACTCAAATGCAAAGTACTGGGGAGAGATTTTGTGTGCTTGATTGGTTGAACAGATTGACCCAATATCATGTGTTTTGAACATTCACGAAAAATCTCTTAAGTTCTCTCCCATGGATGTGGAATATATATTGAGATTGAGATATGGAGGGATAGATGTGGACACGAGTGGCCCAACCGAAAAAATAAATGGACTGTGTAGGTCAATGTTCATTGGAATAAATGATATTCCTTTGAAATATTTGAACGAAAAATTGCAGGAAATGAAATAAGATTCACAGGACTTTTTTCATGTCTTTGTGTTATTTGCACTTGGATGTCTACTGTACCCTTCAAACTCCATTAATAGTTCATTCCTCAATTATGTGGTGGAAGTTGGTTCTTTGGGAGATAAGAATTAGACAAAGTTTGTATTTGATGCCCTCCTAGGGGGAGTGCAACGATATAAGACAAATGAACAAAATAACATTAATGGTTGTTTACTGATTCTGAAGGTAATAAAATGATTAATTGACATATTAACAAATGTATACATTGTGATTGCAATTACTTTTCTAATTGAGAGTAATTGTTTGTTGTAGGTTTTTTATCCACAGCACGTCACTCGCCAAGGGATTTTCCTTGTACCAATAAAAAATTGTCAAACTATTCCGCATATCACATCATGGGGTGATGTAGAAATCAAAGAGGGTGTGACAATCTTTAAAAAATTGAAAAGTCTGAAACAAGTAGAGGTATCATGTTACAATACTTAAATAATGTGTATGTATTTCAATTTGAATATAAATTTATATGATGAAAATGGTTGTTTTAGGTTCCAATTGTAGGAGTACCTCCTATCATTGCACGCGCACTTGAACCAAATGTAGGACCACCTCATGCAGGTGCACCTAAACTAAACATAGGGCCACTTCATGCCACGACTGAAGAAAAATCAAATGTCTGTGTTAATGATGTTATTTATGAAACAATATTTATAATTTTGTATTGAAGAATATAGTTTGATATTATTTTCAGTCATTGGAGCAAAGATTTTTCATCATGGAAAAGTTAATGGAGAAAATTATGCTGGATCAAGAAGATTTATCTACAAAAGTCGCCTCAATGGTATGCATGATGCAGAAAATCATGGATGCCATGACATAACTTAAACTTTCCGGATGCCATGACACAAAATTGAGAATAATAAAGGAACCAATGAAGAAGTGTTGAATGAATCCAACTATGAAAATGGGGCAAGGGTCTCACATCAAATGGTTCAAACACCAGATATAAAGGCCCTAAAAGATACACCAACACAAACTTCAATCAAGTTGGTATGCATACATGACCTTCAAGAGGGTTCATTCTCTCACTCATGCACTTAACAAAAATACATCCCAAAGATTTTGTGAAGAATTTTGAAGAGGAAGCCTTCGAGATACTTGCAATCACCGTTCTACATGTTGAATGTATGATAGCATTACACAATCCAAATTATTATTAAGCCCCATTATTTGGTTGTAAATCTATGCATTATTTTTTTAAGCAGAATGTTCAGAGGAGTAAGTATCTAAAAAATCTAATATTAAAAGATATCGATAGATCTACAGAAGAGAATGTTCAGAGTAAGGATGTGAATGTGAATGGAAATAATGAAGAGGATGTGGATAAGGATAATGAGGATAAAAAGGAAATTAATGATGAAGAGAATGACAAGGAAATAAATGAAAATAAGAATAAATGAACAATTGTATCAAGGGGATTATTGGATGCGGAGAAGAAAATGGTAACAACAAGGTTAATAAAATTACACAAGGATTGCACGATCACCACACCCCGAGTGTAAATGCAAGTAAGGTTAACAAAATTGCACAAGGCTTGCAAGATCACCACACCCCCATGCTGGCCATCCATGAGGTTTGTATTCCATATTTAACATAACACAACAGTCCAATTATTACTGATTGTTTGTATTTTTAGCTAGATTTCAGACTCTCTGTATTTTATAAGAAGATTTGAGACTCTAGTACTGCGTGGAACCCATAATTAGGTGTGGAGTATCCACCAATCGACGAAATAATTGCTAAGGACAAATTGTTTGTCTTCAATTACATATTTGACACGTCCCTTGAAATGAGGTATGTACTATATTTTGTTTCCTAAACACTATATTATTGGAGCATCATAAAGTACTTATCCAATTCTTTAATGATATAGTGAGGTATTGGTGAAACTTGTTATGCGTCAAGAGGAGCAATGATTGAAGCCTTAAAACTAACAAAATGGCTAATAGATGTTGTGAGTTAGATAGACATTTATTTAGTATAATTTTAATATTGACTAATATGATAATGTTGTGGCTAACATGATATTGTTGTGAGTTTGATGTTCTATTGTTTGACCTCTTGAAGATAATAAATTTGGCACCATATCTTATTCCTGACTCCGTCAAGATTAATCCATTTACAAAAAGTCACGGTAGTACCTACCAACATGGTTTTCGGTAATGATCAATTTCATATTTATAAATTTAATTTTTTTTAAACTCTCAATGTTTACTCATAGTTCTCTCCAATACGCATAAAAAATCTCTCGGAGGAACATACAAAGAAAAAACATATGAGGTGCTTGATTTTCAAAAGTACTTTATTTTATATTTCAAGGACTGTGAAAAGGTATGTAGTTGTTCTATTTTTTGAACTACTTTTTGCTTTATTTATGATAGATCATTTCTACAATAATATATGCATATATATAATCGTCAATTTATTTTATGTATAAATGTAGATATATATACCCATTAACGACAAAAAAATACATTGGCATCTATGCTTGGTTGATGTAGTGGAGCAACAAGTTCTGCTACTTGATTCACTGCCTATGCATCCCAAAGAGCACCGAAACATTGCCATCAAGAATGTGGTTAAAAAACTAGACAGATTCCTTGAACTTGTCGTACTGAACCACAGGCCAACATTGATCCCTGGACCATAATTCAAGTGCAGTGGACTCCTTGGCAGCCTAATAGTTATGATTGTGAAATTTTTGTTATCAAGATGATGAGTGCTCCAATTTTGGGTTCATCATTCAGGATTACGGTATGATACATTTTTTTAGTGAACTAAATTTATTTTAACATTTTAATTTGTGAACTTACTTAATATACTGTTGTCTTTAGGAGCAATCAAATTAAATGCGCATGAATCTAGCAATTAAGCTAGTTACCCATGTATATAGTGAATCAAGAGACAAGATTATAACAAAGGCATGATAGCGGTACAAAGATGACAGTCAGAAAATGATAAAGCTGTAGAGATATTAGTTTGGATTGAAAAATTCCAAAAGTTATAGACTTTTTTGTATATAGTATGGATAAGGATATAGTTTTGGGTTCCCAAACAGGAGGGTCTGCCCTTTCACAACTATATGAAATATACTAGAGGTTACTAGAGATTTTGTAGTATATTTCATATAGTCTTGAAAGAGTTAATAATATATTTTGTGGAACAAAACAATACATTTTTTGAAACCAAACAATTATAAATTTTTATGGTGCATTTTGTCTCAAATTTTGAAAGCTTTGCAAGGTCTGGATTTGTTGCTTGGTGCTCTTCTGAATTTGATGTTGTGGGTTCTTTGCCAAGCCTGGGTAAAACGGTGGTGGTGGAGGTTGTCAGTTTTGAAAGTGAAACAATCAGTCCTAGTCATTTTGTAGGCACAGTTATGGCTGAGTTGATAGCAGGAAGGGTGGACTATTGAAGTAGTTCGTTTGAAGTGCCTGGGCTCTTTGGTGGTAATGTAAGTTCTTTCAAATCATCTTGAAGTATTAAAGCCAAGAATGTGTAAAATTGTATTTTGATGCTTTATCTTGTAAATCTTTGATTCTTGTAATTTTCTTGGGTTTAATCTATAAAATCTTTCTTTCTTCTTAAAAAAAATTAGAATTTTGTAGGCCATTTTGAGTTGGATAAAACATCAAATAGTTCATAATCGTGCAACAAAGTGGTATATAATATGAGTGAGTATGATACCTATTATCAACCCTACAATGCACCGTATAAATTCTTTCGCATTGCAGTTGACTTGTGCCCTATTACCCACTTCATGTGTCACCTGTCTGTCGGCTTTGTGAGGATTATCATACTTAGATGCAATATAGTTGAAAAGTGCCACTTCTGTATCCTCCCAAGAGGCAAAACTAGCATTCAATGCCCCATTATATTCTATAACATGTTGATGGCATTCCTCCCATGATGGGTAAATGCCAACAACCCTACCCTTAAAAACATCATACCATTTACGTTGTTTGGTCATTCCCTAGTTCAAAATCAGAGTAAAAAAGTTGAAGATCTTGAAATGAGAGTAGAAAATGAAGGAGATGTAGAACTAGAAGGGAAAGGGATGAAAATGTAGAGGAGAGTAGAAAAATATGCAGATCTACTAGTCAAGACATACGAAATTTAAATCTCCTTAAATAATGATTTCAATGGACACTAAGGGAATTTATGTACTTATGCCATGACATACCAATTGCAATCCAAATAGGACTACCATTGTACTCAAAACAGTATTCTTGCATGACCTTATTCTAGAATTTGTCTATATCTACCAATACTCAATCAACAATAATTCTCACCAACCAGTCCATGCACTCCAATCTATTGTCCTCAATGTTTTAATTAAAAAATATTTTATACTTCCAGCCACTTCTGAGGTTGAAACGACTGCTAACCAGGAACAAGCCCTCCTTCTACTGTAAGCAAATTTATCAAGTACTTGCATCTTCTCAACCAACATATGCATCCATCCTCTTACAGATGTGCTCATACTCATCCAGCAACTCCTTCTCTTCTACGCCAAAATAAACCTGCTAAAAAAGACTAAAAATCCATCAACAGTGGAGGGAAGAGAAAATTCATAGAAAGAAGCAGTCTCACAAGTGAAATTGTATCCCGACTTTAATTT
The DNA here is from genome assembly GCA_023539305.1 of Ilex asprella. Taxonomy (NCBI): domain Eukaryota; kingdom Viridiplantae; phylum Streptophyta; class Magnoliopsida; order Aquifoliales; family Aquifoliaceae; genus Ilex; species Ilex asprella. Next base: position 27,679,223 of record CM042185.1, read on the forward strand.
GCGACTTGTACTGTCCACTTCACCATAGGAATAACATCATAAGAGAGTTCCGAAAAACCAATTCTTTGAAAATGGCTTGAAATATTAACTGCACCATCATCTGATGAATCCTGAGTTATTCTTTTAACCTAGGGTATTATAAATGAATCAACTACGGGAGCTAAATTCTTGAATGCTTCACCTATAGCCAAAGTTGAATATGTAGCTTGGTGTTGAAGTACTTGTTCAAATGACCTAACACTGTCACAAAGAAGGTGATTATCTCTCTTAGTGGATGATGCAGAACATGCTCTAGTGCCATTGCAACATACAGAATTTTGAAAGCAGAGCTCGGGTTATCTGCTGCAGGGGTGATCATAGTTTCACCAAAAAAATCAACTAATATCAATCTAAAGAAGTAGTAGCGTAATCCAATTAACCTAAAAGTTGGAAGCTTTTGAAAAAGGTTGTAATCTAATCTAGCAAAATTGGAATTGACCGAAGGTCATAACCTATACTAAAAATTTTGAAACACAACCAAAAAAGTTGGAATCCGCACTGCGAAAAAATTGGAATCCAACCTCAAAAAGTTAGACCCTACCCAAAAAAGTTGGACTCCAGCAATTATTTTTACCCAACCATTAAAGTTGGAACCCACTCCCCAAAGGTCGTAACCCATACTAAAAAGTGAATTGGAAAATGTAAATAGCTTCTAAGAAGAGAATTGCAAGAACTAACAATCTTGCAACCACGAAAACACTTTTAACCATTTGATGCCCTAAAAACTATCATGTCCCTGCGTTTGTTGTCAACGTGTGTGGCAAGACTGAGTGCTAACTCCTTCCTTGTATCTGCAATAGGTTCCTACAAGAGCACGAAAATATTGCATTATCTTGTTAGAAAACCTTATTCTGTACCGGTTGTAAAGGAGCCCTATATGACATACTACAAAATTCAGTGGAGTATAATACCCTTATACGGATTTTTTGACCTAAATGTGGCACTCATATCAACTCTATACATACATACCACAATCAAATCCATTGCTTTATTATGTCATTAGTAGCATATAATTCTGAGATAGCAAGAATAAACCATACAAAAAGGATTAAATCACATTGATTTACCTTGTCACTTTTGCACCCTCCTACCTTGTTTAGAAAATGTAGGCACTTACTTCTTTCATTGTTCCCCCATGACACAATGCGTGGGCACGGTTGAGACACCAATGGGGCCACCATCTCTGTTTGTGGTGTGAAACACTCAAAGTATTAAATCTATATGACACAAATGTAATACGATTAATAAAAATCAAAGTGCATAGAAGACTCTAGCAATCAACATTAATCAAATAAAAATATGTTACCATGAGAACAAGAATACAACCATTGTCACTTTGACGTTTTGTTGTCTTGTAATCTCGTACCCCCTGAATGATAGCATCAAACACATACTTGACCCAATTCCTACCCCTCAAAGATGATATGTCTAATACCATGTGCAATATTGTGTCATTAACTGTTCACTTCATTGTGGCCACAAGAAATGCCCAACAGCAAATAGAACAAAGTAACGCCGAAATTCTTCGAAATCCTCTTTCAATTTCTGTAGTTTGTACTTTATGTCACGCAACGACAACTCCTTTTTTTTTCTTTCCAATATTGATTGTTGAAGATCCATAATTAATGATGGGGATCTGTTTATCTCCAATTCATCCCCCCATACTTTAACCCCAAGATCCATTCAACTTCCACGAGAGTAAACATCATAGAATTGTTGTGCGCAGTCAGAGTACATGTATTAGGGTCAAATCTTTTCAAGATCCACTCACATAAACCCCTTTTAATGCTATGGATATTCAAACTAAGTAAACCCCCCAAATCCCATTTCCACAATGACTTGTTTTTGTGATCATTGAATGATTGAATTACTTTAACTAGCAATGAAGGAGAGCAACGGGTGCCAATAGGATGCTGCAAGATGTTTTACAACTTTAAATCAATGAATTAAAAAAATTGAAATGGTTGAATGTAATGGCATTAAAGACACTACAATTTAGGCATTAACCTTTCCTAATGCATATTTGGAAGTATCAATTTTTTAACGCTTATGCAACTCTGGTTTTTTATTTGTATTGCTTACGATCTTCGTCTCCCTGTACCACACATCATCTTCTTGGTAAAAGGTGTATTATACAATTGTCCATAAGATCTAATAGAAAAAAATTCCAAATTTTTTTTTTCATAATAAATGTTCATAAATTTTCACCCCCTAGCGTAAAAAAGTTATATTTGAATCTGTTCAAATTTGAAAAATCCACGCTCATTTGTGTATTATTGGGAAAAAAATTAGATATGCAAGCTAATTAGGAACATCTCCTAGGATAGAAGCTAAAATAGTTAGTCAAAATATATTTTTTTATTACACTATCTACTTTAAAGAGCAACTTCTAATTTTTGGTGCAGTTGCAGTGGGATTTTCAGAGGGGTTTCAATGGAGTTTTCGGTCTAGTTTTAGGGGGGTTTTAGTGGAGTTTCAGTGGAAGCACATATATATATATATATAGAGAGAGAGAGAGAGATAGAGAGAGAGATCGATCCATACCTGGAGTTGCGGCGGTGGTAATGACGTTTTGGAGTCGTAAAGGAAGGACAGAAAATGAGAGGTACACTACAGACTCAAAGAGATATGAGTAAGGGGAAGGGGAGAGGAGTACTTAAGCGTCTACGGGTTGGGTAACTTGTAGGAGAAGCTGTGCAAAAAATATTAAAAAAATACTTAAAAAAATAAAAATAAACGTATTAAGAGCATCTGACTCAAATTTTTCAAGGACAAAGTCCAGAAAAAGAAATTTAGCTAGTAAATCCAAATTTAAAGGAGTAAAGATGATGGTGATAGCATTTTTGTGTAAAAAAAAAATGAGTTTATCTTGAATTATATTCACACCCCCTCATACTTTAAATATTATTGAGACTCCTTGACATTTCAACATGTGTGATAGACGTTAATAATTTTCTTAAAAAGACTTTTTTAGCCTTGTAAGTCACCCCTTATTTGACTAAGTCAAAATAAATAAATTAAAATAAATCCAAACCTCCAGACCACTCAAAAATAAATGAACATTATTAGTTTAAGTGATAAAATTGAATGTAGTTCACTTGAGTTTAAGTGATATAAATTACGTGTTAAATTCATTTAATTAGGGTCTCATTTGTAATGTAGTTTACATGAGTTTTTTTTCACTTCATAATGGAGGGTATGATTGTCATTTTCTTACTTTTTATTAAGGACATAAATTATTTTTAAAGAATTTGGGGTCACAATGTAATTTTTGAAATGTAAATGAGTGTCCACATAATAAAACTAAATGTCAAGGGTGTCAATATAATTTACTCTAAAACCTTAATATATATCTCTCTGTCTCTCTATCTCCCTTTCTCGACCTCTTGTATACCACCTCCGCATCTCCCTCATTCTGTCTCTCTGTCTCTATGAACCCCTATATATATATGAACTTGCATCCTCTATCTTTCGACCTTTCCTCTACCACCTCCCCATGTCCCTCATACTCTCTCTCTCTGACCACTCAATTCGCCACTGCCACAGCAACAACATCACCACCACAGACATCTCTGAAGGTTTTTCTCTATCTTTTTTCCTCTCTTCGTCCTCTGCTTCACACACTCACACACGCCAAACCCCCTTTTCTTCCTCTGTCCTCTTTCTTTCCCTTTCTCTTCTCTGTATTTTAGGTTCAATTTGAATTTGATAACTCGATTTGATTATTTTCAATTTTAGTTCGATATTCCAGAAAGTCGTTTACTCACAGATTACTCAAATTTTAATCGTGTATGAAATGTGAAGCCACTTACATTCTTGAAATTGGGATGAAATTATGATTTCTTTTTTTGTATCATACAATACTATTGTAAACCCATGTGTAAAAGGGTGTCCATGTAATAAAACTAATTGTCAGGGGGTGTCAATGTAATTTATCCTTAAACCTTAATATATATCTCTCTCTTGACCTCTCTTATACCACCTCCCCATCTCCCTTATTCTCTCTCTTCCTGAACCCCTATATATATGTCTGCCTGTCTCTCTATGTGTCGGCCTGTCTAAATTTTTTAGGAATTGTTTGAATAAAAGAAGACAAATTATTGATTTACATGTAATTAGTTATGCAGATTTTAAATTGAACATTGCAAAACTGAGTTTTTTTCTATATCTTTAGGGCTATGTGTTTTGGTATTGACTGTGACTCGTTTGAATTTTATATAACTTGTTAAATTCATGTTATGATATAATTTATGTGCTACTAGTTCTGGTATGTCACCTATTGTACAATATTGCTTAGAAAAAATGATAGTTCCAAGAATTGCTGATAATGAGAGTCAACTGTTGATTTATGCGCTTTTGGATTATAAACAAAGAGGTATAGTACTTGAACGAGGGAATTCACAGCTTACAACTTCATAAATTTGTTTGATCTGTTGAAAAGGAGGATGCCCGAGTTTAGTTTGGACCTAATATAGCTTGACAAGATAATTTTTTTCTGGAAGAAGCAATCCTTCACTATCAAAGATATGTTGAAAACAATGATGTTTTCTTGGAGCACAACCATGGTGTGTTGTTATTGGTCCGATAGATGGAGCTAGTAGTTATTTACGTGTAAGTATTGATTTAAAAAAATAGTATGAGTAAGAAAGTAGTATGAGTATCCACTTCTTGTCCTGCTTTGATTTGCCTCTTCTTGGTCCTGTACAATGCACTAGGTTGTTATCCTAATATAAAAGAATCTGAGTATTCCAAAAAAATAGTATGAGTATCCACTTCTTGCCCTGTTTCGATTTGCCTTTTCTTGGTCCTGTGTAATGCACTATGTTGTTAACCTAATATTAAAGAATCTGAGTATCCCAAAAATTTCAACGAGAAGTACTTACATTGTTGTAATTGTATTCAGCAAAAAAATAGCCTGGCAAATTTAGCTTTGTCATGGTTAGTAAACAATACACATAAACCAAACATAATGAAATCATTTAAATATTAACTTATCAATATATCTATATAAGTAAGAAGTTATAAACAATAAAATCATATCATAAGCAACCATAAGAAATCTGTTTTTAATCAAACATAAGCAGACATAATGGTTGTAACCTAATCCACAAAGGTTGGAACCTAATCCTTAAAGCTTGTAAAACAATCTAAACCATATCGAACTACACCAAAAGTTGTAATCCCCGACTTCGAAAATAACCAACCACTCAGAAAACTTGTAACCAACCACCCACACAACTTGTAACCCATGAAAAGTCGTCATGACTATATTTCTAAGTTAGGACATATATATTTAAAGAAATTTGGGTCTTCAAGTGATACCTAAATAAAGAGAGGGGGATGTATATTTACCTGTTGTGTGTTGTGTCGCACTTGAAGGAAGTAACGGGCAGATAATGAGGGCTGAAGCGACCAAGTCTTCAACTTGCTCGTTGACTTAGGTCGATTTTATGTGGTAGATGTTGTAGACAATGTTCCAAATCCATCCATACAAAACAACCAAAGTGCATTAGTTGAAGTTTAGAAAATCAAATGTGTAATTTATTCTATACAAGAAAAAAAGATAAATAGGTTACGAAAAACAACCCTAATCACTGACCACAAATTCAAAGAGACCACAAAATCAAAAAATATAATGCACATATTTTGGAAAGAGAGAGATGGATTTTCATTGGGGTTTCAATGGGAGCCGATAGAGAGAGGAGATGAGTGATATATACACACGCACATAGAGAGAGAGACCTCCATACTTCGATAATGAATTCTTGGAATAAGACGATGCAGCCACAATTGACCTCTATGAAGAGGATGAGCTGTTGGCAGTTTTAAAGTGCTCCTTGGACTTGCTATAACAAATAAAAAGAGAAAAAGAGACAAGAGAGACATAAATAGGTAAAGGGAGACAGATCGAATGAAGGCACGAAGATGGGTAGAGCGAGACAGATCAAAGGACACAAACGAGAGGGAGAGGAGGAATGGAATTAGTGTGTGGAAGCCGAAAGGGTGAGAGACATTGGTTTTTCTGGGGGGTGTAAGTGAAAATTGATTTTTTCACTTACACCCTAAAATATAAATATTTTCACTACAACTTAAGATTAAAATATGTTCTATGCAATTTTCTTAGATTGCTAATACTTTTATGTAATTGATAGTATTGTAAGAATTAAAATTTTTTGATGAAATATATTCACAATGCAAAAACTTTTAGGATATAAAATATTTTTATTAACAAAAAATGGGTGGCATATGTTTCCGCCTAAAAAAAATTGAATTTTTTGAAAAAAGTTTAGTTTATTCCATCAGCCACACCCAATCGAAAAAAAGTGTAAACAACACAGCATTAACCCAAAAAGTTAGTTACATAAACCTGAAAAAGTTGTATTATCACCACGACATCACACATTTAGGATCCACTATTACAAAAGGTTAAAGCAACCCCAAAAAAGTTGAAACCTCACCTCTAAAAAATTGTAACCAAATCCATAAAAGTTGGACCCCATCTTAAATATTATAATCTAATTCATAATAGTTGCCAACATGTATGGATCCAGCAAAGTTGTTAAAGTCCACTCAAAAAAATTGAAAGGCCAACACAAAATATTGTAACAATATTTGAAGAAAAGTTAGTAACATTTTGGAACACCATCCTCAAGAGTTGAAAATCACCCAAAACGTACCTTTTTGAAGTGGGTTCCAACTTTTATGAATTAGTGTTATAATATTTGGGGGTAAATGTAATTTTTTATGGATTATATTATTTGGGGTGAGGTTTCAACTTTGTTAGATAGGGTTATAATCTTTTGGATTGGTTCAAACCGGATCTACAAAAGCTTAAAGCCAACCCAAAAAGTTGAAACCCCAACGCAAAATATTGTAACACAACCCTATAAAGTAGTAACCCATCACCAAAAGGTTGTAATACACTCAACAACCACAATCTATCCCATTTCTTTCCAAAATCACATCACATAATAAATGTAAGCCAATGAAATTTGTCAGCCAAAATATAGTTGGTAATTATGAAACAAATGATATTAATGTCTCCCACCTAACGTGGTTATGTTGAATGAATATTCATCATCCCTCTACAATTTCACTCTTTATTCCGTCACCCTCTATTCAATTTCATTGGAACATTTAGAACCCCCATTCCATCATCATACATCCAATTACATAGGCGAGGTAACTATTATGTGTTTGATGTTAATTGCATACTTTTGTGTATAAATGTTTAGTAATTTTCATAGGCAATATGGGAAAGGAGAGCACTATATAAACTAATATTATCAAAACACTAGTTTTTTTTTTGAATTATGGGCAATATTAGTTAATTCGTCAAAAATTTTGATATATAACATGCATCTGTTTTTAATTATTTTTCTACTGGTATGATCAACACAAATGTCCTCAACTTATTTGCAATAAGGAAAGCACGCTATTATAGACCTAAATGAAGATGTAGCAAAGGACATGTTACATGCTGTTGAAAATTATGAAAAAGAGAACATGCAACAAAAAATGATGGATGGGTTAAAATCCAAAAAAGTTTTTGAAATGACGTTTGATTCACATGTGGAGGTAGGAGATTTTTTTTTACACCTATGGAAGTTATGCAGGGTTTAGAATTTGAAAAGATGACCTAAAGTATGACAAGAACCATATGTCAATTTCAAGAAGATGGGTTTGTTCAAGAGAAGGATATTAGTCTGCAAAGTATGCGGACCACATTGAACGAGTAAGGGAACCACGAGGTTTAACTAGGGTTGGATGCCTTGCAACATTGTGTGTGAAGTATGATAGGAAGACGGGAAAATGGATTTTAAAGGATTTTGTTAAAGAGCATAACCATTCATTGGTTTCACCATGTGGCATGTCATTTCTCCGATCACATAGGGGTGTTAAGAGTCCTAAATGAGCACATGATATATCATTACATAATGTTGGTATACGAACAAGTTTGATTAGAGATTTCATGTTGCAACAATCAGGAGGATATCAAAATATTGAATTTACCACAAAGGACTTGCACAATGATGTAGCATCGCAATGTAGAGAAGAAATAAGGGACAGTGATGTGGAGAGTGCATTAGCATACTTGAGCGCCAAAGAAGAGTTGGACCCAATAATCTATTTCAAGTATAACGTCACTGAAGGCAATTCGCTAAATTGTTTGTTCTGGGCGGATTCGACTTTCTGAATAGACTACAAGTGTTTTAGTGATGTCTTAATGTTTGATGCTACATATCGAATGAATGTTTATAAGAAGCCATTTGTAATATTTACAGGTGTCAATCATCACAATGCTACAACTATATTTGGTTGTGCATTGCTTTTAGATGAGATTGTGAAAACTTATGTATGGTGCTATCTACTTTTCTTCATGCAATGAATAATAATATGTCAATCTCCATTATTACAGATGGGGTTAAGCAATGGCTGCTGCAATAGAAATAATATTTTCATAGGCAACACACCACTTATGTAGGGGCATTTGACCCGAAATGCTTTTACAAATATAAATTCTGAAAATTTTGCCCAAGCATTCAAGAGATGTATGTGCACTCAATGTATACTGGAAGAATTC
>CM042185.1:27704356-27724304 GCA_023539305.1 Ilex asprella
TCTAATGAACTTCTCGTTCTGTACCTCATGCAAGACTTGCGATATAGAGGTAGTAAGGGGGGTCGGCTGTCGAAGTGGGTATCTTCGCTGCAGTTCTGGCTGTGGGGGCCCCAGACGATCTCTTACATTGCCTCTCCTCTTTGGGGAACGGTCTCTATCCCTTCTCGGAGACCTGCCCCACTCCTTATCTTTCCGGGGACTTCTCTCCCTCTTCTTTTCTTCCTTTCCTTTCTCTTTCCGCGACGAGGAGCTCTCTATCTTTGAGAGGAGTGCCTCTTCCCCATTTATATACTTCTCTACTTTAGCCAACACCTCGGCCATACTCGCCTGAGGATTCTTTGATATGGAAAACATTAGATCTTTTGATTGCACCCCGAGCCCTGCAATGAAGGCGGTTATGGCGAACTTTTCATCAGGGATGTCTACTTTCAAAGATTCTGAGTTGAACCTTTGAACGTATGAGCTGAGGTTCTCGTCTGGTCCTTGCTTTATATTCAGGAGATGGTAGCTCGGCTTCCTATAGATTCGAGCTCCTATAAAATGAGACACGAAAGCTATGGAGAGCTCTTTGAAGGATGAGATAGAGGCTGGGGGAAGTCTATTGAACCATGCCAGGGCTGAGCCTTTCAAGGGGATAGCAAAGGCCCTGTAGTGCACTGGATCCTGGTACCCGTGCAACTCCATCTGATTTTTGTAAGTGTTGAGATGATCTACGGGGTCCTTTGTTCCGTCGAAGACTTCTACCTGTGACATTCTGAACTTTGGTGGGAGAGGAAAACGTAGCACTCCTGTGGTGAATGGGGACTCAGTCTGCTGCACGAGGGCGTCCATCGTTACCGGAGTCTTGCTTTTTACAGCCTCCTTCATATGGCTGAGCTCTCGCTGGATGCCCCTGAAACGTTGTTTCCAGTATTGCTCCCTTCTTTCCTGCTGATAAGGGAAGAGGTCATCTCTCTCTCCCTCGTCGTTCTGGCTATTTTCTTCGTTGTGGCCATTCCTAAATGGGGGATTTTCCCCATGGCTTGGCTATTTTCGCCCCTTTCATTGGCTTCCCTGAGGGGATCGAGATGTTGTTGCTCCCTCAACGGGGGATTATACTGGCCTTCTTGGGCCCGTTGTGTCTCATGTGGGCGTTGGAGAAGCTTCATGAGTTCCTCGTTCTGTTGCACCAGGCGTTCATTGGCTTGGCGCAGAGCCGCCAATTCGTCGTTGATGGGGGGATCCCTTACAGGGGGATCTGTCTCTGGGGCGTTTTCGTATTGTCTGTCATTGTCAGCATCGCGTTGACCTATGACTCGAGGCAGATTTGCTTGACTTCTACTCGTATTGCGAGTCGATACCATCAATCACTGGAAAATCAGTTTTTTTTTTTTTTTTTGTAGCAGGAACTGTTTCTTCCCACAGACGGCGCCAAACTGATGGTGTTTTTTGTCGCGGATGAGCAGGGGGTTATGTAAACCTGTGATGATCGAGGTGGATCTGAGCTATATGGCTCTTCGTGATTTGCGATAGAGTATTCAGGGGGGTCTAAAGGGAGTATGAACAATAAGAAATATAGTGGTTCACCGGCTCTGGAGCTCGGCTAGTCCACTCTTCAATGGAGACTCTTGCTCCCTTTTCTTTATTGATCACTTGAGTGCTTGTTTAATACAATATGAAAGAAATTAGGGTTTTGTCATGGCTCTGTAGCCTCTAGGGTTGCCTCTCGGGTATATGGTTCTGTCCCTTGCAATGAAGGTATCATACAGTATTTATAGTACAATTCCTATCTTCTAAGGGATCTACACCGAGATCTTTCCTTCATCCGTGGGATCCTCCATGATTTTAGGAGAAAATCTTAGTAGGTTGATATTCTGTGCCTTGATTATAGCTTCCTACCGCTTCTGGGAGTGCTTTCTATTAACCGGTTGTTCACTCCATGTTTCTTCTATCATCTTGCCCGGGGTGAGCTCAGGGTCAGCGCCCCTGAGCTCAGGATTCCATATCCGACCTCCCTTCTGGGTTGACCTCTTGGTCTGAGCTCATACTTAGAATATTTTTCTTGGTATCATCAGGATAAAAGTGTAATATGATAGAATAAGTAAATGTAATTACACACAAGGATCAGTCACTCATTCCTACGGTCGGTCTTAATTTATCATAAGTAAATTACACTTAGATCCCTAAACTATAACAATATTTTTATTTTGTTCCCTATATTTCACCTTCAAGTAATATTTTTATTCCACATTACCTAATTAGAAATGTCTATTATTTTTTTGCAGAGAAAATACATAGGGACAAAGTAAAATAATTTTCCCTTAAATATATAACTGTTTTAATAATTGAGTTAATAATTGATATTAATAATTAGATTGAAACTAATCAAATAGTTGAAGGTTACAACTTTAACGTTAGGATTGCAACTTTGTATAGGTACACCTTTAATGGATAGGGTACCACTTTAATTGAAAAATTACAACTCTTTTGGATGTGGGTACACCTTTAATGGATAAGGTACAACTTCAACGGTAAGATTATAACTCTTTTGGATGTGGGTACATCTTTAATGAATATGGTACAACTCAATTGGATGTGGTACAACTTTAATGGATGATTACAACTTTTTTGGATGTGAGTACAACTCTATTGGGATGTGGTGCAACTCTTTTGGATGAGGTATAACTCTATTGGATGTGGTACAATTGTAATGGAGGGTTACAACTTTTCTTGGGTTATAACTTTTGTGGATTTAGTTTCAAACTTTTTGGTGGGTAACAACTTTAATGGTATGATTATAACTCTTTGGGACGGGGGTACAACTTTAATGATGGGATACAACTTTTCTGGGATTGTACCTTTTATGATAAGACAACAACTATTTTGTATGTTGTTCTAGTTTAATGGTGGGTTACAAGTTGACTGGAGTTATAAATTTCATGGATTTGATTTCAATTTCTTTGGTATGTCACAATTTTGTGGGTTAGATTACAATATTTTTTAGGGTTACAAGTTTTGGGGGATGACATACAATTTTTGAGCTAGTTACCATTTTTTGGTAACAGCTTTTATGGTTCAACTATATACCGGTAAAACCGGTTTTAAAGAGTTACGTGTAACACACATAGGCCAACTTACTTTTCGATATAATACCGAAAAGCAAATTGGCAGTATAGTAGTTCCAGTCTCCAACCACCCGACGCTCAGCCTGCAGTTATATGTATGTGTTAGGCTTTTACCGATTTGGATGCACAGGAAACCAAAAGATTCTGTAAAGAAATGCAATCAAATTTCTAAGCAGTGCAGCCTTAATCTTATCCTCTCCAACAACCATAGTTTTTAATCTGTGATTATGGTGAATTGTTTGGTGTTCAAGGCTTCAAGCATTTAGATTATGGGAAACCAGAAGATTCTGTAAACAAATTTAATTCCCAAATTTACGGAATCCAAACCATGATTAATTGTTGCTTGTTTTCAGGTTAGTGATTAATACACAACCTTAATCTTATCCAATCTTCAACTACACTTTTTAATTTATATTATGATATGCTTTTAAGCATTAACCTATTTAAAATGAATGGGAAATCGAAAGATTCCCGAGATTAGTGGTATTGAATCAACTAAACGCACCTGCAACACATGTTCCACTTCTGTAAGAGTAGACGGTTGTTAAATTTTCAAACTTCAGGCAGTCCATAAGGTATGTTACAATTAAACTATAGAATGATTGGCAAATAAGAACGTGGGTGTGCCATAATTTAGGATCCCAATGCCTTAAATTTAAACTAAAATAGTTTAATCTGTGACATTATGATTTCATATGATGACCATGTGGCTTTTAAATAACCAACCACAACCAGCATAGAAGCGTATGTTTGAGGAGTTAATAAACTTTGACTAGGATTGACTTCTGAATTCAAAATTATTTATGACATAGTATATGCTTTAGGGATGTTTCGTAGGTAGGAGTTAGGGAATCAGGTCTCAAACAATGATGTTTTATGGAGAATTTTGTTATTATTCTCGATGTACTATCAAACTGATCCATGTGGACTTGATCAAAAAAAAAAACTGATCCATGTGGCAATTACAGATAATGATTTGGGGTACAGATGTGGTCGTGCTACTTAAATTTGTATTAGAAGTTAAGTGATAGGTCTTAGAAAAAAAAACTAAATTCAATAAACAAATATAATTCAATAAACAAATACATTGTAAGGGGTAAGTTCTTCTTCAGCCTCCCACGGAAGGATTCTGGCTGACCAGGTATGTTGTCCCTGTAACCTTTACCTTCCATCCCACATCAGATGGGAGTCGTCTCCCCCACCTCTATATAAGTTTGGACCTAATATGAGTGGGTATCCATCAGCAAGTTCTTATTCAGTCCCCCATAGAAGGATTCTGGTTGACCTGGTCCTATAACACCAGTAGCATTTACCTTCCATCTTACATCGGCTGAGAATTGTCTCCCCCATCTGCATATAGGCTTGGATCTCATATGAGTGAGTACCCATCAGCATCTAACCTGGCCGTATGACACCAGTAGCCTTTACCTCCCATCTGATGTGGAATGAGATAAGCTACTGGTGTCATAGAGTCAAGTCAACCATAATCCTTCCGTGGGGGGAACCGATTGAAAACTTACTCCTTACATATATCGTACTTAGTACATATAAAATTTTTTCACTATAATAGAACTTGAGAAAATAAATAATACATACTTTTATTCTATTTTTGAGGCGACAAATTCTCAAATTTAACCTCGCAAAGTGATAAATAATCCAAAAGCTATAATGTTAAATTCTTTCCCACGAGACCAATGATATACAGCAAGCTCTCAAACAATTCGTTCTTCCATCTACGCAAACATCACCCTCCAAACTGGTTTGTCGGCATCTGGGAGTGCATTTCTAATCATTCATAATGCCTTAATTGGATCAAAGTCTATTCTAGGTTTGTATTCCAGTTATCATGACAAAGAAGGGCCGGGGGACAAGGGCCAATTGTTAACCCTATTAGTTGGTATGTGCATATTCAATTTAGCATCAGGCCAACTTAGAATAAGATCATCTACATTCACCTCTCCAAGACTCCATTGTAGGAGGAGTCTTGCTCACATGGTAGGACCACTATTCAATTTGTTCGACAAAGAAGAGAAACAATGATCAATTACTTGAACCCAGGTTTACTTGGTTTAGGTATAAATAAAGGATGAGATTGGATAATTAGTTCTCATCTAATTTATACAATAGGGTTAATAAGAGTACTATTTAATCTTACTTTTATATAACAAGTTTGGATTAAGATTGGGATGATATATTTATTACAATATTAAACTTGTGTTTGGATTAAGTAATAGTGTACGATATTAAATTAAAAATGACCAAATAAATATTGAGGGTAAGAATTTGTATAATGTGTAACTTTTATATGAAGGTGTGACTCTAAGTTTGCAAGCATAATAAAGTCATTGTATTTTTAATACTTAACTTGTTTAAAATAATACCACATACTGCATGATATTCATTGGTATCTAACGTTAGGTGCTAAATAGCAATAGTGAATCGGGTTGAGATTAATTAAAACTAACACTAGGTCCCTATAACCTCATCTGAACATAATATTATATTATTAGCGGATTATATTAATCCAATCCACCTCTTTAATACCTAAACCAAATTTACCCTTATGAGTGGTACAGTAGTCAACACTGTCTTTTTATAAGTAAAAAGTCTTAGATTAGATATTTTCCACATCCCTTTAGGGACTAGTCACCCTTATTCTTCAGAGTACATGATCTTAAACTAACTTAAGCTACGGTAGTCGGTCTCAAAATTCGAGAGAATAGTTAGCGCAAACTTTAGCACCTTATAACAAAAACAAAATGATCAATTACTTGGTGGTGTTTAGGGGTGTTTAAATTTTCGATGAACCACAATTTTCAATCTTACCCGACCATGTTGAACGGCTAGCCGAAAAAATCGGGTAAGAATGCGAAAGAATTTTTAGTCCTTCGATTAAATCAGGTAGGAATGCGGAATAACCATTAATTTTCGTATTCCTATTCTACCCTACCTTACTTGTATTCATTAATTAATTTATATATATATATATATATGGTTTAAACATAAAATAACTGTTATTGTATTTGTGTAACAATTATGATGGATTAAAGTTTATACTTTCTTGTATTTTATTGTAATTGTTGTTATAATTGTTTAATGTTTTAGTGTTATTGGTTTATTGTGTTGTTAAATCAGTGCATGTTATTTAATTGAATTGTTAAATTGATCAAAAAATTAATAACTACAAAAATATTTATCTGATTTTCTACCCGATTAATTTGGTCGAAAGTCGGATAGGAATGCCACACTTGATCGGGTAAGATAAGCCAAAAAAAAAATCTCTTCAAAACATCAAATAAGAAGATGAAAGACCACATTCCCTAACCGTACGGTAGAGTGAACACATGAATTGAAGGGGAGGGATAAAACTTTGAATTAAAAGTTAACACAGTTTATTTGAGGTTTATATTGAACTTAGCATGAGAAGACAGCCAAAGCAATACGTCGCATTCAAGTTTGGAAAATAGACTCTGTAGACTACAGGTCTATATCCCACCCACCTCTTCTAAACTCCGCTGGCAGGACTCTTGTGCAAAAGGTATGTAAAATTTAAGTTTCAGACTCCAAGAGTGTCCCACAATTTATAGATATGTAATAGTAATCTAAATAAAAAAAATTGAATCCATAAAAAATTTAGATTTATGTCCAAACAAAATATTTCAACTTGAATAAATTAGACCTACTAATTTAGTCCTAAAATTCAAATTTTTGAAAAAAAAGAAAAAGGAAAAAACTAATAGTAAAACTATTGAAAAATCAAGTTCAAAAATCATTCTCTCTCTTTCTTATCATAAAGTTCAAATAATGATAACAAAAAATTGAATATAAAAATGTAATTAATATTTTTTTATTTCAAAAAATAAAAAAATAAATTTATTACTATTATTAAAAATAAAAAGACCCTATTTATAATTTTTGTTTTAGGCACTAAAATGTATCAAGCTATCCCGTAAGTAATAGCACTTTGAATAAACAACACCCCAAAGTTTATTTGAGGTTTGTATCATTTTAGCACGACAAATCTGCTGACACAATATGTGATGAGTTTGGATCTTCTCCCAAATTCTGCTGTAGACAGGAGGAATCTTGCAAACCTCCATTCAATTTATCATGGCAAAGAATGGGGACATTGATTCATTGCTTGGTGGTGCTGTATTAGTTGGAGTGTAGGGAATAATACTGTGAATAAACAACATGCCAGAGTTCTATTGAGGTTTGTATCTAATTTGTCTTCTACCTATCTCTTTCAGACTCCATTCTAGACAAAAGACTTTTGCACAAAGTGCAATCTTTTATTCATTTTATCATGACAAAGAACGGGGATAACAACCTATTGCTTGGTGGTTTGTATTAGTTGGACAATAGAGAATACTATTTTGAATAAAAGCACACCAGAATTCATTTGAGGTTTGTATTCTATTTAGCATGAAAAATTTTGCCGAAATCAGATGCTGCAAATTCGAGCTTCGGAATCATGCTTTCCAGAAGAAACATAAAATTATCTATCACCAACCTCCCAGACTTTAATCTTAAGGGGAGTCCTGCAGGGAGAAAATGACCCATTGTTTGTGGTGTTGTGCTAATTGGAGGGTGGAGACTAATACTGTGAATAAACATCACACCATGGAGGAATCTTATTGACCCCATTGATGAAGAATCTACAATGTCATGTGAAACAGACATGGCTGACTAGTTCTTATGTTTCTTCCATCGTCACTCACCTTTTTAATGATGTGTTTTTTAAAGGTAAACGCTTTGAAAACTGGACTAAAACAGTTCCCCTAATTGGGTACCTTGTCTGAAATTTGTATAATTGCTTGATTAAAAAACAATTGTAGCCTGATCTTATCACATTACCTCAGGCGTGCCAACAAATAGTGCCTTGTTTGGACCTTAATTTGCTGCCAATTTAGGATTACTACATAAAAATTCAATATTTTATGATGAATAGCACAATGATTTTGGCTCATACACGTATGAACTTTTATTCCAGAAGCTCGTAAGATTGATCCTGATAAACCCCAATTTATTGTTTCTTCTCGGCCAATAATGCCAACTTCTTCAACTTGTTCTAAAAAAATAAGATTCTATGTAATAAGTTTTTGATATTCAGCAATCCTTGTTAAAAAAATAATCCCAAAAAAGGAGGTAGATACATGTTTAGAAAACTGTACACTTTCACCCCTTTATTATGGTTGTTATCTCACTTTGCATGCTCAATTCAGATCTCTCATTAACTACTTATATTGATTTCACATTAAATCATAATTCTGATATAGTATCTGTGAAAAATGTCTAAACATAGTAAAAATGTCTATAATTCGAACAGTGTGAAATTCATAACCACACCCTTAGAGGAGTAATATGAAAAATATGTTGGTTGGGGGCAAAAAAATAAAAAAAATAAATAACTATTGGCTGGGTACAATGTCAAATCAATAACTTCAGTTAAAAGTGCAATCTTAAAGGTAATAATGGAGAGGCAATATAATACAAGAGTCATTAATTATCGGGGTTAATGTTTACATTACATTAAAATATACTGTGTGAAGCACGTAATTTTAACATGTTAAACAACATCTTCGTTTTAAGTCTAGCAAGGAATACTCACCATTTCTCGTTTTCTACTACTTTTCGGCCCTAAATATTAGGTCAAATATACTTTGAGACGCGAAATGGATTTTCTATTGAAAATGGACCAAGTTTTTCTTTTAATTTTATTCCCAAAAAATTTAAAAAGGTTTTTCTTATGTACCGATAGACCATCTTAAATGAAAATCTAAATTCTTACCCAAATTTGAATTAAAAAACTCGATTTAGTATAAACCTCTCTAATGGAAAAATTCAAATTTAAAATAAGAGAAATTTAAATTTGAACGAGGACAAACCTAAATTTAAAAAAGAGTAAGATATGATAATTAAATTTTTAAAGGACCATAAAATCCCACCATTAAAAATTTGAGTATAGATTTAAGTCTCTTTTAATTTGGATTTAAGAAATGACTTCTATTCATTTGGTATGATTATAGATTTAGCGTCGGAGATGTATTTTAGACTATTTTATCCAAATTTAAATTTAAATACAAGAAAATAAGGGCTTAAGATGCTCTGACTGCGCAGAAGGCACTAGCATTCATTGTCATAACTTTTTTTATGCTTCTCTCTCTCTCAAATATTATTTGCTTTAGAGAGATAATTACTAACACATAAAAAAAGTTTGTGTTATCAACACATAATTACTAACATGTAATGTAATGTCACTAACTAATAAACCCGCATGGTAGTTATCAAAATGTGAAAATTATTGATAATTATAGAATTTGACAGATTCTCTAGCGTTAACTAGAACTAATGAGATAATTATTAGACGTGAAAATTATTGGTGATTATAAAATTTAGTACAATCCACTAAATTCACTAGTGGTATATTTTTATTTATAATTTGTTGATGGTCCCTCGTATCAATAATAATGCACTATCACGGTTATATTAAATATTATATTTACTCATACCTCTGTTAATCAAAAAACATATACAAGTAGGCATCAAGTGGGTAAGGATACCCAGTCTTGTCCCAGTGTACTAAACATGATGAGCAAATAAAGACGAGTCCTCTATATTTAATTCTTTGTTATAGGTTGTTTATAAAGCTGGAGTCGATGATTGTGCCATTTTTATATAAGGAGGGAACAAGGTGACCTCAAAATCAAAAGGGGAATTTTATGGTACCCAAGGAAGTACCGTATTATTGGTTATAACCATTTAAGGTTAAGTTATAATTTTTCTGAGGTGTAAGTTTCAATTTTTAAAGGTAATGATCGATCATAATAAATTGAGATTGATACCAAGTTACAACTTTTAAAGGCCAAATTACAACTTATAATGAAGAAGTTACAACTGTTTAGGAGAAATTTATGATCAATCATGTGTATCTGTGATCGATCATGGTCCTCCTTAAACAATTGTAACTTCTCTTTTATGAGTTGTAACTTCATAAAAAAAAAAAAGTAATAACCGGCGATACATTACCGAAGTCAGTACCATAGAATTCCCCCAAAATCCATATTAAGAAAAAAAAAACATTTAACAGCCTACTTACAAGACAAAAATGAAAGCACAATTTATGGAGTTAGTCCTTTTCAAGGAAAAATTGAAACCCAACAAAAAATTAAACAAGAGAGTGGAAATTCATGTGGACAGTCTCATAGTGTCCTATTGATTTCAACATTTTTTTAAGTTTAAAATGGAGGCATATCAAGAATTTGAACTTACCTGTCTGTCTACTGCACCTTTCTGCACCTCAACAATGAACTTTTCTCCTTAAGTTAATGGCATTAACTAATTTAAAGTGACTTTACATAGTAGATCGTTTAATATGATATCGAATTACATTGTCCTGCTGCATTGACATTGTGGTATCAATTAATATGATCGTTTAAAATTCTTTGTTTGTTGAAGATATGAAGTGATTGAGAAGACTTGATAAGGGTGTTTACACTTTGGAATTGTGCTATAATGACTACGTTTTTTAGTTATTTGGAAAGAACGGAATGCAAGAATTTTTGAAGAACGAAGTGAATGTGAAGAAGGAATATGGAATTGTATTCATTTCTTAACATCTTTTTGTACCTCGGATTCAAAAGAGTTCAATGAAATTTGGCTTTTTGTTATTTTATCTGGATGAAAAGCTTCATGTAATCTACAGGTTTTTTATTCATTGCTTTTATTTGTTTGCGTTTAGTTGGATATTTTACCCAATTTTTTCTTACGTAATTTAAATATTACTTATTAATGAAGTGATTGTTTCCTATAAAAAAATATGATATTAAATTAGAAGATAGTAATATTTGCACATATTTTATACAAAATCTAGTCTGCATATGATAAGGTAAGTTGAAGTAAATAATATTTATGCTACGCACTCTTTAGTGGCTTAAACTTGTGGATGAGTTGGTGGTTTAACAATCACAAACGTTGCCAATTCTAACAAGCTAAAAGTAAAATATGCATCCCCAAAATTACACTAATGATCTTCTATTAGTTAAACTGCTTTGTAAAACTAAACTAGATTTTTCTGCTTTCTAAATGCAATAAACATAATTTTGACAAGTCATATTTTCCATGTAAAATCCAACAGTGGAAATGATTGCCAATACCCTAATGCTTATTGACATTTCCTCCTATACAAGACCATTTTTATCCTAAAGCAATTTTCTGGCAATTCAGCATTCTTATTCTTTGTCATTGTGCTGCATTCAAATTGGTTAATAATCTCTGCACATGTGGACAAGCTGTGACACACTAATTAACAAGTTTCTTAGAGAAATTTTGATTAACCCCTCAGTGAATAAGGAAATATGTTGTGAATAAAATCAAATGCTTTTATTGTGACTTAAACCAATACAAAGAAAGAAAGAAAATATTGCAGGCATTGAATTGTAATGAAAGTATACAACAGGTGGCTGCGTAAGAGACGGGGGACCTCAAAACATTTCATCATTCTATTGCAAATTTAAAATGTGTGTTGCATAGATTGGAGCCAAGAATATTCTGAGCATCCATAGTTTTCTAGGGTTCAGACATTCACAACAGATCAAGTGATTATGTACTTTAGGCCAGAAGATTTCATCATCAACCACTGGTCCCTTTCTTCTTTATAAAACTGGAACTTAAAATATGGGCTTAAGTATAAAAATCTAACCAGCTATTTTGCCCAAGCATCGTCATCCACGTGGATTGGTGTTTTAACCAATTTGATTTAGTTTAATGTGATTCATTGGAACAAGTTGTGCCCTGTCATGTCCTTCTATGATCAGATTATTAAAATAGGAACCTTTGGCAGATAATGAACCAACTAGGCATCCTGCTATACTTATGTAGGACTTCAACTTTTCTACAATCCTCAACTTCATCTTTTAAATATATTGTCGGGTGTCTTGTTGAGAGATGATTGTAATATTTGCTTTGAATATGAAATATCTACCTATATATGTAACACAAGTTCATTAAAATTTATTGAAAGAAGAATGTTCAAATTTATAGAACCCACATCACGATTGTCAAAGATGAAAGATATGAGATACTTGACGCCGCTCTAGTGCTCATTGGCATTACTATATATTCAAGAGGCCTGTTGATCTTGAAACAACTTTCAGGCACTTCAGCATTGTTACTCTTTGTTATTGTGTCGCATGCAACTTATGTAATATTTGACATCGACGTAAAAGAGAATTTATCTCCAAATGTGTGGTCATAAGAAGGTTAAAATGTAGGATCACAAAAAAGATCACTTTTACCTTTAAAGTAAAAGAATGCATTTTAATTCTCATCAGCTTTGGCAGAGGATGCATACATGCTATGCTTTACAATGAAACTTGTA
The DNA here is from genome assembly GCA_023539305.1 of Ilex asprella. Lineage (NCBI taxonomy): Eukaryota > Viridiplantae > Streptophyta > Magnoliopsida > Aquifoliales > Aquifoliaceae > Ilex > Ilex asprella. The sequence goes on from CM042185.1 coordinate 27,716,840, forward strand.
TATAGTTGCATTGCTCTCAAGACATGAGGAGTATTAGCAGCTCATTGTTTGGTAAATGTAAATAAGATACAATTAAATCCGAAACGATGCTATGTACCTTCTCTTTCATTTGTATGGACAAAAACAAGCCCTGACACACTAATTAACAAGCTTCTTACAGAAATTTTGATAAACCCTTCAATGAATAAGCCATTTAAGCAAACTCACTTCACCATTTCTAATTGGGGTGTGTACCCAATTTTTTTTTTATCAATCTTATTATGCAAGGAATATTGTACAACAAAATCATATGCTCTCATGGAAACAAAAGAACATAAAATAGGAAAATTGCATATTTTCAAAATGCCACTAAATTGGAAAGAAAATTATACAAGAGGTCGTTGGGTGAGAGATATGGGACTAGAGTTTTGTATATAAGCTCAAGACACTTCATCATCGCATAGCAAATTTAAAATGTGTCACATACATTGGGGCAAATAATATTCTGAGAGTTCTTAGTTCTCTAGGGTTTAGATATTCACAACTTCAAGTGCAGATTGGTCATTCACATTTTATCTTTTTATGCGTTAGGCCTAAAGATTTCGTCATCAACCACTGTTTCCTTTCTTCTTTAAAAACTGGTACTTAAAACTATTGGCTTAAGTACAAAAATCTAACTGTTTACTACGACCAAAGATCGTCATCCATGTGTCCTCAATGTAGCTTATTCTTCATGCATCCTATAGAACTCAATCCTAATTGGTGGTTTGATCACTTTGGTTTACTTTAATGCAGCTAATTGGCACTTGCTGTGTCCAGTCCTGTCCTGTCCTTCTATGATCAGATTACAAAAATAGATATCTTATGGCAGAGAATGAACGGTGACCCAAATGAGCATCCTCCTCCTTATATAGGACTTCCATTTGTCTACAATCCTGAGCATTATTTTCAGATTTTGGAAGCATTTCCACTCCCTTATCACAATTAAAGGAGTCGGACTTGCATTAAGTTCACGCTATATTTCTTTGTGAGGGTATTGATTCAACTTTTAAATGGTCTAGGTCCTTGAATTGTGGAGACTTGTTGAAAAATAATACTATCAATGGCTTTCTATTTGCATACATATGACACAAAATCCATAACTTCCTGAAAGAAGAATATTCAAATCAAAATGTTAAAATAATTTCAGCACACACCAAGGGGTGAAGAGATGGCCAAATGCATGGCACAGTAGGATCCCTAAAGAGGGGAAAATAAAAAATCAATCTTTTCCTTTGGCAAGTATTGATCTCTTGACCTCTTGGTTGGCAAGATCTCAAGAGAATCAACAGTGGCCAACTCGGCTAGGCCCAGCTTGTTATATCCTGCTCCATTTTGAAGTCACAATCAACTGAGGCAAAACTTTATTATCTACCATTACCAAACAGCTACTCCGTGCCTGTCGCGTAAGCATGACTTCTACATCATTAACCCAAGTCGGCTAATCCTTGGATATAGCAGCATAATTGCAGCTATTTCATTGCTCGTAGTAATGTCTCAGGGACTTTTCAAATCCATCTACAGAGAGGTTCTACAGTTATGAGCAAGTTGCAAATTTTGAAATGGTTAGCTGAAGTTATCTGCATTGAAATATTCTGATACCCTTTCTGACCTCCAAATGGAAAAACAGATGGTAGTGATCCTCAAGTGCATCTCTAAATGCAAGAGCTGTCTATGCCATTCTAGCAATTTTGAGCTCTATCCTTAGGATGAGTTTTATTCTAATGGAAAGCCATAAACCACAGTTCCAGCTTGCCATGGCTCTACTAAACCAAGCCTTACTATTGGGGTAGATATTAAAATGTTTTCCCTTGGTGTATTTCAATTTTAGCAAAGCTGTTGTCACTTACATATGGGGCCAACACCACTCCAGTACTATATTTCTTAGCTACTTTTTTCTCTTGATTTCTTAATTAGTCGTTTCAATAAAACAATTTGCCCTTCAAACTATATGTATGTCTTGGTATGCAATTTGTTTTGGTTTATACCCACTTAATGTTTTAAACATTTGTATGGGTTAGCTCTGATATTTTCTTGTATAGAACTAGCTTTGTGGCCAAGTAGGTACAAGAAAGGAAGTGATGACATTGCCAAAACCTGAATTCAATAAATTGTATTGATCTTCCTTTGCGTAGCTTATAAAAATGACAATTTTATCACAGATTTTGATTTTCAACTCTAGATGTTTTTCAGGTTTGCTTCAATGAAAGAAGAGAGATCATATATTGCATTTCTCTTTTCATTAGTAAGCGAATTCTCTGTTGCTTATATGAATAATTAACTCTCTGTATTCAACAAGGGAGAGGATTATGCGTTATACTTTTGGAAAATGTAATCCAAGGTAATGTTATTGCAGAGACTAGTTTCTTCAATTGTCAAGAAACCCTGAGGTGTTAGGTATATACTATTTGTTTAATGGATTGCTGTCATGGAATAAAAATCCAAAATGTTGCACAAAGAACAAAAATAGTCTGAGAAGAAGGCATGTTGTTTTCTGACACATCACAATTAGCATGAGATGCTGCTGTGGTTGAAAGTACAAATAGCATTCTAGAAAGTAGACCAATTATTTTCTGACACGTCCCAATTAATTACGAGAGATTCGGCACTTTTGGCAGGCAGAAGCTAATTATAATATTAATGGTCTTAAGTTTGAAGTTTCAACTAGGGCGGGCAACAATGGTATTTCCTTACCACATTTAGTATATATAAGGATTGTTCCTCTGCCCCAAACTTGGAGCATTCTATACAATTTTTTTCAGTTAGTATAATGGAGTTTGAAGAGATCCATTATGATATTGAGTCGAGCTACATTGATCTACTTCCCGAATGTAGCTTGGAAACTATATTTTGCTTCCAAAATGATCAACCACTTTTCTCAAGCACCCTTGAAGATGTAATTTCCAATGAGGTTGACATTGAAAGATTGCTCCAGATAGAGAGAGATCTCATGGACTTCGATTTCATTGATCAAGAGACCATAATGGGTATCGAAGATGTGGATGAAACTGCATTGGATCATGAAGTGAATCAAGAAGTCCAAGAAAATGTGGACTTCCCAACAGATGAGAATTCCCATGTGAAGACGATTCAAGATGAACCATTGGAGGAGAGCTGCTTAACGGATCTCCTAGTGATAGGAGCTGAAGCTGTTGAAGCAGAAAATTGGCCTTTCGCTTCAATTGTGATAACAAGGCTTACCAATCTCCTTTCTGATAGAGAAAATGGGGATGAGCCACTATGGAGGTTAGCTTTGTTCTTTACACAGGGCCTCCGTTACAAGAGCATCAGTGCTCCTGAAATGCTGCTGGAGCCTGTTTCTCAACAGACCAGCTGTATGTCTGCCTTTCAAATCCTCCAAGAGCTCTCCCCATACGTGAAATTTGCACATTTTACAGCCAATCAAGCAATCCTCGAGGCAACACAAGGAGCTCAGGAGGTTCATGTCATTGACTTTGACATTATGGAGGGTATTCAATGGCCTCCACTGATGGTTGATCTTGCAAATAGAAAGGACACTTCCTTAAGAATAACAGCAATCATTGGTGACCAGATAAATTCAGGTATGATTCAACCGACAGGAAGAAGACTAAAAGAGTTTGCAGATTCGATAAATCTTCCATTCGTGTTTGACCAGATGGTCATGGTGGAAGAAGAAGATTTCAAAAGTATAGAGGTGGGTCATACACTGATTGTCAATTGTATGATCCACCAGCTCCACATGCCCCACAGAAGCTCCTCACTGGTGAAGACTTTTTTGGGTGGAGTAAGCAAGTTGTCACCTAAGACTGTTGTTTTAGTGGAAGAAGAATTATTCAATTTCTCTAAAATCCCATCAATGTCATTTGTGGAGTTCTTTTGTGAGGCCCTCCACCATTACACTGCACTCTCTGATTCACTTGTGAGTGGTCTTTCTGGAGGATACAAATTAGCATTCAGAATAATAGAGAAAGAGTTTCTCGGTAGGAGAATTTTAGACAGTGTGAGACAGTTTCCATGTGAAAAAAGAGAAAGAAAAGTGTGGGAAGATGGTTTTTCTCCACTGAAAGAGTTTAGGCCAATTCCCATGAGTTCATGTAATGTTTCTCAAGCAAAATTCTTGGTCAGTCTGTTTAGTGGAGAGTATTGGGTGCAACATGAGCACTGCAGATTTTCCTTGTGTTGGAAGTCAAGACCCCTGACAACAGCTTCCATTTGGGTTCCTATATCAAGTCCAAGGCCTGCAATGTCAACTCTTTTTTAATTGTTATCTGTTTTTGAACTCTGTGAGGCTGGAGGCAAGTGTGATGGCTTCCTTGTATATGATTACATTGTTTTAGATTGGGACTTGAAGAGTTGTCTATAATTAAATTTACTTACCAAAAAAATATAAAGTTTATTAGTCTACGACATCTTCCATGCAAGTGGGCCCTTGGTTTGTAACTTGCAACAAAATGACAAGATAAAACTAGTAAAAAATTTCTGCTTCTTCAGTAAGTTATTGACAAAGAATCTTAATTTGAGTAACTTCTGTAATGTCTAATGGTTATTATTGAATAAAGACAAGATTAATATGATTGGTTTCTTTATATGGTTAAACAATTTAGTCTTTTGCTGTTGTAGGCAGAAGTATATGTTAATCATATGATGTCTCCCGACCCCAGTTAGCTTTCTTCTTCTTTTATTGATTTTCAAGCAATACACAAAACATTCAAGAGGACTTCTAGTTTTTCCACTTTAAATTATTGGCAGTGAGAATAGGTCGTTTAGGGGGAATCAACAAAAAAGGTTGCTTGGAAATGAACCTGTTCTGATTTCCTAATAGTTATAGGTTAAATTAAGGAAGCTTTTCATATGAAAGTTCTTTTTTTGCATCAAATTTTGTGAATGAACGACCGTGCTTTTACTTGATTTTTCTTTCATATTGGAAAACGGATTAGATTCAAGGTTTACATATCAAAAACCTGGAATAAGCTAACAATCTGAAAATATGTAGTACACTACATGTTACAAAAATGATTATATGCCAATACATTGGGAATCCTCCCTCCAAGTTTCTGTCTTATAGTTCAAAGCACCAAGCAAACACATTCAGTAGAAGTAGTTCAAAACTTTCTAACACTCTACATTATGGAAAATAGGGAACAGGCATACATGGCCCCACATGAAGTTTGGTTCCAAGATCATAGTTGAAATTTGATTTTCGTTCTGTGAAAAAATACGTTTTTTTTTTCTGAACCCCGGGCTAGCGATGTGTGAAAAAATACATACATTTATTACATAATTGATTAAAAAGTTGCTTAAAAAAAGCTACGGTAACAACCGCTGACTGTGCATGCCCCCATTATAATCTTATGTGGCGATTCGATGAATAAATCTCTCATCTTGGAGAAACCAAAAGGCATTTAGTTGAATAGAAACATCTTAACTATGAGGCTACTATTCTGTATTGCGGCAAAGCTGAAAAGAAAGCCAAAGCTATAATAAAGTTTTCAATTAATCAGCTGAATAAAGAAAGGACCAAAAATTTTCTTTTTTTTTGGATTGCCACAATCTGTTGTTGTGTAAGAAATATCAGAGATTGCTCATACAACTATAACAGAAAAAAATTGCATATCGAGACAAAAAATGGTGATTTCACACTACATCACAGGTTGCAAACGGAAATCTGCGGCTAGGGTTCTCAGATAATTTTTTCTATCTAAAAAAAAAACCAAAAAATAAAGAGAAAAGAATAAGTGAAAAATGTAGCCTGCAGTGGGGTTGGCCCCATATGGTAGTGACAACAGTTTAGTTAAATTCAAATTACACTAAGGGAGAGCATTTTAATATCTATACTAATAGTAAGGCTTGATTCTTGTCAACTGGCTAATTCATTTTTTGCTGTGTCAAGACAATAACAGTGCCACTGATGAAACGTCATAAGCTTTTTGCAGTAACATTGTATGTCATGGTAAACTTTTATGATCCAAGCACATGCATCAAGATAGCAAACCAATCTATATCAACAATGTCAACAAGATGGATAGTAATGTTATTTCTGATTCCACACTGGGGGGACTAATAGAGTGTAGTGTACTGGTTTGTTAGTAAAATCTTCAGTCTCAACATGAAGATAGGAGAGTACAGAAGTCCCATTCAGCGCAGCCAATTCTCTTTATGATGGTTTTTAACGTTTCAATTTGAACATTTAGTAGAAGTTTAAAATTTTGCAAACTTATCCACCGTGGAAAAGTTCAACCAGGAGTAAGGCAAGATGGTCCATCATTAAAATGCCTAGTTTTGAGTATAATGGTAATGCAGCCAACAAGAAATGAACAAATCTGGAAAGGCTAATACTATATTGGGATGATTAAGTTCAGCTTTCTGAAATGATATGTTATGCTTAACTTGCTTGAACTCCTTAATTCCTAGGTTGATGAACATTCAAGCTTGCGCCCTAAGCTAGCGCAGGTTTGCCTTGACTTTGCTACCTCGACAATATGGCCTGATATTAAGCTTGGTTTCAAGATCATAGTTCAAATCCAATTTTAGTTTTTTGAAAAAATACAGACACGACTTATACTTAAAAATTAATTGCTTTTTATGGTATCAGGAAACCTGGTGTGCTGGACGAGTTGTAGTTCATCAGAAATGTTTTGAATATACTTGTCTATGAATGCCCCAATTAACATCATATGTTGGATATCTGATAGGGGAATTTTTTTTTTACATGTTGGATTCAGAAAAGTGTTGGGACCTTAACTTGACCTGATTATGATCCATTGAATAGAAAACTATGTAGTATCACGAAGGTCTGCTTTCATTGAGGCAAATATGAAGAAAAAAAAAAGTTAGAAGAGTCTAGAAAGTAAAAATAGTGCCTGCAATAAAATTTCAATTAATCAGTTAAATAAAGGAAGGGGAAACATTTTTTTTTAATTCAGGATTTGGTAATTGTGTCAATTCCTTTCTTATCCTTCGTCGCAACAATCTACTGTTACACAAGATATATCAGAGATAATTGATGTACAACGATTCAGAACCCCAAAAGTTGTAAGTGCAACCAGAAACAAATACATTGTTGATTTCACATTACATCACAGGTTGCAAATGGAATCTGGTGGAGTGGTTCTAGGACAATTTTCTATCTACAATAAAAATGAAAAAATAAAGAGAGAAAAAAAAGTAAAAAATGCAGTTCGACATTGGATTGGCCCCATATGGTAGTGACAGCGGTTTAGTCAGACACAATTTACACCAAGGCAAAGCATTTAAATACCTTTATCAATACAAAGGCCTGATTCTAGAACTGGCTAATTCGTTATGCCTGCCGTGCCAAGACAATAACAGTGCCACTGATGAAACATCATGAACCTTTAGTACCGGTCATGGTAAACTCTTACATTCCCAAGTTCATGCATCAAGCTAGCAGACCAATCTATTTCAGCAATGTCAATTATGAAGGATAATGATGTTCAGCATGATA
>CM042185.1:27734304-27748721 GCA_023539305.1 Ilex asprella
TTTTTTTTTTTGTACTGTAATAAAGTCTGTGCATGTGTGTGTGTGAGAAAAAATCTGTGCACATTGTTCATGCTCAAAATTTGTTTACTAAACAGCTCTTAAAAAAAGGAACCGGTGTTACTTTCATAAAAGAACAAGTTTTAGTAAACTCTAATACAAGCCGATCCTTAACTGTTCATGAATAGCTCACGTTTACACCCTAAGGCCAAGAAATGGACCATGTGGTTCACCCTTCAGGTCCTCAGTTGGCTCAAATCGCTCTATAAATAATTTTATAATCAATATTTTGTGAATCTAATACATCACAATCATTGGATTGGTTGTGATTACTCTCAACAAATACTAGGGCTTACCGTCAACCTAATAGTTATGAATAATTAGGTCAATAAATTAATTTGGTAGATTATGTCCAATTTTTCGTCTTTGCAAGTTTCTTCCATCTAAACCCTCTTTTTCTTCCATATTTCAAAGTCCTGCAACTCAGTCTTGGCGTGAAGTTAAAGCATGGTTCTGTCATAATCAAACGGTATTGTGATTTCGAAATTCAATTACCTTGACCATGTTCTAGTTCGTGACCAAACGAAAGCAAGATTCTTTTGGTTATCGTTCCCTTTTATAAATCGTTCCGCCTTATTTCTATTTATTAAAGTCTCATATTGGGCAAGTTTTTCCATTCAAACCCTCAATTTTCCGCCACAAATCAAAGTCGTGTGAGTCGGTTTGACGTGACCTTGAAACATGGTTCATTTTCCTTGACCAGGCTCTAGTTCATTTTCCGTGAAGCACGGCCAAAATGCACTAGACGGAAGATATAGCACGTAAGGTTCCTTTAGAAATCTGGACCACTTTTGTAAGTGTTGAAAGTTGACCAATAGGGTTGTTGGAACATTTAAATCATGACAAGACAAATTAAATGCTCTTTAGCGATAGTATAGTCTGTGATCACTTTTTCTTCCTTACCTGAGAAGGTTAATAATGCCAGATATTTTAGTCTCCCTTCTTAGATGTGGCAAAATAGGGGTGAATTTAAATCCCCAATTAATATTTACCAGAGAACAATGGTATTGAGATTTAAAATTTTAACTTAATTTGTCGACTTAATGATGTATCAAGTAATATAATCCCCATAAAAAAGTCTTACATTTATAGTTACAATAACGTTATTTGATCATGCCACTACGACATCATTAAAGTAATAAATTAGGTCAAATTATTGAGTCCGAATAACATTATTGTTCACATAACGATTTGGATAACACTTGGTCAAATGGGGTTGTAAACAACATCAACATACTATATTACTGGCAAAAACCTCATTCGTGAAGATATACATAATACCAAAAAACGAGTATTGATCATGCAATAATTATGTTTTAAATAGTAATTTTATTTTTTATTTTTTTTACCTGCACAATTTAAATAAAGTGAATAGAGAGGGAAAAAAAAGGTAAGGGAGAGAAGAGAAATGTAAGTGTAGATTAATGGATTTATCTGACATTGGGGCCTGTAAAGAAAATAATGTTTTTGAGCGAGAAAACAATTTAGAGATAAATTTTATACAATTGGATCAATTTTAACTGTTGTTGTGTTTTTATAAGTTAATACTAGATAAATTTGGAAGAAAAAAAATAGGTAGTGATTGTATATACTCTCACGCAAGTGGGATCTCCATTCGTACAATAACATATAGGTAGAAAATTTGAACGAAAAAATTAAATTATGATACACTTATGCCTTGTTTGGTTGGAGGAAAAATAGGGAGGATGGAAAGTGAGAGGAAAGGAAAATCTTTCCACTGTTTGGTATGGAGGAAAAATGAGAGGGAATGGAAAATGGTAGAAAAATGCTTTCCATTGAGCCCACCAAACATTTCCCCCAAAAAATGGGCAAAAAATGGACTGAAAATGGAGGGAAGATGAGTTTTTTGGTAAATTGACTATTTTACCTACCGCGCTCTGCTTCCAATGTTCACCACCAGCGAGCCAAGCCTGTGGAAAAAATACATGTAATTTCTAGTTAGATAGCAAAGGAAAAAATACATATAATTTCTAGTTAGATACACATTAAATAATTAAATGAAGAATTTCTTTGTAAGTAAATTTTATTTTTGATTTTATTTCAATAAATGATAAAATAGAATATAAATTTTAGTTGTAAAATTTAAAATATTTAATATTTCATCTTTGATTGGAGTATTTTTGGTCTAAGTATAATATTTTAAATTTAAAAATGGTCTAAATATTATATACTTATAAAAAAAAATCATGCATTTTGGTTTATTTTCTCTTTAATCTTATTCATGTAATTAGATGTGAGGGTATAATGGTAAATTTGGTATATATATTTTTTTTCTTTTCATCCAATACCAAACAAAGGAAAATACATCCTTTTAATTTTTCATCCATCATACCGAACATAATGAGAGAAAATATATTCCTTACAACTTTCCATCCATCTAACTTTTTATCCTTCTTTCCATCCTTCTAATTTTCTATCATTCCTACCAAACAGACCCTTATGGAGGATTCGATTACGGAATCAATGAAATTAAAATTGGAAACTCGCCAAATACCTCTTTAAGGTGCTAAAGTATCAAGTGGAATCCTCATATTATTTGCACTTAATTAGGTCCCATGTTAGAAACCTTAATGAGGTCCCTATAACATTCCTTTAAGCTTAAATTTGTTTCAAGGCATAGGTATAACCTAAACACTAGAGAATTCGGGTACAATCTCTATGTGTCAACTTCATGCTGTTTTTAAGATTTTTAAATTTGTGTCTAATTGAACCCTTTCATTATCAGCAGTTCAGAATTTTTTTACTTCTTTTTCCTTTTATTTGTTTTGATTGAATTAGTTTATAATTGTACTAGGGGTAACACATGTCTGAAAGTACGGTACAGTGTGAATGATTTTGAGAGGAATGTTGATGATCGTTAGATGAATTTATTTAAAATTAACGAATGAATTTATTAAAATTTATTTTATATTATAAATTTTAGATTTTCCAAAAGACCAGGGAGCCCACATGTGAAGAAGTCAAAAGTTTCAGCTATAAAAAGACCACTTTTCACCTATACAAAATCATTGCTCAGCCAAACTTTTTCCATTTTTTTAGGCCTTTGCGTTCATCAATGGCTAGTAAAAGCATTAATCAAGATGACCCTTCATGTTCCTCAATTTCATCTTCTACTCATCACTGGAAGCATGACGTCTTCCTGAGTTTTAGAGGTGAAGACACACGTAACAACTTCGTCGATCATCTCTACACGGCTTTAGTTCAAGCTGGTATTTGCACCTTTAGGGATGAGGATGAATTACCACGAGGGAAAGAAATTTCAGCAGAACTACAAAATGCAATTCGAGAATCGGTGATTTCGATTGTCATATTCTCCAAGAACTACGCATTTTCTGGATGGTGCCTCAATGAGCTTGTGGAGATCCTGAAATGTAAGAAAATAAGAGGACAATTGGTTCTTCCTGTGTTTTACAATGTTAATCCGTCTGATGTACGTGGGCAAAATGGGAGTTTTTCAGAAGCGTTTGCACAACATGAAGAGCAGTTTGTGACCGAAATGGGGAGGGTGGAGAGATGGAGAGCGGCCCTTGCTGAAGCTGCAAATTTATCAGGATGGAGTTTGCAAAATATAGCGAATGGGTAACCCATGCTAGCCTTCCTTATTTGCACTAGTTTTTGCTATTTGTAGTAACGTTTCTGTGTGAGTTTTCTTTGTGTGCATATTTGTTTTGAATAGTAATGCTATTCTGACCTACAATATAGGGTAAATTGCATTGATGCTCTCTATAGATTGGTCTAATTATAGAGACACCCCCTCAATTTTCAAAAATTATACTAACACCCCTACCAGGTCTTGTTCCTTTACAAATATACCAAAAAATGCAATTTTTCATAATTACCCATACCATACATCATGTTTTACTTATCATCCTCTCATATATTTAAATACTTATAAATGAGTCAATTTCGGGTTCAACTCACCAAACTCGAAATTGACACGATCAACATGTTTGACTGGTATTATAAAAATAAAATGTTAAGTATTTGTTGTTGTTTATTAAACACTGCCATAATTATTATATAAAAAATATATTTTTACTCATTATTATTGCTATGTTTATTAAGTTAATTTTTAATTCATAGAAAAACTATGAGCATATATTCAATTAATTGATAATAGAATCTTAGGCTTAAATCTTAGCGTTAATTTTTTTTATTCAAATTTTATATGGGTCAATATGAATAGAAACATACCCACACAGGTAGCATAGCGGTGTGAAGTTGAACCCAAACGAAACCGTAGACCTGGACGTCGAGGGTTCGACTCTCGCTAGTGTCTCTCTGGCTTAACCGATACATATAATTTGCGGATGATTATAGGTATTCCGGGTTTACTCTCTGAATGATGGGTCCAAAGTAGCCCTGCCTTGGAGAGGTTCCACGTTATTAAAAAAAAACATGAATACGAACACGAATACGATACAAAAATAAACAGGTTAGTATAATTGTGTTTAGGATAATATGGGTATTAAAGTGTAAAACGTTGATGATGTAATCACTTTTTTCACATTTCCAATAACGATGTCAATCGTAGGGGTACGTTGTGAAATAATTAGGTAAACAATAAGGGTGTTAGTGTAATTTCAAAAAATTAAGGGGATATCTCTATAATTAGACCAATGTATAGAGGTGTCAGTGTAATTTACCCTTTTATATATAATCTTTTATATGTAAGGGCATGAAACTAGTCATAGGTGTTGTAACACGAGCAATACGAGAGCTGTAAAAATATCACTTATGTTCTAAAAACAATCACTCACTAAGTTTTATATTGATTAGAGGTGATTACGGAAAATATTGAATATTTTTTCTGTCAGTTTTAAAACACAAATTACCTAGTTTTTTTTTGTTTTTTTGAAGAAAACTCTGCATGTTTAACAAAGAAATGTCTCTATATAACGAAAATAGAGATGCCGGTATAGCCAATTGCTATTTCCATCTCCGATGAGCTATTACAGAAAAATAATACCCTTCCACAATTATTGAGGTTTGTTTTGATCCACTTCCATTTTTAAGAGTCTTTTTTCAAGATATATTGCAGCCCTGTAGCTATTTCTTATTTCAACTGTGATGATTTTACTTTTCTTTTGAACAAAAATTGCAGGCATGAATCAAAGTTTATCCAAAAAATTGTTGAGGAGGTTTCATGCAAAGTGAACCACACATATCTAAATGTCACCATGCGTCCATTTGGATTAGATTCTCGTGTGAAGGACATAAGTTTTTTACTAACCAATGGATCAGATGACATCCAAATGATTGGAATCTTTGGCATGGGAGGAATTGGCAAGACGACACTTGCCAAAGCAGTCTATAATTTAGTTTTTCAGCAGTTTGATGGTTCTTGCTTTTTGGGGAATGTTAGAGAAACTTCAAAACAACACAATGGTCTAGTTCATTTACAAGAGCAACTTCTTTCTGAAATTTTGATGAAAAAGAATCTAAGTATTGGCAGCATTGATAGGGGAATCAGCTGGATAAAAAAAAGGCTTCGTTCTAAAAGAACACTTATTGTTCTTGATGATGTTGATCAAATTAGCCAATTAAATTCACTAGCAGGGAGCCGTGGTTGGTTTGGTTTGGGCAGCAGAATTATTATCACTACTAGAGATGAGCATTTGCTAGATGAAGTTGAAGTAGATGAAAAATATGAAGTGAAGATATTGGAATACAATGAATCTCTGCAACTTTTCAGTTGGCATGCCTTCAGAGAAACCATGCCATTAGAAGATTATTGGGAGCTTTCAAATGGCATAGTAAACTACACCCAAGGGCTTCCATTAGCTCTTGAAGTTTTGGGATCTTATTTATTTGGAAGAACAATACCAGAATGGATAAGTGCATTTGAGAAATTAAAACACATTCCTCACAATCAAATTCAGAAAAAACTCAGAATAAGCTTTGATGCACTTGATGATGATCAAATAAAGGATATTTTCCTTGATATTGCATGTTTTTTCATCGGAATGGATAAAGAATATGTCATTTATATATTGAATGGTTGTGGTTTCTTCGCAGAAATCGGAATCAGTGTTCTAATAAATAGATGTTTGCTAAAAATTACTGAACAAAATCAATTGATGATGCATGATTTACTACGGGAGATGGGGCGGAAAATTATTTGTGAAGAATCACCTAAAGAGCCTGGAAAGCGTAGCAGATTGTGGTTTCAAGAAGATGTATGTGATATGCTAAAAACAGACAAGGTAATAAGTAATTACTTTCTTTTGATAGTAAAATTTTACAGCCTGGAACATAACTCTTGTTTACTACATATATTTTATTTTTGTTTCTATGTGCGTACACATATAGTTTGGGAGACACACAACATGCTCTCTGTGTGTGGTTGATGCCTATATGTAGATAGTTACTTACCAAAAAACCATTTTCCTTTATGAAATTTAGGGCACAAATGAAATTGAAGGTATTATGTTGGACTTGCCGCTCTTAAATAATATAGATTTAAGGACTTAATCATTTGCAAGGATGCAGAAACTAAGATTACTTCAGATCAACAATGTGCGTCTCGCCAGAAGCTTCAAATATCTATCTAGAGAGTTAAGATGGCTCTGTTGGCATTATTGTCCTCTGAAGAATTTACCATCCAATTTTCATCTCAAAAATCTTGCTGTTTTAGACATGCACCATAGCAACATCAAACAACTTTGGCCTGATAGCAATGTAAACAAATCTTTTATACCCTTGATATTTTTTAATTTGAACATTGTGCCCACTTATCTTCAAATAAATGGAAACGCTTATCTTGATATTTTTTCCTTTGATTTATCAGGTTGTGAAAAATCTAAAAGTCCTGAATCTTAGTCATTGTAAATTCCTGACAAGAACCCCAAACTTCACCGGGTTTCCAATGGTGGAGATATTATTGCTTGAAAGTTGTTTATCTTTGTTGGAGATTCACCAGTCAATTGGAGTCCTAGATAGACTTACTTGCTTGAGTTTAAAAAATTGCGGGAACCTTATGGATCTTCCAAGCAACATTTGCAAGTTGATATCACTTAAACATCTAAATCTTACTCACTGCTCAAATCTAAAAAAATTGCCCGAACACTTGGGGAATATGCATTGTCTCAGAGAACTTCTTGCTGATGGAACTGCTATCAAACAGTTACCGTTTTCCTGTAGATTTTTGAAGAACCTTACCATCTTATCTTTGGGAAGATGTAATAATAACTTACCATCAAAATCTTGGCTCCCGCTTATTATGTCTTGGGTATCACCAAGAAGACATCATGATTCCATCAGATTTCTCCCACCTTCTTTTTCGGGTTTATGTTCCTTAAGAACACTATTTCTCAGGTACTGCAATCTGAATGAAGCCTCTATTCCCACTGATATCGAAAGTTTATCTTCACTTCAACATCTAGATTTGGGGGGCAATAATTTTCATAGCTTACCATCCAGCCTTTGTCACCTATCCAAGCTAGATAGCCTCTGGTTAGATGACTGCAAGAATCTTCGATCACTCCATGAACTTCCTCCCAATCTACGGATACTAGAGGCAGATGATTGCACATCACTGGAAAAACTACCGAATCTGTCAAACTACCAAAAATTGGAACACTTGTTTCTAGGTAATTGCAATAGATTGACAGGTATTCAGGACCTGAGGAACCTTGATTCTTTGCGAGCCACTCATCGGGAGGTGTCTAGCATTCAGGTCAATGCTTTCAAGGATTGTTTGCTTAAGGTCTCTCTCTCTCTCTCTCTCTCTCCCTCCCTCTCTCTCTCTCTCATCATCATCATTTCCATGTAACAGGGACATTCAAATGATAATATTTCCAGTGTCTTCATTCCAGTTGGGAAGATTCCCGAGTGGTTTATCCATCAAAGAATGGGTTCTTCAATATCTTTCAATATGCCATTTCATGTGGAGAACAAGTTAATAGCATTGACTACTTGGGCTATTTGTGTTGCCAAAGAAGAAGGTGTAGTAACCACTGATCCTTTTTATGTTCTCTATGATAAAACCAATGGCATCGAGCAGATCCTTAGGTCTACAGTCCGTAGCAATATTCTAGTAACCCAAAAAGAGCATTTGTGGCAGAGCGCTATATCAGCACGTGAATTTTGCCCAGTAAAAGGTGGAGAAATAATGGAGCTCTCTATCAAAATTGGTCCATCTGTAGAAGTGAAGAAGTGTGCTATTCATTTTGTATACAAACCAGATATTCAAGAAATTCAAAAGAGACAGTTATCATTTGTCAATACAATTGTACATGATTACGTACATCCTAAGAGAAGTCGCGATGTTGATCTAACGGAATCAGGCAACAACTTGGAAGAGAAAGATGGTAAAAGGTTAAGGATTGAGTCGGATTGAACTCGAATTTGAACACAAAGCACGGTTAGTTGAAAGTGTGTGTAAGTTGATGCATGTATATTAATATGTAATGTTGGTATTTATCAATAATGCTATGTTATATGTTTTACTTAGTTTTTGCTGGTTGAAATGATTGTTAGAGAATTTTCATTTAACGGCTAATTATCGAAAGGTTACAACACATCTGAAAATTTTTTTTCAGTGTGTAAACAAAACTACATGAAAAGTGGGCTTTTGAGTTGGATTATTATTATCTTTTTTTTTGGCTTCGGCATTCATTTTTGTATTGGTATAATCTGCGGAAGCAAAAAATTTAGTATTTGCATCGGCAAAAAGCCCAAAGTAAATAAGACGAGTATTTTCTTTGGTAATGAGCCGAAGCAAAAACTTTAGTTCAATATGGCATCGTTTTGATTTATTTAAGTTTGAAATGACGTCGTTTTATTTGGTACATGAAAAATAAGTGTGGCAAATCAAAAACGACGTAGTTTTATGTTAATTTATCAAAAATGACATGGTTGGAAACCCTAAAAATCCAACCTTCCCATTAAAATGACTTAGTTTTAGGTGACCTACTGCCAAGTGGTGGGTTAATGTGAAAATTAACTTAGGCACATACCCATTTAGACAAATTTGTAATCAATTTTGGTTAATACACGTTTGTTTAATAAGCACCCACTAATTTGAAACTTATATCAATATATTCCCCGCCCCCCAATTCTATCACATCTCCCTCACCCCACCTGCCATTCATTCCTTTATCAGAGACTCAGAGGCCTCTTTGCCCCCATCTTCTCTTTTTTCCCCTCACTATTTCACTCCTCTCTCTCTCTCTTAATTTTGGTTGATACACATGTCTATAAAACATGATGAGCATACTAGGTCAACCTATTAGACAAAGTGGTGAAAAATAAAATAATGATGCAGAATAAATGACAAGAATTTTGATATTTTATTTGAACGTAGTCAAAGCCATTCAATTAAGAAAATTTAGGAGATTTTATTCTATTTTCTAATTTAATTAGGAAACTATTTTATTTTATTTACTGATTTAATTAGGATTTTAGTTTATTTGATTTTCTAATTTAATTAGGATTCTAGTTTCCTAGTTGATTTATGATTTCTATTATTATATAAATTCTTGTAAGCTTTAAGAAAAAATAGCTTTTGATTATTGAATACAATTGAGAGAGTTGTCCCTTTTCTTCTCAATCTTTCTAGTATTCTTAGGAATCAACACATTTATTGAATCCTTTAGGACTGGTATTCTCTCGTGAATCAACATGCCTAGAGTAGAAATCTAAACCGGTGTTAGTGTACAAATCAACAGTTTATTTTCATTATCCATTTTCATTCATTAAACCCTTATTTCTATATGAATCTCTGCATCAGTTGGTATCAGAGATCAATTATGTTCCTATCACTATGCCACCAAGAAGATGACCTGTGGAAGAACTCTATGGAGCTGAGATCATTGCAAGAGACGCAACGATGCAACAATAGTTTAAGACATTAATCCAACAAGTAACGACCTTAACTGCTATTGTTCAACAAGTACAAAACCGCAAAGGTGACCCCAAAATCCACAATGGCTAGAAGATTAGGAAGAGAGTCTGGTGGACGTGGATTAGATCCTGAGGAAGATTCAAGATTTTGACACAAACTCAAAAGAGATATTTTTTGATAGCAAATCATCTTATGTGCCACATCAAGTTGATTGGAATTTACCTCCAATATTCGATGAATATCGGTAGGATGGTTATGTAATCACTACAACAGATGATTTTGATTCCTCGATATATGATGAATATTCCAAGTATGATTATCTTGTCACTACCAAAGATGGCTGTGATGCATTGATAGTACTAGACTCCGTGGAATATAACATGGTTGCGGAAGAATTTAAAGCGTCAAGGCCAATGTTCGTATCGTCGATCATATGGAAGATAAGCAGATGAGGTCCACGTTATCCTATAAGGATGAAATCTTGATTCAAGAAGCAACAACCCAAGTCATATTATGTTGGGTCAATTATAGTGGTGATGACAGGGGGTATGTGGAGGTAATAACAATTCAGGATTGTGTTCAAAAAAATTCTCATTAGAAAATAATGATCATTTTTGTTGAAATTTGTAGAAAACTACATGACTAAGAAAGTTCTGAGTCGTCAGATTTTCCTACTTTATACGATAAAAGATCATTGGAGTGAAAAGTTGCGGATACATTCAAGATAAGATTCCATTTAGATTGGTTCCACGGTTCCTTTGTAATTTATCAAAAGTAAAGCTTTCGGTATATTTAAAGGGTCGTTTTGGGCTGCTTTAAAACATCGAACCGAATTTGAGGACAAAATCTTTTCAACTTGGGGGAGAATGAAGCAGAAAAAATGACAAGAATTTTGGTATTTTATTTGAACATGGTCAAAGCTGTTCAATTAGGAAAATTTAAGAGATTTTATTGTATTTCCTAATTTAATTAGAAAATTATTTTATTTTATTTACTGGTTTAATTTGAATTTTAGTTTATTTTATTTTTTAATTTAATTAGGATTCTAGTTTCCGAGTTGGTTTAGGGTTTCTTCGTATTATATAAACTCTTATAAGCCTTAAGACAAAACAACTTTTGATTATTGAATATAATTGAGAGAGTTGTCTCTTTTCTTCCCAATTTTTCTAGTGTTCTTAGGCATCAATAGGTTTAGTAAAGCCTCTAAGATTGATATTCTTTTATAAAACACAAGTACATATGGTCAAGAAATAATAATTCTTGTGAGTCCAAGGTTGAACCACAGAAATTGAAGAAAATATAAAAGTAGAGAAAGAAAGAATAGATAACGTACAATTGATTTGCAATTTGGAATGGTTTTGTAAAATAAAACACTCACTTGTTATTGGGAATGGTGGAAACACTCCCTTGTGGTTTGATAATTGGTACCCCAGAGGCCCTCTACTAGCCATATGTAATGCTAATGTAGTGGAAAATTCTAGAATTCCCTTGAATGCTAAGGTGAGATTCGTTGTGAATGGCAACCTCTAGAACTGGCCTACCACAAACTCCCCTCAGTTTATGGAAATCTCCCTCTCCATGCCTAATTACCTTCCATCTCCACTCAGAGAGGACAAAATCAAATGGTCTCCCTGTGCAGGTGGTACCTTTTCCTCTTCCTCAGCCTAGAATCTCATCAAATCCATCCCCAGAAGTCCCTTGGCAACACCTTATCTAGTATAGCTAGCAAAATCCCTAGAATGTCCTTAATTTTATGGCTCGCCATCAAATCAAGACTCAACACCAAAGACAAAATCCCATCTTTTTTGCTAACTTTAGTTTGGAATGCTCCCTTTGTAACTCTTCATCCGAGTCATTTTCCCATTTATTCTTTGAATGCCATTCTCTCATTCTATCTGGGCTTAGTTGCTACTCCTTAGTGGGCAGCAAATACAAAACATGTCATGGCAAGGGATCATCAACTATGCAAGCCAACACTAGAAAGGTAATATTATGTGCACTACCCTCCTAGTCTTGTTGTATCCATCTATTACATTTGGATGGAAAGAAACATGAGAATTCATCAAGGTAAGTCTAGGGACCACTCCTCCCTCCTCAGCCTCATTGTCAAACCATTAGGGACAAAGTTGTTTCTCTCGTATTCAAGCCCACCAAGAGAAACCTATTACTCGCACAATCGTGACAGATTCTCAATAGTTGTTTGGACTAATATCTTTACTAGTGCATTTTGTTTGAAGTCTAGAAAACTAACCTCACTTCCCCCAGAATTCAGTAGTTTTGCTCTTAAATAGGTGATTCCTATTGTTTGTAAGGGAATTCACCCTGCTGTATCTTGTCTTTTTTTTTTTTTTGAAATCAATAGAAACATTTATCTTTAAAAAAATTAAAAGATATTTACAAGGTCGAAAAATAACTCTTTAGTTTCTGAATCTAAATCTATTCATGCTCATCAAATAAATATATTTATGCAATTAAAATTATCTCAATTGATTTCCAACAACAGTGTAGTCAACCAAAATATTGGACTTTGAAAACACCATAAGCGATTAATTTAAAAATAAGAATTTAAGAACTACTTCTATGAAACTCGCAGGAAATCATAAGTACTATTCATACTAAGAATTTAATCAAGTGAATGAATAGTCAAACAATTATACAAAGCACAAAACTTTACCAACTATCATTCAAATTAATCTAGAATTTCAGGAAAATATAACATAAAAGCATTTTTTTTTTTCAATCTTTTCGTTTGGAGCAATAACGCAGCTAGTGAGGTTCTAAGAAAAATAATTACATAAAACATAAATATTTAACTCACAAGCTTAGATCCATACATTAACTAAAGAGTACAAAAGAGATTACGCACAAGATATGGTAAATCTCCAAAGCAAGAATAAAATAAAAGGTTGCGATCTAAGATGCTCTCTCAAGAGCTGAGAGCTCTTATTTATACAAATAGACTAGGTATAGGTCAAGGGAACATGGCTTGCCAATAAACTTTGGACTTTGCTAATAATTGGGCACCGGCTTAAAAAGGCGTGTCCAGACGGCACTCCTTGCATCCGAACAGTGATGATTCACTAGAAAATTCAATTCTCAAGTCGCGTCCGGACAGTGATGGTAGCGCCCGAATGGTTGTAGTCTGTTTCGTCAAAGTTTGGTCCGGACGGTACATATGGAGTCTGAACAGTTAAAACTCTCTTGAATTGTAACTTCAAGACTTACGTCCGAATGGTTGTAGCTGCGTCTGGATGGTCCTATCTATCCAAATCTCCTCGGGTTCTGTATTCCAATGTTTTGGGAATGGGTTCGGATCACCCATGGACATCCATTCTCCTTCAAATCTTCGACCTATATTCTAAATTATGATTTTGCTCTCCTGGGTTCAATTTACGCCTCCTTATCAACCGATTCACCAAGTATATCCGATTTTATTCTAATTCACCTATTTTACCTAGTAAATAAATCAACCACTAAAAGCCAGAGTTAAACTGAAAATTCAAAAGTCAATCATATATAAGCTCAAATAATATACAAATATTAATGAATTACGTATAATAAAACATTACTTTTAATTGTTAATCATGCATAAAAAAAAAGAAGAAAATTTATGAATTTGTGAGAATAAGGTTCCCAAATGAAGAGAAATTTAAAAAACAGCTTTTCGTCAGTGTTACATTGTATTAAAGATTTTGCAAGGATTCTATGTTTGTATACATTTGTGACATTTTTTTTTTTTGTGACAAGTGACCAACTACTTGGTTGGGATATGTGCAACATGTCGATGATTTGGAAAAAAAATGAAACTATACATCTGGTCCAAAGCAATTGATGAGACAATGATAAATTCAGTAAACCTGAAACATAGAAATGTAGTGGGAGTCAGCGGATGTGTTCTAGCACTCTTAGTATGTGTTCTGAAAAATGCCATTGCACGTATTGTTCACTGTGAAGTATAATTTGTTGTTATAACAAAAGGAATTGAATACAAAACACTCATTGTTATCACACTTCATAGATGTCTATTTTTTATGCAGTATTGCTTGTGAGCACACAACAATAATAAAACCAGACAATTCTAGTGCATTTCTTAAGTTCATGAAATAGAACCTTGTAAAGTTGAATGATGCAATAAATGGCAAAGCACTGAACAAGCTAACTTTTTGAGAGGTAAAAAAAAAAATCATATTTTATGTCAAATATCAAATTCTCTGTACCAACTCATAAATTTTTGCTTACATTTTTAATTGTATAATTGTCATACAGGTGAAAATGTTGAAATTGGAATAAAATAAAATAGGGAAAACTTCAGCCACATCCCCTCTAGTTTATCATATCTTCAAAGACACCCCCTCTAGTTTCTGAATCTTCAATGACACCCCTTATCAGAATAAAATTTTTAACTAAAATACAAATTTACTAAATTGCCCATGATATAATTGAGAATAAATTTCAACCACACCCCCTCTAAATATATATATCTTCAATGAGA
>CM042185.1:27763721-27819491 GCA_023539305.1 Ilex asprella
GGATACATACAATGAGCCAATTAAAAATTATATCTTCAATGAGACCCACTATATTTTCTAATTTTTTTTTAAGTATTAAAATTTCGAGTGAATTAAAATTCGATTCAAGTTAATTAAAATTTATTTTTTTACATATTAAAATTTGAGACAATTAAAAATTATATTTTTTTACAAATTAAATTTTAGCTAATTAAAATTCTATTTGAGCAAATTAAAAATTATTTTTAATTTACTAAAGTCAAATTTTAATCAGCCAAATTTTAATACATAAAAATATAAATTTTAATCGACTCAAATTTTACTAAATCGAATTTTGATTGACACAAATTTTAATAAGTAAAAAAATATAAATTTTAATCGACTCGAAAGCAAATTTTAATTGGCGCTAACAACTCGGGTAAAGTTCAAATCGATTCAAATTTTAATAGGTTCAAATTTTAATACGTTAAAAAAAAATTTATTCAACTTCAATCGAATATTTTTGGGCTTTACCCAATTTGTATATATGAGGTATATATGATATATAGGAGTATAAATGTCATTTGTATATTAAACCCTCAAACCCACATATGAAACCCACCCCCCCTTGGGTTTCATGAAACCCATGAATGAGGGTTTCATGACCGGGCCAAGACCGGGTCGAGTTTGGAATCCTATCCCTACTTGAGACATACCAAACATGGGTTTAAGGGAGTTTACTCCCTAACCCATGTTCCCAAACCCCCGTACCAAACACACCCTTGAAGTATATCATTAATCATATCCACCAATATTTTTGAGTCTGGCTCAAGAACTCTCCTAACAATCCAATCCATATCTCTCATACATACTCTAAACTCAGCCTCCATATTAGAGCAAAGCCCATAAAACAAGGAGGCTGACACAATCATCTGTCCTCACTGGTTGCGAATAAAAAGCTCCACCCCCAGACATACCAGGAATACCTCGAGAAAGAACCATCAACATTTAATTTAAGCACACCAACTGGAGGACTGATCCAACTAACCCATACTGTTCTAGTTCTTACCATAAAAGAGTGCTCCACCTTGAAAACAGATAGCAGAACCTTCCCTTGTATATTATCATTTACCTTTGGCCTAACATTGTAAACTTGGAAACAAAGACTACGAACAATTTTACGAAAAATACTTCATAATACTTGCAGGATGCAGACTTACACTTTCAAAAATCCTTCTACATCTTTCCATCCAGAGTTGTCAGAACACAATCAAAGAGCAACTTCTAACCAATGCATGACTAAGAGAACTTTTTAAAAATCCTCAAAATGCGCATAAATCTAGTAATCGGCAGCTCATTTGGTATGATATGAAACCCCATCAATGAAGATAATTTGTCCCAGACTGCTGTAGCAAAAGAACAATCAATAAACAATTGGCCTAATGATCCAGAATCTTTAAAACATAACGAGCATCTTTTAGGCATTGGAATTCCCAACCTTTGAACTCTTGAATCTAAAGGCAAAGCATTCTTAAGAATCCTCCAGCCTACCAACTGAGCACTAGGAGCAGTAGTTAACTTCCACATCTACGCAGCATAAGCATTTGTCTCTCCTATAACCTAAGGTCTCGTTTGGTAGACGTATTATAAGTGGATTAAATATTGTATTGTATTATTATTTATTTAATCAGGTCAAATATTTTATTTGGTAAATAAATTTGATTCTATTTTAATTTCAAAATTGTATATTAATCGTATACTTATCGTATATTTTTAGTATCATAGACTTGTATTAAAGAGGTATTTTCACACCACCAGGAGATGTGGTATTATAATTTATCTCAAATGTGTTATTGTATACATTTATTATTATAACCCCACAATCGATAAAACCAAACTGTCATTAATATAATAAACATTAATTGAAAGTATTTTTGTTAATTCAACATTAATACCATGAAATAATGTCATAACCAAACAACCGATTAGATTAAATAACTACTATCCAACGCTTATATTATATAGTGTCAAACACTAGATAAAATTACTTATTATTCTAATATCATATTTAATCTTATTGTTTTTATCCATATGTATTGTATTATATTGTATTACTTTATTCAATTTATCCATTTCTAATATGACAACCAATCAAGCCCTAATCATCTCCCAATCAAACTTCAAAGAGAAATCCCTCGAGTTTGTATGTTTCCAAATTAACATATCATTTCTATCCTGTGAGGATTCCTTAAGACCTTGAGTTAAGAATGAAACTCTTCTTCTATTCATAGGAGAAGATGAATCCAAGAAAAAACCCAAGAACCAATGTAGGATTATCCAATTCTTGAATTTTTCCTTCAACTCACACCGCCAAATACTTTGGAGGGAATTGTAAAAGTTTCACTTTCTCACCAATTTTCAATGTACAAGTACTTTATATATACTCATATATATCGATGATCAAATATTCTATATTATTACTTGAAAATTATGAATGACAAACACGTCAAATCTTGAATGTTTCATAAAAAATTAAAATATTTTCATCATCTACTTCAACAGCCGTGTCCTGGTCCATCTGGCCTAATTGCGGAGTCTTCGCTCGTGAAGTGGTAGGGGCTTGTGCCGCACCTTGAAACTGGAACTGATTTCCCTGACCCATGGTGGGATAGGGAGAAATGAAGTAGATCTGTGGATGCCCCACTAATGACTGGGACTGAGATGCCCCGTAGCTCTGGGATCCTTGCCTCAGAGGACACTCTCTCTTCAAGTGGCTTGGCTGGTGGCAATAGAAACATGTTTGTGGGCCTCCTTATGGTGTGCCCTTAGAATTCCTCCCACCTTGGGAAGATTGATCATGGTCTTGGCCTTGACCCTGATAGCCTCGGGCCTGTCCCTGTGGAGTAGAAATCCTCTGTCTCTTACTTGAGCTAGTAATGGAGGACTTCCCCTCCTTCTTCCTGCCATTTGATTCGGCCTCCCAGATACTCTTGGCGTCTTTAACCTCTCTTTCGATAGCCATGACAGTCTCGACCATCTCATCAAGGTCGTGCAACTTGTGGCCAATAATCTTCCCACGAATTGATAGCTTTAGGTCATTCTCAAACCTCCGCACCTTGGCCAAATCTGTGGCTACGTAGTCATCCGCAAAACATGTCAACTTTGTGAACTTGGTCACGTATTGCATGACAGTCATCGCTCCTTGCTTCAAGTTTAGAAATTCTTAGGCTTTGACTTTCTAAATAGCCAATGAAAAATACTTGTTCATGAAGAGCTATTGGAACTCTTCCCATGTCATCATCCCAATGTCTATCGGATTTGCCTGTCCACCATTGATGGGCTTCTCTCCCTCAAGCTGGAAAATGGTCAATTGTATCTTAGTGGCGTCGGATGCAATCTCCATTGCCTCTAAAATTTTGTCCACCTATTGGAACCAATGGTCAGCTATTATCGGATCCTTTCCTCCCACAAAAATTGGTGGGTTGTGGGACTTAAACTTCTAGAGGTTGTTCAAGTCTCCTTGGCTCACATTGGCACTGGCTTGCAAAAAGGTTGCAGTCATCGTACCCATAGCCTCCATGAAGGTCTGTTGATCAAAAATCGGTGGTGGTGGTTGGTTGTTTCGTCCACCCCGGCGTCCCCTTCCTATAGTTGTCATCTACACACACATAAAATAGCAATAGACCAATAACTTAGTATCCCAAAGCTAGGGATCAAAATTTAAAATCGTAGGAGGTACGCAACCTACTGGTAGATGCCCAAACAGTAGGCTTTCCATTCCTTTCTCTTCCCGACACTAAGGTTATGTTTTCTAATTGTAGTGTCTCATTCTTATATGCATTTAATCGTGCATATAATCTCATAACACATAGCACTAACATTTAATACATTTAACATGCAAAGTACAATGAATGCAATGGCCTAGACCTATGCATCGCAAGCCCTAAATTGAGAACCTAGACTCTGATACCAAGCTGTGACGCGCCAAAATCTGGGTGTCCGTAATTACCCTGTTGATCACCTATCAACCCGCGGAATACCCTTGGATACTATGTAATTTGATATCACGTCGTTATGGCCCATTTATTGGGATTCATAATTCATCAAAATTCGGACATAGTCTCCTTTGTACAGGGAGCTCTACCTAAAACACAATTTATACAATCATACAACATTGACCACATCGGGTTCATTCATCCATATTCAATTGCATAGTATCAGATACTACCATAATCATCATCATTATGTACACTCATTCATAAAAGAATAAATGTCTCAAACTACTCTCATGTACATGCCTTTTAAATATAAAAAAAAAAATTTGTTACAAAAATTATACAAGGGACTATGACGTCAAAATAAGAGCCACGGTTTGGCTCTGTCGTCAAAGCAGACCAATAGGAAGGCCTTCGGTGAAAGTTTGTGGTGTACCTGAAAATTATTCCCATAAAGGGTGAGTCAACGCTTAATAGGGTAACTCCTATAGAGAATACCTCTCAACCCAAATGCATATGAAATGTCACATGCAACAATCATTTCTTGCATTCATTCAAATATGTCTATTATGAACAAATGTCATAAATCATGTTATGTCATTAGATGAGACTCACGCAATCAATATCAACACTGAGCTCTATCCCGAGCTCCCACAATACATGCAATGTCGTGCGTATGTATTCGGGTATTCCAAGCCCCCGTCATTAGTGTTATGTACACTCACTGACTAATTAATTCATTTTCGTGTATATTTGTGGGGAGATAATATATGGTATTATACCAATGGGACACCACACCATCAACGAATTTTCAGGACATACCACATGCAGCTCCGTTTTCACCATTACACTTTTCTAGAATTGCACCGCTGAAAGTGTATAAACCAAGTAAGCGGGTCTTACACCCGAAGGAGAATCTAGCCCTTCTTGCTATACCCCGACACGTTTATCCATTTAATTTCTCATGCAACTCAGCCGGATCCTGGTGCGACTTTTCGAGCCCACGATCAACCACATATGTGGTGATCGA
Source organism: Ilex asprella (assembly GCA_023539305.1). Taxonomy (NCBI): domain Eukaryota; kingdom Viridiplantae; phylum Streptophyta; class Magnoliopsida; order Aquifoliales; family Aquifoliaceae; genus Ilex; species Ilex asprella. The sequence continues at coordinate 27,768,705 of CM042185.1, forward strand.
TTTCATACCATGCACACACTCCCACCCATGTCAATGTCCATGAATGTAGTGCAACTCCTGCATAATGCAATATAATGTGCAATTGTCTTTGGTACCATTTATAATGTTCATTATATAATGAATGCAATATAATGACATTTTCAACACTATCTCAAGCATGTTATGTAAGATAATCAACTCAACTAACATACTTGTATTCACCTACGTATTTAAATAAACACCTAGAGGGCACATCAATTTACACAACTAGCATGCTTATTACTTCAAACATGGCAACATGTTTATTAATTCTATAAACATAAGAACAAGTCCATCACACTAATCATATGCTAAAATAATCATTTAATATGCATATTATTTCATATTCACATAATATGCTAATAATTTTATTAAACTTGATATACCATTAAAACATTAAATCATGCTAATGTACAATTAACATGCTTTAAACCACTAACATTGACTTAAAACAAGTTAAGTATAATAGGATTTCACTAATTACAAAGTTAATTATAAATCATATATTTGACCCACTAATTACACTAGTCAAAATCTAATATGTGATATACACTCTTAGCCTACACATTTCATATGTCATATTTTAGGTTGAAATTTCATCTAAATATGGGAAACTTTTCCTCTCGTGGTGTGAGCCCACGTAGTAGAACTCCAAGAAAAACTCAAATTTAGTTTCCCAAGTCTTAATCCTAGATTCTGGCCTTTAATATTTTTTTTGGAGTAAAATGTGATATTTTGTATGGTTGCGTAGAGCAACTTTAATTCTTAGCCCGAAGCAATTAAACTATTTGATTTTCGTAGATCTAAGAAAGAAAAAAGGAGAAAAAAATATAAAAAATAACTCATTTTTTTCTCTCTCACTCTCTCGGCAGGCTACTGGAGAAGATGTGAGATCCTAGTATCCCACATCAGTTAGGGAGGAAAAAGTTGTTGGGCTTATAAGTAAGTCTCTCGCCTTACATGACATAAGGTCTTTTCCCAGGGGTACTGAAAAGAACAAAACTATGAAGGCCAGTGTGCCCAAAGCAGACAATATTATGCAATGTGGAGGGTGAGGTGTTACAAAAGAAAACAAGTGGAAGACAAAAAAAGTCTTCCACTTTATTTAGTCTAAATGTGTGGCCCACATCGCGCCACACGTCTTCTTTTTAGCGGATTCAATTTTATTCTGAGTCAATTAAGTATCGTGTCGTGTTAAGTTTAGTATATTTTTATTGAACTAACTTTCAATTATTTTTTGGGTCCCGCGAATAAAATATGATCGCAATTATTTTAGTCGCGCGACACTCGATCGCTTTATAACACATGAAAAATTCAACTGTCTTAGAATTTTACAAAAATTTACTTGGTAGCTAGATTACGTGACACGGATTCAACGGTGAGGTCCGTTTCGTCATTTGAATTATATAAAAATTCACGTTTTGATCGGTGCTTTAACAATTAATTACTATTTTCCCCATTTAATTAGGATTTTAATAAAAATAAAATTCTCGGGTTTTACATGGTGTCTTCAACGTGTTTGACTGTCACGCCTTCGTACAAGCGGTCAATTTCTTCACAAATTGTTAAAGCTTTTGTGGTAACTAAGTTTCTTTATATGCCAAGACATCTAACCGTAGTTGTTTCAGATTCAAGCAACTGGAGTTGTCGTCTACTCGAAGCACTCACGAGACCATACATCAGTAAGAAAATTAATCAAGTCAGTTCTAACCAATTTTACCTAGTTATTTATTTTTCTATAATTTGTCAATATAGGGTCAACTGCTACTAGTTTGGAACTTACCAAAATTGAGAGACTTAATGGTACAAATTATTTAATTTGGAAATGTAGGATTCATCAAATATTATTTTAAGATAAAATTGAATATGTTATGGACACACCATATCCAAAAGAACCACCACTTAGGACCGGAGACGCTATTAAAAACACTTACAAAAGATTCGTAGAAAACGACAAATTGGCTAGGTCAATCTTGTTCACTTTCATGAAACCCGATTTAGATGTCATTTTTTAGGAATATGAAACTGCTAAGTTTATGTTTGATGCTATAACACAAGCCTATAGTATTATCTCTAACACATATATTCAGCTCTTGATTGAAACATATAATGACACTTTTATGAAAGATGATAAGTCTATTGTTGAATATGTCAATAAACTTGTGATAATAGTTAAAAAGTTGGCATCTCTAGGCAACCCAATTCTTGATAAAATTCAAATTTCTACTGTTTTACATAGTCTTCCTATTTCATAGGAGTCTGTTGTGATTTCTTTGAATATGTTTGACAAAGATCTAACAATGGAAAAATTACATATGTTGCTAGGCATTGAGGTCTAGAGATCGACTAAAAAAAAAACTAGTAATGTGTCAAACCTAGTTTCTAGTGTCCTATCTTTCCAATTGGTCACAGGTGTCCCATCTACTAATGTGTTAACTACTCCGTCTTTTCTTAAGTCAAGACAAAACAAGCACTTTAAAAGAAACGATAAAAAATATAACAAGTTCAAGAAACATAATAATTTTAAGAGAAAATAAATTGGTACTTGTTATAACTGTGGACAACCCAATCATTACACAAGAAATTGTACTCAAAAGAATAACAGTCAAAATTTTATAACATCAAAACTCCTTGTGTGTGTGGTTTCTGAGTTGCTTCTGACAAACTATGACTCTCTTGCTTAGTGGGTTGATTTTGCCTCTTTTCGGCATGTGACTAAGACTAGAGATAATTTTATTGAAATGAAGGAGGTGAAAATCGATGACCACAAGTTATACATGAGAAATAATATTTACTGTGATGTGCTCAGAATTGGCACTATGAGAATTTCGTTGCTTGGGAATAACCTCCAATTGACTGATGTACTTTATATGCTCAATATGCGATGCAATCTCTTGTATGTGTCACGTTTAGATGATAAGGGTTTGAAGTCCATTTTTGGTCTTCTAAGGTTTCTATTGATAAACATGGTTGTATTCTTGTATGGGGGACTAAAGTCCATGGTCTTTTCCGTTTGAATGTTGCAAGTGACCATAATAAAATTATTTTTTCTTCTGCTTATATGTCTCTTGTGGTGTTAATGTTAATTCTATTTTATGGCATATGAGACTAAGTCATATTAATTATAATAAAATAAAAAAGATGGCTAACATTGGATTGATTCCAAATTTAGATGTTGACTTGAAATCATATGAATCTTGTATAAGTGGAAAAATGACTAGAATGTCATTTGAAAAATTAGAAAGAGCTAAAGATTTGCTAGAATTAATACATTCAGATATTTGTGATCCCCTAAATGTTAAAATCCATTATAGTATGAAAAATTTTATTACTTTCACCGATGACTATTCAAGATATGGTTATATATATTTATTAAAGAATAGATCTGATGCCTTACAAAAATTTATTGAATTTAAGGCAGAAGTAGAAAACAAAATAGGTAGAAAAATTAAAATATTAAGGGCGAATCGAGTTAGCGAATACATGGCTAAAATTTTTGAATCTTTTTGTAAAGAAAATGGAATAATGCATCAATTAATAATTTCTTATACACCTCAACAAAACGGTGTAGCTGAAATAGGAAATAGAACACTTATTGACATGGTTAGATCTATGCTTAGTCATGCACACTTAAGCACTATATTTTGGAGTGAGGCTATTTCTACTGCCATTTTTATCCTTAATAGAGTACCCTCTAGAACAATAGAAATGACATCATATGAAATTTAGAGGGGTACAAAACCAAGTCTTTCCCACTTAAAAGTTTGAGTAGTTCGGCTTATGCTAAAATTTTAAGACCTAATAGAGAGAAATTAGATCCTAAATCAATAAAATGTATTTTTATTGGATATTGTGAAAATTCTATTGGCTATAGATTTATAATTTACCATAATTATGGATTAGTTGGAGTTATCGAAAATAAAGATGCATTTTTCTTTGAAGATGAAAATGGTTGAACTTTTTGAAATTATTAAGAAAAATGAAAATATACAACCACAAAAGCAAATAATAAAAGAGCTTTCATCCAATGATACTTTAACTAGAAAACAAAGGAAAAGACATCCACCTATCTACTTAAAAGATTATTATGCATTCAATAATAAAAAAATTCCAAATGATCCTATTGATTTTAATGATGCTATAAATTCAATAGATCATTTAAAATGGAAAGAAACAATTAAAGAAGAAATAGAATCTATAGAGAAAAATAAAGTTTGGGGGCTAGTTGATTTACCAAAAGAGAGAAAAGCAATTGGGTGTAAATAGATCCTTAAAAAAAATTAAATCGGCTGGATTCACAGATAAATATAAAGTTAGACTAGTGGCTAAGAGATACACACAAAATGAAAGAATAGATTATGATGACACCTATTCTCCCGTAGCTAAGTTTACCTCAACAAAAATATTAATGTCGTTGGTTGCATACTTAAACCTAGCATTACATCAAATGGACATTAAGATTGCTTTCCTTAATGGTGAACTTAAAGAAGAAATTTATATGTATCAACCACAAGGATATCAAATTGAAGGTAAAGAAGATATAAGGTGTACAAATTGAATAAATCCTTATATGGCTTAAAACAATCCTCAAGGCAATGGTATCATATTTTTCATAATGCAATTATATCTTATGGTTTTGTTCCAAATAAGTATGATCATTGTATATATACTTGGAATGGTAGAAGTTATTATATTATTCTTTCTTTTTATGTGGATGATATTTTACTTGCCGAAAATGATATAAATGGAATCTTAGAACTAAAAGATTGGTTAAACACCAAGTTTGAAATGAAATATATGGGTGAAGCGCATTATATACTTGGAATCAAAATTTTTAGAGATAGAAAGCAAAGAAAATTGTGAAAATTTTTTTAAAGAAATTCAAAATAGATTCTTGTAACTCTATTGAATCACCCATTTACAAATGTGAAAAATTGTATAAGAATATAGCTCCTAAAACTGAAGAAGAAATACAAGAAAAGAAATATAAATCTTACGCGGAAGTTGTTGGTAGTCTTCTGTATGCTATGTTGTACACTAGTCCAAAATATATAAAACCCCAATCTATTGGTTAAATATTGTATTATTCATAACATATATCATAAATTTATTTTTTGTGAAATTATTATGTATTAAATATTATTTTATAATGGTGTGTGCATACATGTCATATATATTGCATTGATATAATTGGATGTTTGGGTTGAATTTTTTCTAATAAGTATAGATGACTTGGCTAGAAGGACCTATCAAATAGCGAATGACTAGTCAATCCTAGTTGAAGTATTTTTAACCTTCTTTGACTGTAGAGAGTTGAAAAAATATTGGTGGAGTTGAGGATATTATGTTAAGTGGTAATGGTTAGTTGAACAAATAGTTGATATATCCTCCACTATAAATAAGGCTCTCTGGATACAAAGAGAACACACTAGAAAACACTCAATTGAAAGAAAACCTATTGAGGAGAAAGCTCAATTGTACTGCTTTCATATCAAAGAGCGTTTCTAACTCTCAAAGACTAACTCTCCATTCATCAAAGTTATCAAATCCTATTCTGCCAATTCGTTCAGGTCTAATTCTTTGCTTGGTAGATAAACTTGATTCCGTATTAATTTTAAAAACGTATACTAATCATATACTTATCTTATATTTTTAGTAGCATATACCTATATTATGGAGATATTTTGATATTATAATTCAAATCAAATGTATTATTATACACATTTATTATAATAATCTCATAACTGATAAAACTAAATTATCATCAACGTAACAAACACTTCAACGAACTGATTTAGGGTATTTTTGTTAATTCAACATTAATATGATGAAATAATTCTCTAATCAAACAATTGAATGAATTAAATAACTACTATTCAACGCTTATATTATTTATTACCAAACACTAAATAAAATTACCTATTATTCTAATACCCTATTTAATCTTGTCTTTTGTTCATTTACATTATATTAAACTGGATTACTTTATCTAATTCATCAATTTTCAATACGACAATCAAACGAACCCTTAAAAGCTTAACAGTAAGCTTTCTCTCACCATAACATTTAGCACCATATGCTGATTCTTTTGCAAGACCTTATGGATGATCAACACCAGCACCCAACCATTATTCAGTAGTTAGTAAGCCAGCTACATCCCAATCAGCTGAGTAAATAGTCGTTAGAATAGTAATATCATATCATCATCGACATTGGTGTCACGCTCCATTTTATTTTATTTTTTTGTCACTCTCCAAAAACAAATCACCATATAGATGTGATTCCGTAAACACCACATCCTTAGCCAATAACCATCATAGAGGCATATATGAGGTTCACCAGTTCATTCAATGGGTTTATTATTCAATGATGATATATCTATCAGTGATGATGATGTATCACCATTGTAACGATTATTTATTCTAGTCCACCACCATACATTTCTCATGGCAATCTTTCTGATATAGCATTGCAATATCCTCATCTACATTTTGAGCCACCTGTGATGTCCCTGGTTGTACAAATCTTTCACTTGTAATTTGTTTTCAGTCTCCTCCGGGAGCGAATCACAAGCTTTGATAAAAAAAAAAAAATCTTAGGCACGATATTTCAGCTTTGCCCGCATCTCTAACAAGCATTTGAAGTTTTACTAAGATAAGATGATGTAAAGCTAGTCAGCTGTCTAACCCTACAAGAGTATTTGAGTTTTGTCTAAAATGAACAATTAAAGATCGAGAAATTCCAGCATATGATACAATTATGAAGTTATATGTCGACAAGGACAACCAAATATAATTCTACCCAGCTACAGAGGTTCCTCATAAAAAATCAGTCAACCTCAAAACACCTAATGAACCAGGCCAAAAGATAAGGTACCACAAAATTGCCTGCGCATGATCTTCGGCATCTCCAAATGAAGTTTGGCAATGGGTATGGGCTGATTGAGCTCTAATCCAGCAAGATATTGACCATCTGCATTGCTGGCCTGCTTAGTGATTTAAGGTTTCTCTGGTTTTGCTTGAACACCAGATCTTTGGAGCTTCGGTTGGTTTCTGTGATACATTTATTTAAGGCAAAAAACATAAGCAACAGACCAAGAATATGAAAAAAGGGTCAAATGAAATAAAAGACCAGCACAGAACATAAAATCAAATTCATCAGGTCAGATAACCTGATATTGAACATAATAAATTACTGGTATTGAACATACTTTGATTTCGGAAGACTACAGGATGAAATGAAAAACCAAAGTCCAATGGCATTGTTAGATGCTTAAGGATAAAATGGTCCAATCACATTTTCCACAACAGTTGTACACAAGAATGGAATGGAAAGTCAGCACAAAAATAGAGTCACCAAAACAAAACAGAGTACAATATAATACTAGGAGATGTATACCGATTAAAACAGATCCAAGTTGTGATCCTGGTAAGCTTTATGTCTTTTATAGCCGATATACACAGTAACAGAGCCAGAAACTTCAGGGGAAAATAAATATTAAGTAAAATTACGTGGCAAAAATTTTAATTTTTGACGCTTGGGGAGGAGGAAATAGCCTGCCTAAGCCCCAACATAGTTCTGTCCCTATATGTGTGTGTGTGTGTGTGTGTGTGTGTGTGTGTGTGTGTGTGCATATATAGGCAGGGAGAGAGAGAGAAAGCATGAAAATATTAAAAGTTGAATTGTAGAATGAGAGAGTTTGGAAACAGGGAAGTATTATACCACCTGTTTTCTTCTTTCATACATAAATCGAAGAAAACCCTCAACACAATAAGGGAAGATTGAATACATGAGGTTAATCCGACCAGATAAACTTAAGAAATCTATGGTAAACACGCATGTAAATTATATCTTTACTTGTTTGTGTAAACATGCAGAATATTTTTGCAAGATAGAAAAACAGAATAAAAGGAAGTTGCTTCTTACCTTCACCATGATAGCTGAGTGGAAGCTGCCACAAGCAGTAACATCATTACTAAACCGTAGTTTACCAAACTATCAACATCTTCCAATTTTCCTATCATTTCCTTTATAGTAACCCAGGCATGCGTAAAAGGACAAGTGGCCTGTTGATCCTGCACCATGCAGTAATTTTCCCCTTTAGTACCATATTCAGAGAACAAAGGTTTGTGGATGACCCAAAAAAGAATTTGCGAGAACATTTGTTCCGGGTAGGGAACAGTACTCACCCTTGTGTTTGAGTCACCAATTGGCTTCTGAACAGTAGAACTTACTAATGTTCTTTGCAAGTCCTGGACAGCAGATGGATCCAATGCAGTTGTGAGTTTAGCCCTGCTGGAATCTTTGCCTGAGAGGGCTCTATAAGCTGAATCAGTGTGAATTGTTTCCATAACTGAACCAAAGAAGTTCGTTACGGGTACCTAATAAGAAAGGGAGAAAGAGCTAAATTAGAGAAGGTTTTATCCACTATGATCATTCTTTTCGATTAGAAGTTTTCAGATGCTTTGAAAGAGCTGAACCCATGAGGCTATGACGTATGATCAAGCCGTGTTTAATATAGCATATGATAAGCTGCATCTTCGCTGTGCATGTGGAAACCAACCCATGGATTCTGTTGATTGAGTTTCGATTTTTGTTTCCTTTCTTTTTCTCCCCCAAGTCACCCCTCCCCTACCCTTAAAAAAAAAATCCCTTAAAGGTAATTCTAAAAAACTGAATTCGTTCATTTCCTATTTTGCAGCATATGTTGCAAGGCCGAAATCCGTTAGCTGCTGTTCATTTAAAAGTTTACAACCAGAAATGCAATCTTAGAAAGAACAAAAATAAAGTCCCACGGTATTTCCTTCCTACACAACTCCAGTAAAACCAAAAAAGTTATGCAAGCTCCTCTCTGACATAACATGTGACATAAGATGGCATGTTTTGACAAAGTAATATTCGAAATTAATGATCCATTTTCCTCTCTCTCTTTGCTTACTTTTCACCAAGGCCTTTCTCTCCTTTTTTTTTTTTTTGAGCTGAGGGGGGAGAATGGTGTCACAATGACCAAGAAATAACTCAACGCGGAGATGAGAACAACAATACCCACAGTGGATCTAAAACTTGCGTACCTCCTCCAACCGCCGTTGGTATAGATTTGTTCGGTAGTAAGCAGTTGACATCAACAAATTTGGATTATATGAACTGAAAAGGCTGTAAAATACAAAGAAAAATACAAAAATTATGATCCATGATCATCAAAGATTAACATTTATGGTTCAGTAACATGAAAAAATATCAACTAGCAGGCCAATGAGCACAAGAAATCTTCAACTATGCATGTCGTCATTGTAATGACTGATGGAACAGAAATATTAATTCCCAAAAAGGTGCTATTTTCCACTGGAAACCTGCGGAGAGCACCCAAGACAACCACATACGTTAAATAGAGTATACATTTACAGTGAAATAAAAAGCCTTCAAGGCACAGAGATGCGTTGAAAGGTCAATAAGGATCACATAAACTTCTATGTTTAGGTGACTGCAGTTCATATATGCTTGATTTGTTTCAAGATGTTTCAACCAATGTTTTGGAAATAAATTTCTGAACTTTCTTATGTTTCCATTTTGTTTCCGAGATGTTTTCGAACATGGAGGAAACGTTTCTGTTTCCAAGACGATCTGATGTGCATACTTGTTACAACCTATGAATCAGGTAAGCGTTTTCTCATCTTTTTTAACTGGTGATTGGATCTTTAAGAAGAAGTAAAGGTGTCATGTGAACCGTCATTTTTCTAAAATTTTCATTCCCAAGTGTAGTCACATTAAATTCACCAGCCACTCTTACTAAGTCCTAAACCAAGCTGTGGCACCTTCCAGCATCACCTATCTTTCCAGTTTGTTTAAATGTTCCACTACATCTCAATGAGAATTAAGATCCTTGGCCTATTCCAGAAGGTGCACATTCAATCCAAAAAAGTAATACCTCCCCACCCCCTTCACCAAAAAAAAAAAGTCTTTTATCCCCTCCCCCTAATAAAAAAACCTCTCTTCCACTTACAAACTTTAATCGCTTGTCTGGATCCAGTACTCACTTTATCAGATAAAACGATAAATGAATAGCTAAATGGATATTCTAAGTGTTGAATATAATTCAACACGCCAGTCAAACAGAATCTAGTCTGAGCAGCCTGAGATTGATACAGCGTCACAAAGTTGATTTCGACTTGAGTCCAGGCTGAATATTGGTTTGGTTACAGCTTTAGGCAAAATCCAAACTCCAACTCCAACCTCCAACCTATCCCAAACTTCCTGAATTTCAGCCAAAGATACCAGAGATGTGGTCAATGTAAAAAGTAAGTTTATGCACGTCTTCCAAAATTAAAGAGTAAAAATAGCAGCGAACATAACTGAAGCCAAACAATTTTTGAGGTTTTATTTACCCCATACCTGCTCAATGAAGCATTGTTGTACATATTTAGCCGCTCAAAGAAAGCAAGCGTATAAAATGTGAAACGATCTACAACAGAGACACCAACCTATGTCAAAGAAATAATTTTAGTAGGAGATATAGTATCCAAACTCCTGAGAGTGAATGGAGGAAATAAGTGTCAAACAAAAAAGCTTTCTGCAGGCATATGCATAGTCAACCACTTGACAGTTTGCAAAACATACTGTTACACCGTCAGTAAATCCACACTTACATCAGAATCCAAGTGATGCGAATAAGAGTTTTCTCCTTTCATGCTACTTCCAACAGCCAAGACACCAGGTGAATGAAGCTGCAAGATGAGGAAATATTCCCTTGCACATCAAATTATTCCTCAGGAAAGCATACTTCACATTTCCATAACAAGAAAGGAGGCACAAATCCGGCTGATTAATTCCTAAACAAAGAGGCTCTTCCACATGCAAAATGCAATGAAAACGGTGGAAAAATTCCACATGTACGATGGTTGTCTAGCTTGAACATCAAGCACTAGAAGGATGTATAAACATGACCACACAAAGGTAAAACTAGAAAGGAAGTTTCGAAAAGTGAATGAAAGGTACTTTAATGATGAACTCCCCAATTAAGTTAAAAGGCATTTGCCTGGCTTCTGCAGGTGTCCTATGGGACTCAGACAGGATGATTTGTTATTATCCCCACCGGCTAACAATTTGATGGCAAAGTTTGCATGAAAAGGTGTAATTAAGGTGTGTAATTTAGAAAAATAGTGAGACATCACCACCTTTATTATACGTCAATGATATTCTCCTTGGTGGAATCAATAAGAACAAATTCAAATTATCAGGTGCACTTCATCAGAAGAAGGCAATGGTATATCAAAATCTAGAATGATGCACAAGTGGATAACAAGGATCAAAATTTTGTTTCGGTTTCGATCAGCTTTGAAACAGAAACGTTTTGTTAATGTCTTGGAATTATTCTGGAAACATGAAGAAAATAAATAAAAAATTTCCTTGCTTGATAACTCAACTGCATCATTATTGAAGCAATTTTTCTGTTGCAACCTGAAGGAGTTGCTATATTTTAGTCCAGTTAGGTCCAATACATTGGCTAACAAAGTCCAAAATTAAAGAAAAATAAATCACAAAATTCACATCTCAGCCATTTTATTTTAAAATCCCAAGTACACCAATTCAAACAAGCTGATCCAATTTTTCCGTCCATGAGGTGCCATCTTATGAACTACATAATGTTTTGATCAGCATATTATGAACAACATAATTCTACCAACATACACACATAATGGACTAAAGTAGTTCTACGTTATTGCGCATTATATCTAAGATTTCAAGGAAAAACCCAATAAATTTCAAAATCTCTGAATATTTCTTTGTTCTTGAAAGAGTAAATTCGTTGAGTCTTAACCAACCCAGAATCATTCATTTACTTGTCTGCTAATTGGGTTTCCTTTGAGTTTGGGTAAGATATGATGTCTTCACACTCAGGTATTGCCTAGCCCAACTCTAGCACCAGTAAAAAATTTTCTACGAATATGAGTAACGTAACAAACACATATGCTTCATGGAAAAAACAGTGTCCATTTCATACATCAATAACTCTCGGATACATCCAGACACATGGCTACACTTCTGGGACGTGTTATGATTCAATTTCAAACATAAATCCTTGATTTGGACACGCGAATGATGCTTTTTTGGAGAATTTACCAAGACATAAACAACAACCCCTTAAGGACTTCCCAGGCTAAGGTTGAATGGCATGTCACATACCAATGGGCCTTTGGTCCAATGGTACTCCTTGTCTTGTAAGGGTTCAAGTCCCCCACCAAAAAAAAAAGAACGGCATGTCACACATAGTTTACTGGCCGGGAAGGATTAAGCACTTCCAAGGCTAAGGTTGAATGGCATGTCGCTATTTTGTTCTCCAAGTTGATTCCTAGAAATGCATTTATCCTATGGTTGGTGATAAGCATAGGTTGAGCACTCAAGACAGAATGGTTTAGCAGGAGAGAGAGAGTTGAATCCCATGATGGCATGATCACCTTTTCTTTTACTGCTACCATTATTCAGAAATGTGAGGTGCAGGGGAGGGATAAAACCTGGGATGAGAGTTGCATGGACTGCACCATTTAAGGGGAAATTCAGTTAAGGCTTAACGAATGAATTAATTCTTAGCGGCTACAGTTTATGGCTTGTGGATTGAGAGTAACAATATACTATATTCTAACGTATACAAGGATGTGAACACTGTGATAAGGTGTATAAGTGAGCAGGTAAGATGTAGAGTTGCAAGTTTGATTAGGGTCAAAGCTACAGCAGAAAATCTTTACCTGAAGCAGACATGGTAACACTCCCAGAAGTGATCTTTGAAGACCAAAACTGTGTACATGGGCCTGATTGAGGTAGACTGGTCCTCGTAGATATGAATATAGGGGCAATTGGTGTTGTTCTTGTACATAGGATGGCTATCAATCTGTGTCTTTGCAGAATGCTTACATCCTTTGTCATTTGCTAAGGCTTATTGGTGTATTTGATGGATTTTATCTTTCTTTCGTAGCTGTCAACACATATAGGGGGAACCCTGATCTCTTTTGTGAATCACTTTTTTTATCAATACAATTACATTTACTGATCAAAAAGAATGCCTCTCGTTTAGCACGTGCACAAAATATGCCTACACGTGATAATGGACACACACACACACAAATATATATATAAATATATATATATGTTTTGTCCTTGTCTTGTCTTTGTCCATGCAACATGCCCAATCATAGGATATTATGATTTACAGGTAACAGTTGTGCCAGAAAAAGCCATAGAATATCAGATTGCTTCTTATGAAATAATTTTGATCTATATGACACAAGTCTATCTATCACAAAGGATGTTTTGTTGTCTCCCTGCTGTATCAATGTCCGACTTCTAAAATTTTTGCGCCATAGTTTCTAGTCGTGTCCATGTATTGCATAAGTGCCCATAATTCATAGGGGACCGTTCAGGAAATCCAAGACCAGTTAGCTGAGCAAAAGTAAACCAGCTTTATGATTGACTTCAGATGATGTAATGTTGGTGTTCTAGATAGCAGAGTACGGCCACAGACCAGTCCACTACATCAACTTCCAAACAAGCCTCAACAATTGTGGACAAAATACATGTATACATTGTCAACAGGTTTTCGATCTCTCTTAAATGATTCATGTAACTTGCAACCCTAAAATGGAACCAGATACTTAACTGGGAGATCATTGAATATCATTTTTTAGTATAACCGCAAATTCGTAAAAGCATTTCAAACCTGAGAAAAGAGAGTGGCAGCTTGGCAAGTGTCTACCATAATCAACAGCTCCTTAAATCTGAAATTTGAACATAATCAACAAAAAAATGAGGTCATTGCTTAGGAAATATCACCAAACCAACCAAGTCCCAACATTATTAGATGATATATTGAACAAGAAACCCATCATCAAAAAATTCCAGAATTTTAAACAGAAATGTAACACATAGCATTTTGTGTGTCTAATAGACTATTCTAAGTTGCATATCACTGGCAGACACTTTTGAAAAGAACCATAACAGAGTAAACTAAGTTTCAATTGATCATGAATACTTATAGGATTCCAAGACAAAAATGGCATTTTCAGAGTCATGCAAATTTGACAACACTGTCCCTCAAACCAGAGTAAACTGAATACAAATATTACAAGAGTGAAAAACAACATTTACCCAAGTAAGCCTTATGCTTACCTGTGCTTTTCTTTCATTTGTTTCACTGCATCAGCTAAATCATGACTTTGAAGCTCCTCTGAGTCCTGAAATTTGAGGAACTCATCCCCTCCGTGTCCTGTCATATATAAAAGTATGTGGCTTCCTTCATCACTTAGAAGACGTTTTGATCTTGGAACAGCAGTTTCGTGACGCCCCGTTAAGACTCGCAAAAAATTTTCAACATTCACTTCATAACCTCTATAATCTACCTGACATATTAGAACTTGAAAAAATCAGAGCCTTATCCTGAATAGGCAACGCTAAAAAAAACTCTACAAATAAGAACATAGCCATGTCAACTTTGCTTATATGTGTGTCTTCATCTGAATGTGTATATTATGCATTGCTATGATAAACTAAATGAACAAGGCGTGTAGTGGGGATGAAGTGCAATCTTCTCATTCAGCCATTGTCGAATATTATTTTTAAATTTCCCAAGCAGCTCAAAGTACACCTTACAAATACTCCAAATTTAAATAAATGCGTGAAACTTGGAAAATCAGCATAGCTTTTAATATCATTCAAAGCCTTGTGCTTGCACCCAAATGAACACTAAAGGATACGTGACAATTTTAACAACAAACATGGCAAAAGATGAGATCATTTAGTACAATAGTTCAATTGTTAAATGACAACTAATTAGAAACTGAAGATATGGTACAGAGCATAGTAGTTAAGTGTTTAATAACATCAAGGTTTATTGCTAACAATCAAATGCACCTATATCAAAAGAAATTCTGTCAGTATTATCATGCTTCTAAACATCCATTTCTATAAATAGTGCCTCGAAAGAAATGCTGTCAGTGGTTATCATGCATTGAAAACAATGCCTTGCATTAAAAGACATTCCACAAACTAATCAATTTGATTATGCTTCTAAACATCCATTTCTATAGAAGTGATATGAAGCCCAGAGGCCCTTAAAAGAGTTTTGGTCAAAAAAGGTCATTATTCAATGTTGGTGTTGCTTACGTAGGTGCAGGGAGGGTCAGCTGGACACACTCCTAATGTTAGACATATTTTGAACGAAGTGGTTGCTCCCCAACTCAGAAATTGCATTCTCAAGCTTTGTCACTAAGCTTTTTACCACTACATAAAATTCCAGGTGAAAATCCAAAATCTATTTAGAATGGTAGATACTAGGTTATCAAAGTAAAGGACACATAACTTAAGATGTCATCAGTGATACCGCTTTCAATCCGCGTATAAATTCTCCACCACTAATGTGAAATGAAATCATCAAATGGTTCTCAATATGAAACTTAATTGAAAAAAAAAAATCCACTGTATTGAATGTTGATGTCCTTGGATGGCAAATGGGAACAAAGTTGAATACAAGTGCACTGTGTGCTCTTCCAACTAGACTAAAAGGTCTGAGTATGGAAACTGAACTCACCTCAACATTATCTCCATACAAGTTAAGCCTGTGGTTTTCATTGTTGAAGACTTGGGCAGGGTACTTATTCCGAGCATTGCAAGCCATATCATCAGCCAACATAAGTATTATCCTCTCATCAGGTATCCCTAGCCGTTTTACCGTTCTGAATATAAAACACAGCAAACAATCTATAAATTGCAAAAACTAGACAAGATAAAGAAAAATTTTCAAATAAACATACAACAAAGATTCTGAAGCATGCTTGCTTACCTGTATAAGGATAAAGTATTGGCCATATGTCGATAATTAAACCTGAATAGGAATCAAAGGAATATCATTTTACTTTAATAATTTCTGCTATTTTGCTTTTGTAGACCAATTATTGTTAATTGAAAACACTGGCCCGCAATTGTTTGATTTCCCGTTAAATTTCAGAAGAGAACTTTCATTTCTTTTTCTTTCATTTTTACACCACACAGAGTACTTATTGAAAACAAAAGCAAAGTAGATCGAATTAAACGAACCAGAAACGAGAGGTGCAGACCAAGACGGCCCAATTGTTGGTGTGCATTGTGGCTTCCGAAGAAGAACTTGACGCGCTTGCATTGCAGAGACAGATTGAAGGTAGGAGGAAGAACAAGAACACCATGGATTTGAAGAAATTGTCCATTTTCAACTCCCAGTATCAACAGTTTCAGTTTCGTTCTCTCGACTGTTTTTGTAAGACTCCCGATCTAAAAGCGAAAAACAGGAAGATCTTCCTTCGCTTACTAGTTTTCGGGGCAAATTACACTGGGACCCCTGCGATTTGTCCATTAATCTCATAGACCCCTCATATTTTCAATATTATATCCACACCCCTTAAGTTTTATGGGCTTGTAACACAGACCCATATCATCAATTTCTATTGGTATAGCCATTAGCATTTCATAATGTCACCATATTATGGAAGTGTAATCCCCAAAATACCCTTTCTCCTGTGAGGGCATTTGCGTCAGTTAGTATTCTCATTATTCTACTATTGCATAACCCATTTGACCCTTGGGGTTGGAGAGACAATATATAAATACCAAACTACACACTAGATGCTAAGTAGGGATGAGAGCATGTGTAAAAGTGGGAATATTATTTATCAATAAAAAACATTGGCTATTTTTTTTCTTAATATTTCTAAATTTATTCTATGTAAATTAAGGCTTGCTAATTTTGTGTGTATTTAATGGCTCTCTCCGCTTCTCCTTATAAGGAGTTGCGTGGAGTTGTCTGTTAGGTTATTCTTCTGTCAAAAAAAAAAAAAGGCTCGCTAATTTTGGCACTTTTTTCTGGATTTTTAAGGTTTAAGAAATGGTATCTTGTCAAGTAAAATAAAATCTTTTGAATCAAGTCTAGATAATTTGGGTGTAATGTGTCAATTCCACCTCCCTGTCAGTCACCATGGATTCCTCCTCCTTGCCCACCACCAAAAATTTCACCTTCCTGTCCACAAAAATTCAGCATAATAATAATTGACCACAAACTAAACAAATCAGCAAACAAAACTCAACAAAGCAGCAAACCAATATTGAACAAAGCAACAAATCAAATGGATGCATCAAATTTAACAAAGCTTAGAGTTAGCGGCAACTTATTCACAGCAAAAATAAAAAACGTAACAAAAAACAAGAAACAAACACACCTTTAATCACAACAATTCAATAAGTTGTAGAACATCAATAACTCCAACCCTTCAATCATTTAACTGACTTATTTTCCAGACCAACCCCAAATGAATACAATGTGTTTGGTAAGTTGTTAGTTTTTTATTTTCAAAAAATATAAAACAGAAATAGTTTCTCTTTTTTCTGTGCTAAAAAGTTGTTGGCCGTTTTTGTTTAAGAAATTATCAAATCTAGAATAAAAAATATGTTTGATAATTATTTTAATTTATGTCATATTTAATATATTTATATTAATTTCCTCCAAAAAATTAATCAAATTTCAATATCTCAATTCATCTATCAACATATCAAATAAGACACAAGGTCATTCGAATGTACAAAGCATCCTTACCTTCCTTCACGTTCCACCCTATTCTTGATCAAGTAGGCCCCACTCCACAAGATGATGAGAGGAATGGGTCCATCACCCGGTCATTAAGCTCAAGTCTAGAGGTTCATGCCTAGCATCAATTCGCAAGGAATGCAAATGGTGATGTACTCCAAGCCTTTCTTTAACAAGCTCTAGAAACAAATCCTATCATTGCTGAAGCTATGGCAGTCAGACCTGCAATCTTATAGGCACACTCTAAAGATTGGAACTATGTTACCTTTGAAGGAGATGGAAAGACTAATGTTTATACGATTATGCTCTCATGTAGGGGTGTCAAACATGTCGAATTAAACAGTTACGTATTGTGTTAAACGGGTGACGGGTGAAAAACATGTAAACCCGTACACAATACGTTTAATAAACGGATAAAAAATTAAAACACGAACACGAATCGTTTAATAAACGGGTAACACGGCACGACCTGTTTAACACGTCTAATTTAAAACGAATCGAGTTAGGATGAGTTAGGTTAACACGATAAATCACTCGTTTGACCCATTTATCTATTTACCACATGTTTAACTCATTTACCTGTTTATCACCTGTTTGACCCATTTAACACGGTAAGCCACTCATTTAACCATTTACCTGTTTATTTAAAAATATTATATAACTTTATAAAACTAACAAACTAACACAAATAAATCAGATATTTAGAGATATCATGCCACACCATATTATAAAGTATAAATTACAATCCAAAAAATTCAAATCCCACCAACAACTATATTACAAATTATAATACAATCCAAAATAACAATCATATTACAAATCATAATCTCAAACAACCACAAATTTCATGATTCATAAAAATCCATGAAAAATATCAAATCTCCACCTCCACGACAACGAGCAGATTCAACAACCAAATTTTCATGTCCTACACAAATTAAAATAAAATATTATATAACATTGATAATTAAATAAACTCATAACTAGATAAGTACAAAAAACTTGGCATTACTGATGAGTCAGTTTTATACCAACAAATTTTGTACTTTCGACTTGATGAAATTGCAAGTTTTTGATTATTTTATGTTCTTTTTTATTTGTTTTGTGTGTTTTGATATTTTTTGGTAGGAATCATCATTTGAAAGCAAATAAGATCATTTGGAAGGAAAACAAGTCAATTTGAAGGCTAAGTGTTGGATTTTTGAAGGCTGAGAAACGAGGGAGCTAAGGGCTTAAAAGGGCCAGCGTTGTTCCAGCGCCTTTCAAGTGCCCTTGCGCCCACATTCTGCCCATGTAACACTGTTTTAGCGCCTTTTCAGTGCAGCTGCGCTTGTGTTCATTTTAGACGCGAATCATGACTTTGTTTTGACCCGAAATTGGACTCTAATGTTACATATATGCTAGAGTTTGAGTTGAAAAGGGATATTCTGACTTTGAAGGGTTGAAAACATTTGGAAAAGTCAAGGAATTTGAAAAAAATTGAAGACAAGAATCGCAGGAATCAACATGAAGAATATTGAAAACGAAGGTTAAAGAAGGGTTGAAGATTGCAACTAAGTTTTCATTCTTTTCTCTTACTCTTACTTCTTGATTTTCTAAGGTGTTGTTTAACGTTAGAATGATGTTTTTCAATTACATTATGAACTAAATTTTTATTAAGATTGCAATGGAACCTAATGTTTAGTTAAATTAATCTACTCTCATTTCTAGTTTTATTGATCTTATATGAGTTGTTTATCATATTTTGTGCTTAATATATGATTGTGTGGCCAACAACTAATTTGATAACCTAGATGAAATAGGGAGATGAATTTTAGGTTTAGATCGGAATATGATGACATTTGTCTGGTTAAATCTTCTTAGGATTGAATAGCTGGGTTTGTGTATAGGATAGAAATATACATATATGTCATGTAACACCCTACCCTATACATGACATAATATTATCCGTTTTGGGCCCATTGGCTCTCACAGTTTTATTCCTTCCAGTACCACTGAGAAAATGTCTTATGTCATGTAAGGTGAGGGGCTTGCCTATAAACCCAGGAACTTTCCACTCCCAAACCGATGTAGATACCAGGATCTCACAATTCACCTCCCTCAAGGCTGCACGTCCCCGTGCAGTAGTTCGCCAACTATCTGCCCGCCCACTACACGCAAGCACGGCAAGGCCCTACACTCGATCCAGGCAAAAGTTAGATCGGATACCAACTTGTAACACTCTACCCTCCAGATGACATAATAATGTCCGTTTTGGGCCAACTGGCTCTCACGGTTTTGTTCCTCCTAGTACCCCCTGGAAAAATGTCTTATGTCATGTAAGGCGAGGGACTTACTTATAAACCCAACAAATCTTCCCTCTGTAAACCCTCACATGTTTATAGTAATATAATAATAAAAGTGTATAATAATTTAATACATGTAATGGCGTAGGAAACACTAATAGTGTAACTAATAGTTAAAGTTAGTTTTTAACTCGAAAATATATGGAATAGTTCATAATAGAAATTATACCAACTATGTTTAAGGCACAAATATATATTGTATAGGTTTAGGTTGGTTTTGGAAGGGTTTGGAATGGATTGGAAATGAAAAACAAAGAATATAAACAAAATTGAAAAAAACCATACTAGTATTGTGTTCCAGAATTATTTGGTCCAGTGAGTTAACTGTACCGGTACTGTGCACCGGAACTGTACCGTACCGGTACTGTGTACCAGTACTGCCGAAAGAGATTTGATTTTTTCAAGTTACGATTTGTGGTCCATTTTCGCCTTATAAATACTTAGAGACGCCTCCTTAGCCTTCATTATACCATTTCTAACCCTAGAAACACTTAGAGAAGAAAAGAGAAGGAGAAAGCACAAGATCAAAAGGGCAAAACAAGAGATTTAAGAGTGATTCAAGATTCAAACCCTAGTTATTCAAGAGTCAAAGTGGGGGTTTTCTTCCATTCTTGTTCATTGATGTTAGGGTTAATATATATGTATGTTTTGACTTCTAATTATATGTAATTGCTATGGGTTCTTTGTTTTTTGGTCCTTTTGACAATGTTATCATGTTTTACACAAAGATAGGGTTGAATATCCATGATATCTTTTGTTCTTGCTCTTGCTTTAAAACCCTAGTTTTTGAGAAAAATTAATTTCTCTCTCTATTTTCACTTAATCTCGATTTTGAAAACTCTAGTGTTTGGTGTTGAGTGTTGAAATGAAATTGTTGATGATCTCTTGTACATTTTCTTAAATTTGATCTATTGAGAATATCACTTGTGAGAATTTAGGGTTTTTCTTAGAATTTGTTAGTAAATTGGGGATTTGTGGAATTGTTGGATATTTGAGAAAATTATTGGTAATGTATTTCTTGTATGGTTGTTTGGACGAACTTGAGAGTGAGAGATTCCTTGTAAGGATGCTCATACCAAAGAACAAAAACCTTGAGGGTGAGAGGTTTCTTGCAAGGATGTTCATGCCAAAAGAGGACAGTATGAGATTTTCTTAAGAGGTTCCTTGTAGGGATGCTTGAGAAACCAAACCTTGAGGGTGAGAGGTTCCTTGTAAGGATGCTCATGCCAAAAGAGGACAGTATGAGATTTTCTCAATAGGTTCCTTGTAAGGATGCTCATGCCGTGGAGGACAATATTATATCATGTGTGAGAAATGATTTATATTTTAAAAATGGATGTTTATTGGAACTTGATTGTTATTGTTCATTTCTACTACTATTGCTACTTAAACTTGAGATCCGCTGTAAAATGTCTTTGTTTTACATCAAGAACTATAAATGCTATTTGTGAAATGAGACCAATCATTTTATATGCTTTTATAAACCTTGTTCGAGTTTGAAAGGAATGTTACTACAGAGCTTCATGCTCACCCCCTACAAACAACATATTTCAAGTTTGTGTATAGAGAAGGAGCTCGGAACTGACGAGCCTGTACTTTGGGAAGCTCCGATAGAGGAAGACACGAATCTCGAGGTGGATGCTTAGGATATACACTTTCTTTTGTTCTCGGCTAGACTATTCATTTTGAACCTTGTAAAGTCTAGTTTTTATTTATTATTTTCGCTGCGCTACATTAGTTAATTTTTGGAATGTAAAGGCCAAGATGAGTCTATTCTTTTTGGGATAATGATGTAAATTCTATGGATGATTTTATGAAGTCTTTATTTATCGATGGATTATGTTAGTGCTCCCATGATGTAAATGGATTTTGAATGTAATGCCGTCCAGGGTAGTATTTGGGGTGTTATACCCTCCCTAACCGATGTGGGATATCAGGATCTCACATGTCGTGTGTAACTTTTATGAGAGTTTGAACTTAATGAATCTATTCCAACTTATTTTGCATAAGAATATAGTAATTTAATTGAGAGAGATATGTTTATCTTACTATCGTAAGAAGTTTGATAAATAATTTTAAAGTGTCGGTTAACAACTTATTTTGATCAATTAACTGGAAAGAGAGTGGAGAGATTTATAGAAGCATTAGGGGAAGTTGTGATCTTAACTTCTTTTATCCGGTAAATTCAACCATTGATTATTAAATCTAGCTTAGTTTTAAATTAGTCACTTCACAGTTCAATTTCAATTGTTTAAATAAAATTGAATTGATACAAAATTAGTACTTGACAAAGGCACCTATATTAGCTCTTCCAGATTTCTCAAAAAAAAAAAAATTATTATGGAGTATGATGCATCTGGGTCTGGTGTAGAAGCAATGTTAATGCAAGAATGACCTATTGCTTTTTATAGCCGAGCATTACAGGGGAAAAACATTTATTGTTGTCCACATATGAGAAGGAAATTTTGGCATTGGTACTAGCAGTATAAAAATGGCGTCCCTACTTGTTGGACCACTACTTTATTATGCGAACAGATCACAAGAGTCTCCAGTTCTTGTAGTCTCAGAAAATTTTAACCATAGCTCAACAAATGTGGTTGTATAAGCTAATGGGTTTTGACTTCATCGTTGAGTACAAAAGAGGAAAATAAAATATTGTAGCTGACACATTGTCTAGAAGAGAAGAAAAGGGAGAATTGGCAGCACTTTCTCATCATATTCTCAATTGGATTGAGACAATTAAAGAAGAAGTTATTTCAAATTCTATTTTGCAAAGTTTGGTGAAGTTAATTGAGGAGGGGAAGTAGTGGCATAATATTTTTTAAGGAAAGGATATATCTTGTAGAAGACTCTCTCTTAATCAAGAAAATCATTGGTCAATTCCACAACAACTTCCATGAAGGTTTTCAAAAAACTCTCCATAGAATCAGATCTAATTTTTATTGGAAGGGTATGAGGCACCAAATCATGGAATTCATTAAGGGGTGTGATACATGTCAGCGTCACAAGGTTGAGCAACTTTCCCTAGCCGGTCTTCTTCAACCTCTACCAATTCCTACTCAAGTATGGGAGGATATCTCTATGGATTTCATAGATGGTTTGCCAAATTCCAAAGGCAAATTAACTATAATGATAGTGGTAGATCGATTCACAAAGTGCACACATTTCATTCCTATTACTCATCCTTATATAGCCTCTAATATTGCTCAAGCTTTCTTTGATCATGTATTCAAGTCTCATGGGCTACCATGAACAATTGTCTGTGACAGGGATCCGACGTTCACAAGTGCTTTCTGGCTTGAGTTATTTCGTTTGAATGTAACTAGCTTCAACTTTTGCTCCGCCTATCACCCTCAAATTGACGGCTAGAGCGAAGTAGTTAATCGCACCTTGGAAATGTATTTTGAGGTGTTTCAAGATTTCTCAACCCAAGAGTTGGGGTAAATGGTTGTCATGGGCAGAATACTGTTATAACACAAGTTGGCATTTGGCTACAAGGAAAACTCCTTTTGAAGTTGTGTATGGAAGACTACCTCTGCCTTAATATCTTATATACCAGGGAATGCCAAGGTAGCTGCAGTAGAGCAAGAGTTGTTAGACCGTGATAAGATTTTCAAAGATCTCCAAAAAAATCTTGCAGAAGCCCAAGCCAGAATGAAACTGGTTTATGATTCTCGCCATCAAGAGATAACATTTGAAGAAGGAGATTGGGTTTATTTGAGGCTACAACCATACATTCAAGATTCTTTGCATATGAAAAGAAATCACAAGCTTTCTCTACAGTACTATGGACCCTTTCGGATTTTGAAAAAAATTGGACCCGTGGCATACAAGTTGGAGCTGCCTGCAAAGTCTCGTATCCACCTAATATTCCATGTCTCCTTACTTAAGAAGAAGCTTGGAGAAAGAATTTTGGCACAACAACAATTGCCACTAGCCAGTGAAGAAAAGGACACTCTTTTGCCAAGGTCGCAAGCACTTTTGGATAATTTGGTGATAAAAAGAAGGAAACATATATTAGTCCATTGGCAAGGGCTCTCTCCAGCAAAAGCGACATAGAAAGATTTGAATCAAATGAAACAGCAAATTCCAGACTATGCCCTTGAGGACAAGGGCAAAAAATAAGGGGGAAGAAATTTTATGACTACAACAAGTTGTGGGTCATTATCTTAGGAGTCTTTTGTTGAATAAGTCAATCATGGACTGTTTTGGTGACCTGATTTTATGGGATTAGAAGTCCAAGTCTTTTGTAGTTAGTTTTGAATATAAGTTGTTAAGTAATTCCTATTTTTGGCATTCAAGTATGGAGTCTTGATGTATAAATACAGTTGTAAGCAATAAAAAAATCATCTTCCATTCAGAATTATTGACACCTACTGGTGTCCTTGGAGGTCTGGGTTTTCTCGAAATAACTCACTTAAATTATTTTTCTTGTTCCTTGTTTTCAGTAAGCAAAATAGGAAAGACTTCAGATAAACAACCTGCTAGGGCTATTTGTATGTACCAAAGTAGCTCAACCCAACTGAACTGAATTGAACCAAACACAAACACAAAATTCAACCCCCAAAGTATCTTCATCGAATCTTTCCATCTCCACCACCACCCTTGCCTCTCATTTGTTTGCAACATTCATCATTTATCTTCACAAGTCTCATTCCACTCTGTTAGAACGACAATAAAAGAGAAGCCTAATATGATATATTGTGTTTTAATTGTAGAAAAAATGAAAATTTTGCAATGACAGCAAATCCCAAAGATGTCATTTGAGAATACAATTATTGTGCCCAAAGCATTAAAAGTAAACCTTAGAGGATATCAATGTCTTATTTTGTCCCTTAAAAGATACAAAAATTCCCAGAATGATTAATATTCTCATATATGCTATCGCTTTAAAGAAATAAAAAATGTTGCAATGTGGTCTACCTTTTTATTTTTGTTTGTTTGTCAGTCTATTTTATGATTTTTGATTGGTTGATTTGATACAAAATAGATGAACAATCAAACAGAAATAAAATGATGGATCACATTATAACGTTTTTATATCTTTTAGTGGGCAATATCAAAAAATTAATCATTCAGGAGATAAATTAAAAATATTTATATCTTTCTGGGGTTAAAATGAGATTTTTCCCAATATTTGTTTGCATACTGAAGAGATCCAAACAAGTCTTTGGATGGCGTAGGTATAATTTACCGTTTAACATTTTCTCCTTAACCCAGAGGAGTTTCTAGTCCCTACTCCCTACTATTTGAACCGTCAATACTTAAAGCGCGGGACAAAATCACAACAAAGCAAGCTCGTCACTGTCTGTCTTTGTTTGGAACGAAAATGGAGTCCCAAATCGCAAGCAGTCACTCCGACTTCGTCACAATCGGAGACTACGTACTGAGTTCCAAACTCGGAGGCGGGCCGCTATCAACAGTATGGAAGGCCGAGCACAAAACAAGCGGCGAAGTGGCGGCATTGAAGCAGGTCCAACTCTCGAAACTCACCCGGAACCTCAAGAACAGCTTGGACTGCAAGCTCAATTTCCTGTCCTCTGTTAATCATCCCAACATCATTCGCCTTCTTGATTTTTTCAAGGTTCGTTTGTTTTTTCTTGTATAATTGCTTAGCCGGTAGATTAATCTAGGTTTTTAGGGTTACCCATATGGTAATATGTTCAGTTGTATCTGAATTGTATTCTAGGGTGATCTACAATGTAAATTCGTTTGATTGTTTGCTTACCTAGTTCGTTTTTATATTTAATTGCTCTCTCTCTATCTCTCTCCCTGCATATCCGTTGGCAATTGTACAATAAAATGTAGGTTGGAAACTACTGATGTAAATGTTTGGGTTGTGGTGTAAGTTCTCGTACCTAACTGCATACTTTGTCATAATAACATAACTGGGTGTCTCTAATTCCAACCCCCCTTCTTTTTGGTACATACACCTCTTTTCTCCCCGGAGCTAAAGCTGGATGCTTTGGATGGGAGCTAGTTTGAGTGCAAATATTTCCATTTAATTGTTTACTCATCTTCTATATTTAGGTTTCTCGGATGCTGCCTACATACTCTTTATCCGTGCATCAAGAAAAAAGGGAATTAGCTCAAATGATTGCTTGGTTGCCCTTGTAAAGCTGTATGTTAAAAGCACCCATTTCAACTTGGGGATTGATAAAGAATTAATTTTTGGGATGATTGATGGTGCAGAGAGAATTCTATTTAAAGAGTTCTTTCCTCACTTCTAAGACCTTACTAAAAAAAAATGGCTTTCATCAGTGGCCTTACTATTTATTCAGACACTTGCTTATTCCTCAAATTACTTTTTGAGAAACTTGTTGGACCATCAAATAATATACTTTTAAATTGCAAAATTTGTCATCCGGAAGCATTTTAGATCAATTTCTAATTGTAGCATGTTGAAACAAGGATTTGGTTAAAATATGCTACTCAAACTACGATTAAGTTTTGTGCAACCAGTTTCCTTCAATTGGTCATCCCAAAATAGAAGCCAATTTTTTTTCCCTCAGGCTAACGGTTGCATATTTCTAGTCTTGGAGTTTTGTGCTGGAGGCAATCTAGCTTCTTACATTCAGCTTCATGGCAGAGTTCAAGAGTGGATAGCTAAAAGATTTATGCGGCAGCTTGGTAAATTTTCGTTCACAGTCTAGGTTGTATAGAGGCTGTCTTTTCATACTACTGGGTCCTCATTTGAAACATATCCAATTGGTGTCTTTGATTTCTGAATTGCAGGAGATGGGTTGGAGGTACTGCACTCGCATCGCATCATACACCGTGACTTGAAACCAGAGGTATATATAGATTACACATGCAGATATATGACTGGATGTTTGCTTTATTTTGCACTTGTGGATTATGTAAGAGGTGTTTATGGATGTTAGTATCTCATAGATGATAGATGACGTATAACATTAATTAAAGAGTACAAAACTTATCAAATCATAGACACTAAGTACATGCAAACCTCTATTCTGCCATGACGAAACATGAGTAAGTCACCTATGAAAAAAAACCAAAAAATACTTGGATGGTGCACGAGAAAACATCCGATCCATACAAAACAGTTATAAAAGATGTTGAGGTGTACCCCCCTTAGTCAATGGATACTCACATGGCCATAGGTTGCAAAACTGGTAAAAAATCGAAGTCCCCCACATTATATTGGGGGAGGGTCTCTAATATTTAAGTCAGTATTGTGATTAATCTATACTACTAATAAAAGTACACTATCAAGAAAAAATTTTGATTAACTATTTTAACCCTAAAACAATATATAAGACAATACTAGCCTTATTTAATTTAGAACTCATATTAATAAGACTTGATTGATGTTAAACTTTTAATTGGACAACTTTACTCTTACAATACTAACATTATCAACATAGAATTCATATTAATAAAACTTCATTGATATTATGTACATTCGAGCCTTTCTTATTCTTTCTTTTAAAAGACAAAATTAATTGTTAAAATAATTAAATTTACTTTTATTTATGTCTACTATTTTCATTAGTTGATGACAAGTTTTTGAATTTTCAATTGAAATTGCATAAATGCACTAGAGTCTTATTTAGTATAAGATTTATTTTAATATAATTTGGATAATATTATCAAACCCTAACTTTTCATTTTCTTTTCTTTTATGTTTTAGTTTGAATAAATTCTCTTCAGTTATGTTTATTGACAATACTAGAAACCATTTTATTTATATCGATTAGCAATGGAATATGTTCAACCTCTCAGTAAATTACTCATCACAACTTTTTTTTTTAAATTTGTTCAACCAATTATTAAAAATGACCACCATAACTTAAAATAGTTCGCTTCCTTATTTCTCATAATTTAATAAATATTCACATACTATAAAATATATTTGTACCATTACTATGATGGTGCAAATAAAATTAATCTAAATAATTACTTTCATGTGAAAAGTTCTAAACTTTAAGGGTAGAAGTTTACATGAAGGTAATTCATCAGAACTTAAGAAAAAAATAATACAATAAAAACTAGTATTTGTTCTGCAAATGTGTAGTGTTATGTCCATTACAAATTACACAAATTATATAATAGGAATATTCAAAAGGTTATATACCATAACTCAAAAAATTTACGTGCAAGGCACGTGTGCACGATCTAGTATAGTTACAAGAACGTGTATAAAGCAATGAAAATGATTAAGAGTGTGTGATAACGTGTGTTTGAGTATATGTCAGAGAGTTTGGAGCTTGTACCTGGTCCCTCTCATTATATGGGGTTCCCCGTATTAATAGAATATATTGACATCGTCAGTGAAGCACTCATATCCGATTGGTTAAATGGTGCAACGTGACTTGCTAATCCAGGATGGCCATCTAATTGGCTAAATGAGAAATGGTTCACTAAAGGCCAACTTGTTATATGAAGGTCACAATTTTAAAGGTTGTTTTTGCCCTCACTTGATGTGAATTCCTTGATCGGTGTGCCAAAATATGTGGGTTAATGAATAAGATAATGTCTTTATATTTAATGTTGTGAGAGTCATGATAGTATCTTGCCTTTATTCTATCACCAATTGGTCCCATCACTTTTTGCAATTTGACTTGTCGTGTAAGAGGTATATCAACTTGCCTTTTTCTGGAGAATAAAATTGGTGGGCCCAATAACTAGTGAAAATATATCCCGCCAACTACCCTCAACTTGTATCTCTTCTGCTTGGATAAGATATGGCTGGGCTAGGATAGTTTGGGGAATGATATGGGAGGAGATTAGTATCGAGATTCAATATAAAATGACAAACAAGCACGGGTCCTGAATCAATAGTGAACATAGGGCCTGAATATACTTTCCGTTTTTGACAGAATATCAAGATGAACGAGTGCAAAGCTTAGAGAGTTTGTAATTAATGAGTTGTAATCTCAATAACCAATGAGGGGATGAGGTATCCTTATGACTAGGCTAGAATGAGATGCCTTGTTGGAAGGCCCAATAACTGTATTCGGAAGATAACTATAAGATGTTAGTGAGAGTGAAGTCTCAAACAAGACAACCATAATTGAATTGTAATTGACTTAGAGGAGGATGATATCTGAGTCTCGATGGAGACAATCATAGCCAGATCTGAAGAAGGACGAACATAACATAGTCCTGAAGAGTACAATCATTGAACTCATAATCATCAATCGGGTCTGGAGAAGGATGGGGTCTCGCTCGAGGCAGATTTTGCCTTTGAAGAAGGGCCGACTATGGGACCTTCTCGGGTTCTTAAAGAAAAACCAAAGAAACTTGGCCCTTAAGGGTAGACCAAATGAAACTGGTCCCTCAAGACGGACTGAATGCACTGGGTCCCTAAGGCCGATCAATCTTTGGCTCTTGAAGAAGGCCTAAATGCCGAAGCTCCGACATATATGTCCCTTGGCCTCTATTTTTTTGATTAATTGAGCTTTGAGTCTTGAATTTTATATACATGGCTAGATAAACTTTAATGAGAACAATTAAATAAAAGTGGAGCTTACTGATTTGAGTCCTAAATTCATTGAACTCGTAGTTAGATACATCAAAGCTCCATCTGTGAAATTTTCTGGCTTTAATATCAATATGTGACCTTTGAACATTGATGCTTGACTAGTCCTCGATGCACTGGTCAGATTGTTGTTGAGTAGAGAGTTGGACATGTGGTTGCCTGCCAGAAGAATAGTGTCAACAGTGTTGACCATCATGGGGTATGGACTGGAGTGGTTATCTCTTTGTTGCTGTAGATCTCTTTGGCTCATGGGGTACTAAGATACTGAACAGTGGAATTGTGAGATTCTGATGAATGCCATAGGCATTTAGCATAAGATGTCGTATCAAAGTGCCTTTCATTCTCTCTGCAACCCTCCACCTTTATTAAGGAGAGAATCTTCTGGGTCATTGCGCTTTCTTGACATATGTGGATACGAAGACAAGGAGAAAAGTTTAAGATAGGTTGATTAGCTTGGAATTTTTTTTTTCGCTGGATTGAGTCGTCATCAGCCTAGATTTTGTGGAGGTTTGATATCAATAAAGTGGACCTTTGATAAGTACATGGATGTGCCGACTGTCAACCATCTTTGGGTGAATGATAAGGCCGAGAAACACTGTTGGTTTTGGGCTCTGTGGTTGCTTGCCATTTTATATTGGATCTTGGTACTCATCCTCTCTTATCACTCCCCAAGCTGTCTTAGCATTGTTGTATCTTATCAAAGCAAAGCAGGATATTTTCATTAGCTTTCATGTACTTTTGCATACTACGAAAGAAATAAAAGCTGGCGGTAATCGGAGGGCCCCACCAAATTTATTCCCAGTAAGAAAAGACAGTAATTTCATTTCCACTAAGAAAAGACAGTTGGTATATTACATGCAAAACAAGTCAATATCCAAGAGACAATGGGACCAAGTGGATGATAAAGTAAGGCGAGATACTATCATGGGTCTCACGACATTAAATGTGAAGGTATTATTTTATTCACCAAGATGCATATTTTGGTATGTTGGTCAAGGAATTCACATCAAGTAAAGACAAACTAGCTTTTACATTTGTGGCCTTCGCACAGTAGGCCAATCTTTAGTTATCCACCTCTTTTCTAGCAAATTAGAAGGTCACCCTTATTCTACAAGTCATTTTGCACCGTAAATCGATCGTATATAGGTGCTTCATTGGTAGGAAATGTCAATGCATTTTATAAATAAGGTTGGAATCCTATAGTAAGAGGAAGCCAGGTATGAGCTTCTAGCTCTCTATCATATACTCAAACACATTAATATCACATATTTTTACCCTTTTCTTACTTTATACACATGATTATACACTTTTACCCTTTTTCTTGCTTATACACGTGCTTATACTTTAATAATCACAATATTATCATAAGTATCAGAGGTCTCTCCCCTCAACACGCTGAGGGACCTCTAACCTTTTGTCGTCTTTGAGCTCACATACGGGTCAATTCTCGATGACTCGGGCGTGTCGCCACAACTTTTATAGTTGGTTCAGATGGTACAATTTTTTTTGTTTGTGTAGAGGTTTCACGCTCCTAGTATTCCAATCTCGTTTAAGGTC
Source organism: Ilex asprella (assembly GCA_023539305.1). Taxonomy (NCBI): domain Eukaryota; kingdom Viridiplantae; phylum Streptophyta; class Magnoliopsida; order Aquifoliales; family Aquifoliaceae; genus Ilex; species Ilex asprella. The sequence continues at coordinate 27,799,726 of CM042185.1, forward strand.
GCGGTATCGATTCAGGATCACTAAGATACATCAGTCGCGGAATAGTATTAGACAACACACAGGAAATGCTAGATAGAAGTTGAACATGACGAGATCACAGTTTAAGGCCATATCATGACGTCACGTAATGGTATTGACCGATTCAATGAAGATGACTCGAACTACTCCGTATTGATGTGGCGACGTTTTGGCCTACTTGCATGAGACTTTTGATTTACGTGAAACGGTATCAGAATGGAAAATGTTGAGTCGGAGAACTTAATAGAATCTGGTCGATATCAACCAATAGTTGAACCATGATTCCAGTTTAAATTTAGTTTTTACTTGTAATTGACCATTCGATATTCTAAAATGCCCTACTATTCTTCTCCTTCCAAATTCACCACGTCATGAAGCTTAGCAGTGAAACCACCATCTTTCTTCATCTAATGGATTTTGGTCTGATGAAGAGTTCATTACTTAAATAAGTGGCAAAGGGTTGTCCACTGTACCAAAAAGCATCAAAACGTTTACTATACTAAGCACACATAGAGTATATGTAGCCTATTCTCCACCAAGACAAAACTTGAAAAACCAAGTTCTCCATGAAATCTGAAGAAGCGTCTAGAGATAGATTCAATTTTGCATTAGTTAAGCAGAATGTCTTTTGTTAGAGTTATAAATTGCCTCTCCACATCGTTCTCCTTCCATATGCACTCATGTAGCATAGCAGGGCAACACTCCTCACCATATATTTTCTTTTCCCAATATTTTCACTTTCTAAACCATCAATGATTCTGCCCGCTTTTGGTCGACTTGGTGAACTTGAAAAGGGAAAGACATCAGTAGTAGAGGTGACATATCCCGCAAAACTCTGCGACATGTCAGAATATGATAAATCTCTTCTATTGACTTGCTCATACAGTAGCACTAGCGAGGAAGAATCTTACCTCTTTAGATTAGCTGACCTCTTTTAAATATTTTTAGATGTGCTGGCATCCAAATGCTAATTTGGATGAACATGGCGAAAATTTCTAAAAAATGTGGAAAAGCAACCCCACACACTCAATTCAACCACCATATAATTTAAGTGTATAGGACAATCTTTTCTGCGACATATCAGAATATGATAACTTTCTTCTACCATCTTGCTCATACATCACTAGTGAGAAAAAATCTTCTCTCTTTAGTTTAGTTGATCTATTTTTATGATTTTGTATATAAAAAATGTGAAAAACACCTCATTCAATTCAGCCATCATATAATTTAGGGAGAATTACATCTAGACCCCTTGAAGTTTGTTATTTAATCACTCAGACTCCCTTATATTTGAAATATTATACATAGACTTCTTGAAGTTTGTATGTGCGTAACACTTAAACCCCTGCCGTTTAAATGTCCGTTAGTATATCCGTTAGTAAATTACACTCAGATCCCCTGAAGTTTGTAAGCGTATAATACTTGAATTCTTTAAGTTTAAAATGTTATACTTAGACTAAACATACTTTAATCAAAGATAGAATATCAAATATTTTAAATTTTAAAACCAAAATTCATGTTTTATTATATCGTTTATTAAAATAAAATCAAAAATAAAAAGTAATTTTTTTCTTAAAAATTTTTAATTAGTATACAATTATACCATTTATTGGAATAAAATTAAAAAACGAAACAAGGGGTCTAAGTTATTCATAATAGAACATGAATTTTATAACTAAAATTCATGTTCTAGTCATACTTATTAGTAAGTACCATTTACAATATGTATCGTACGACACGTCACGATACACTAGAAAAACGATATGTGTCGTGTCTCTGTATCGTTTTTGTTCCTTATCGTATGATACGCGATACGATATGATATGTTTGATATATACGATATGTGAAATGACATCGCTTTGATTTTTTGGGGTTGAAATGACGTCGTTTTACCCTAGATTTTTTTTTAAATCACTAGCCAATAAAATAACGTCGTTTCAGTAGTTATGGTTTTATAAAAAAAAAAAATGATTTTAATGCTGTTTAATTGAATTCAAAATTTCTGATTAATATAAAGGTTGTTTAAGCAGTTGATGTTATAATATTGAATTAGAGGTCTTTGCATTTTGATATTACTGAACTATGTTGAAAACTTAAATTGGTGGTGGAATATTAATGAACTGCTGTGCTATTATGAGTTTATGATTTTTTTACAAAGGTGTATATATATATATATATATATATATATTATTAATTATTTAAAAATTAAAATTGTGCGTACCTATGATACACTATTTTTGAAAAACAATACGTCTTTCGATACGCGATTTAACAACTATGGTTATTGTATATCATTTATTAAAATAAAATTAAATTAAAATTTTTTTTTTTACAAAATCATAATTAGTATACAATTATACTATCTATTAAAATAAACTAAAAAATCAAATAAGGGAGTCAAACTATAATAGACACAATACATTCTAGCTTTAATTGGGGTAATTTGGTAGTCTAATTTAGTCATTTAAACGACCAAATTAAATTCCAATAAATAGTATAATTGTATGCTAATTATAATTTTTTAAGAAAAAAAATAGATTTTTATTTTTAATTTTACTTCAATAAATGTCATAATAGAACATTAATTTTGGTTGTAAAATTTAAAATATTCGATATTCTATCTTTGATTGGAGTATTTTTAGTTTAAGTATAATATTTTAAATTTGAGGAGTTTAATTATTACATGGGTGCAAATTTTAGGGGGTCTGGATGTAATTTACTAATGGATATATTAACTGACATTGACGACAGGTATCTAAGTGTTGCACGCGTAAAAACCTTAAGGAGTCTGTCATCTGTGTGTAATATTTCAAATGTCAAGGAGTTTATGTGATTAAGTGACAACTCTCTAGGAGTCTGAGTGTAATTGTAGAATAAAATTTAGGGGTATAGAACTATCTTTTCTGCAACATATCAGAATATGAGAAGTCTCTTCCGCCATCTTGCTCATACTACACTAGTGAGGAAGAATGTTACCTCTTTAGGAATATGACAATCTTTTTTGCAACATATCAGAATTTGATAACTCTTCCGTCATCTTGCTTATACACCACCAGTGGGGAAGAATCTTTACCACTTTAGATTAGCTGACCACCTCTTTAGGAATATGACAATATTTTTTGCAACATATCAGAATCTGATCTCTCTCTTCCGCCTTCTTGCTTATACACCACCAGTGAGAAAGAATCTTACCTCTTTAGATAAGCTGACCTATTTTAAAGATTTTTGGATGTGCTGGCATCCATATAGTATTTTGGATGAAAACGGCCAAAATTTTATAAAGATCTGGAAAACCACCCACCCACTCAATTCAACCATCATGTAATTTTAGGGTATAAGTCTATTTTCTACTTCACATAAATCTGGTTTATCCTTATGGCAACCTCGGCATGCGATACTGCCAAATGTGGTTGTGTTTCTACAACTGTGGTGTTGCTCCACAAATTTTCTCTCTGAGAGGCTTTTGCAAGCTTCCATTTATTTTCGCAAACTTCTCCTAGGCCTCCTTCCAACACAGGAACAAAAGTAGAGTGAGGAAAACTTCCTCCACACTCCACATTTTGAATGCTTTGATTGGTTGCTGAGGTAACTAATGTGTTGATCACAGGAGAGTTGCTGAACCCATTGGTTTGGTAATATTGGTTTTATTTTGTCGGTCTCCTAGACTAAGCTTTGCATTGTCAAATTATAATACGTGAGGACTTCTTTTTTGGTATACTTTTTAAGGTCAAAACAGCTGTAAATTCTGGAAAGTTGCAGGTTTCAGTGGTTTCTGATAGCATTATCCTTTTTTCACCCACAAGCATTGCTTATATTTTTATGTCGTCTTGCTTGTTAAAGAGAATCTTGCAATTTGCTAATGTTACACCTGAGGTTGCCTGCGGTGAAAGCAGAATTGTAACAATGACCATGGTGAAATTTATAGTCCAACTTTACAATGGCTGCATTTGTATCTATTGTGTCTGATCAGAATTATCCAAAAGCCAATGTTGGTGATTTCATTGGTGCAGAACATTCTCCTGTCTAGTGCTGATAGTGACGCAGTGCTGAAGATTGCAGACTTTGGTCTCGCTCGGTAATTGTAGGATGTGGGTTTCCAATTGTTAATTTCCAGTAAACTGAATGTCAACTTATCCATATTTTCTGATTCAATAATCTTATCTGGGGGCAGAATTTTAAATCCAGATGACTTTGCAGAGACAGTTTGTGGGTCCCCTTTGTACATGGCTCCAGAAATTTTACAATTTCAAAGATATGACGAGAAGGTAAGAGGTTTGTTTTGCCCTTTGTTCAGATATGTGAAAACTGACATTAGTCCTTCTTTACAGGTTGACATGTGGAGTGTTGGTGCAATTTTTTTTGAACTTCTTAATGGCTACCCACCTTTTCGGGGTCGTACTAACGTTCAGGTAGCGCCTTTGGTCTAGGCTAAAAAGTCATTCAAATTCACCAGCTCCATTTTCCTCCATTATCATTTTTTGTTGATTTCAGCTCCTGCAGAATATCAAGTCATCTACTTGTCTTCCATTTTCTCAGCTCATCCTTTCAGAGTTGCATCCTGACTCTGTTGATTTGTGTTCAAGACTATTGTCTGTCAATCCAGGTTTAGCATGTTGTCTTTCTCCTTCCTAATGACGCTATACAGTAGATACACTGTAGAATTCATTTAATTCAAAACTGATGATCCTCCTATCTTTACAGAAAACCGTTTGTCCTTTCATGAGTTTTATCAGCACAGCTTTCTGAGGATATAAAAACTCAAAGGTGAAAGCCAATCATAAAATCCTCAAAATTTCTGTTGAAGGGGACTTTCTGATGTATAATAAGTTTATGTGGCCATGATAATCAGATATTCAGAATCCATGGATTCAATGTCACCTACATGAGCTTCAGCTATGTTGTCTGCTCTATTTTCTGCTGCTACACAAGCATTCTGTAATACATCAAAATTTGGCCTAGATCTTCCTGTGTGGTATTCTATTCTGAATTTAAGAATTGTTTTTTTGGGTTAGTGGATTTCAAGAATTGATGTCGTTGAGTTACCCAGCATTTTCTCATATATTCAGGAGTTCGACATGGTTCCTTATGTCATCTGCTCTTCACCACTTAATCGACTTGTTAGTCGGAGCCTTCCAGATAGTGATCTCTTGTAACTCATCTTATTGCTTGGTCAACATTGGGTGCAACTGGGTTCAATATACATAGCTGTGCAGCCATAGAAAGTAATGTTGATTCCTTTTTGTTGTATATTAGTGTGCGCTCCGAAGATTTCAAAATTTTCACTACCGGCCTTCTTGATATGACCAAAATGATTTTGGTGGTTCGAGGGGAAGTGCTTTATCTGGAACGGCGGATTTATTGGATCGTGTCCGGAGATTTATGGGCAGAACTGGAATGAATTTAGCCAAAATTGAATGTCTTTGTGGGCATGTTTTCTAACTTGTCAGTAGGGCTGTTAATCAAGCCAAGCTTGAACACTATTTTAGGCTCGTTTATGAGTAAATAGTTAAAAGAGTCAGCTCGTTTATGTGTAAATTAGGTTCGACAAATGCTCGACAAGGGTTCGATTAACACCCTTACTTGTCAGTACGTGGGTTCTGGGCTTGTGTTTGTTTGTATGTGATGTTATTTTCTAATTGTGCCGACAATATTCTCATCATCGGATTGTACAAACAAATCCTTGTATTAATCATATGTTTTCAGGATTATATTCCATTCTCTTTTTATTTTTCACTTGTGAACTAGATATATCTTTTATTTGATAAAATTGGCACTGAATATTGTTTCTGCGATTTTTCAACCCAAAACTCTATCCGTTGCCAATTTATATTCCAATATTTGGAAATGATGTAGCTAGTCTTTCCGTCGCTATAATGTTATACGTACATCTACTTGACTGGTATCGGTGGCTATTTAACGATTAGCGAGGGGAGACGGCGAGGGAGGGAGAAGAAGTGTCTCAGCTCTCAACTCCTACCTTTCCCTATATCTAGAATTTAGATGAACTGAGCATATTCAATCCTTACCTTTTTTAAAATTCAAATTTGAGTAATTTTTTTTTAAAAGTCTTCTCCTTAGATCCATATTCATATCAAATCAAAGGAGTTTTTTTTTTTTTAACTCTAATGAAGGGAGATTCAAATCTCAAATGAAGTGAGACTACAATCTCAAATGAAGTTAGACTCAAATTCATATTTAAATTTTTAATTGTGAGATTTTACCTTCTTTTAAAGATCTAATGATCATATTTTATCTATTTTTAATTTTTAAATTTGAGTTTGTCCTCATTTAAATTTGCATTTCTCTTCCTTTAAATTTAGGTGAACATCTCCCATGGACAATCATACCCTTACCCAAATTTGAGTAAAAAACTTGATTTGATATAGACCTATCTAAAGGAGAAAACCAAATTTAAATGAGGACAGTGGAGATTCGTACCCTTAACCAAATTTGAGTAAAAAAAAAGGGTAAAAAACTTGACTTCATATAAACCTCTCTAATAAAGAAATTCAAATTTAAATGAACAGAAATTCAAATTTAAATAAGGACAAACCCAAATTTAAAAGAAGGTAAAATATGACCATTGAATTTTTAAAAATGGTAAAATCTTATCATTAAATATTTGAATTTAAAAAACCTTTTTTTTATTTGGTTTATGCATGCGTCTAGCATTAGGGAAGGAATCTACACAATTTTTACCAAAATTTAAATTTAGATGCAAACAAGAGTAAGAGCTATAGATGTTCTAGATTGATAGTAAAGTGTCGAAGTGTATACCCCACATAAGTGATATTTGCACCCACATAATTTTACTTGAGCTTTTGTTTTTTTCTATCTTGCAATAGGACTAGAAAAAATATGGGAAATTTGGGACCAGTCCACTTTTTAAGATTTATTTGGGAATAAATTCATTCAAAAATTTTGTTTGGCAATAAGTCTATTTCGATTTTCATGGTCTAAAATTACCCCAGTAATTATTTTTTATTAAATAATAACAAAATTTATTAAAATTTTGAAAAAAAAAACAAAAAATAGTAACTTTCAATATTAACATTTCAAAAAAATAAAATAAAATATAATAACATACAGAAAATTGTGTGTGTGTGTGTATGAGATAAATAAAAATAATATTATTTTGAGAATTCTCCTAAAATAAATAAAATGATTATGGGAACTTTGAAGCATTGTTGAAAGGTTGATCATAAAGTTTGAATTTTGCGCGTATTGACTTTCTAGTTAAATTAAGTTTTGGAAATGTTTAAGAGTGAGAAGGGTGACTAAGTAATTTTATAAATGTTGTTTGGTAAAAATAAAATTTCCATTGAATTTAGAAGTCGAAAAACCTTGGGAGATGTTATATGAGATATATTATAAGTTTGGAAGTATTCTAGAGTTAAAACTTTATTTCGAGAAGGTTTGAATAAAAAAGAATTTGACATTATCTTGGTATTTTGAATTTAATTTTTTTACCCCGGCGTCCAATTGAGCTATTTTTTGTATAATAGAAACTTTATTTTTGGATAAAAATTGATCAAATGTATTTCACGAAATTTTTTAGAATCGGCCTCTAACGAGGAAAAAATCGATCTAAAAGTTAGACAAATTGTTACCCGTGTCCAAAATAGAATTCTTTATTTTTTTTTGTCTACAAATATCCTAGGAGCATGATCTAAAGTATATTTACTCATTTTTTAACCCTAAGAAGCCTAAAAAAGTTTGAGGAGAAGAAAATGAGAAAAAACGGGCTGAATCTTGAAGAATTAACATGTGGTAATCAAAATAAAATACGTTAGGATTAAGATCTAAAAAATTAAGGTAGAGTTTTTTCTCAGATTCATTCATTAATGATTAGAGTTATATAATATATCTTTTTAATCCTTATTATAATATAAATAATTGATCTATAATGTTTTTACATTCGTTGAATCCTTAATTCATTTTTTGAACCAAATACATGGTTTGCTTTTAAGATCTATCAGTTATTGTTTTAGAAACCTAGTTCTTGACTCCTATTCTATATATGTGATAGATCAACAAAATTTTTATATATTTTTTTAATATCTGCTTAAATACTTGAATAAAGAGATTATTTACATCCAACTAAGTGTTTTCCATTAAAAAATCATTTGTTCTAGATTTAAAACCCTTGTTCTTGATTTAGAACCTAACCTATACACATGTTTTGCATCAAAATTCATACGTTCTTGATTTTAAAATCATAGTTCTTGGTTATGATCAATGTTAATATGTTTCTTGGAGATCTATTTCATGTTTTCTAGAAATTATTTTGTTTGAATAGTTATGGAACCACGATTCTTGTAACGCCCCAAAATTTACCCTTGAAGGCATTACTATATACAAACCATCCTACCATGAGATCAACTAAAAATAACCATCGAGTAATAAATCATTCATCCATTTGACAAGGAATAAATTCTAAAGCCATTAAAATATTGAAACTTCTCCAACTTACAATTCAAAACTAAAAATATCTAGCAGCGAAATAATAAAACTAGCTAAAACATTGTTTCATAAAAATTTTTCAAACTCTAAATAAAAAATAGATCAACTCTATTCCTCTCAGGTAGGATCCACATCTTGATCCTCCAATGGCTCGTGATCAGTCTGCTCCTCCACATTGATATCCTCTTCTATGCCAAAATCTGTAAGTGGTGTTTTAGGGGGTGAGCAAAAGCCCGTAGGAAATCCCTCTCAAATCCCAACAAGGTTTTAGAACAAATAAAAGATGGCAAGTCTCTTTTGAAAAATAACATATATAGATTTTGAAAATAAAACCATGATAGTTGTAATGATTTCAAGTGTACTAAATATAGTAAATCAATGAAAGGAATAAATATGCAAGAAAGTAAAGTATTCAATAAATAATTCAGTAGCATCATCCCATATTTTCATGTATGTAAGTTGCTTCTCAGAAATCTACACAACGATTCTACCTCGTTCACCCATCACAACCACACAATCTCAAACCACTTTAGAAAGGGCATATACCGTCTCCCACGGTATTAACGAATCCTTCCCATGAAATGTATAACATCCCTCAACCTCGGACTTACGTGAATAATAGGCGTTTCTGTCACAAACAACAATCCACTACAAATGTTAGACAACCATCTCACCTCAATTGGGATAGACTAACCTCTAATACTCTACGACATCTTTCGAATGCAATTCAAGATTGTCACAACAAACCACACAAGAGATGAAACCAAAAATTTGTAAAGAACCACAATTTTAACCAATCAGAATTTCCATTAATAATTCAAGTATCACAATTTCGTAAATCTCAATATACTACAGTAATAAGGAATTAAAATATGCAAGAGATCATCTCAAGAAAACATTCACAATTTCGATATCAAAATTCTAGGATTTTGCCAAAATTCAAGATTCATTGGAACAAGAACAAGTATTAGATGAAAGCATGATTCAATCAAGAATGAGAATTTAGAAATCAAGAATTCATATGAATTTCACAATAGAACATGTATTTTGGAAAAACTAGGGTTTTGGAAATTCAAGAACAAATATTCCTTGAACCCAAACATATATTTTTTTCAAGACTATGTTCCAATGATAAAGAAATCAAGAACTCATATATATCTATTATACAATTATCAAGAAGATTGAAAACATACATAATTATACCATAAGTCTCAATGAAAGAACTTGAGAAGAATCCCCTACCTTTCTTTCTTTATTTTGGGTGAAAACTTGAAGATTTGATTTTCTCCAACTTGAATCAACACTTTAATATATTATTTCTTCCTTTTTTTTTCTTCTTCTCTAAGCCTCTCTGGAGTTAGAAATGTTAAAATGGGGCTAATGGAGGCGTCTTTATGTATTTATAGTGGAAGAAATAAACCCCTCATCGCGAATCTAAGACTTAGGATTTTGATCTCACATTTAAACGTTATTTGACGTTCGAATGTCATTTGCTCCTAGTACTTTTATTTTTTCATCAGACAAAAAGTACTGGAACGCACTGTCGTTCGAACGGGTCATTTCACGTGTGAACGGACTTCCTATTTCTACTAAAACTTCCAGTGAAGTTTTGCCCTATTTAAAGGTTGATTTGAAAAATTTTCTTCAAATCTTTTGTAGCCTTGGAAGTCTAGTATCTACTGTAAAAATTTCAGCTCAAATAAACATTAGGATAAAAAGTTATAATCCAAATACTAAGACAATGTCTAATTTCTTCCTACCCAAATTCTTTCTACAATGTGCTTTAACTCCGAAATACTTCCTAACTTTGTTACACCCCATATTTACTTCTCCCATTGTTTCTCGATCTTACGGATTCAATGAAAATCTTATTCTGACCTAAAAATATTTAGAAACTTACCTAACAATCATTTCCAAGCTTAAACACCTTCGAAACTTAAACTTCATGGTCAATCTTTTAACAATTATTCTAAGTTTATACCATCATTTTATTCATCTTAAGAGACTGTTAAGATAATAGTATTCTTATTTTTTTTTTAATGTGGGGTCTTACAATTCTTGATTGCAATTGGATTTTATCAAAAAGTTGTAGAATTTATCTCTTATATGGGTGGGTGCGATGAACATGAATTGCACTCAAATCTATATCGAAGTTTAGATGTTTTTTCTTACCTTAAGAGGTTTGAAGGTTTACTATCATTCATAATGGGGTTGATGCCTAGCGAGAAGCAAACTAAAATTCATTCACGATGATCAAGGCTAGGGAGTAGTATACTAATCCTGCGAAGGATTAGTTACTGTTGATGCATCAGTGTACACTCTTCTTAAAGATTTATGGCCCTACATGGATTGATTTGATGGTTTGTGATGGAGGTGTGGTGTGTACTAGATATGTTCGCGTTGTAGTTTTTGCTAGTCTATCCGCGTACATGAGATATAAAGATATTAATTATCTATTGTTTTGAAAATTGATTCTACTCATTTATGAACTTTACTATTTGATACCATAAACTTAAGATCTTATTAACTACCACTGTTTTATCTCAAAACTATATATGCTATTTTTTTATTGAGACTTATATGTTTTTATGATTTTAAAACCTTATTTGGGTTTGAGAAAGTTTTCCTACTATACTTTATTACTTACCATACCATGACATTTTTCTGATTCGTGTTGATGAAGATTCAGAGTTATATGAACTGGTAGATTGAGTTGCTGAAGGGGATTGTGGTGTGGATCCAGATGTGGAAGTTTGAGAATGACTTTTAGTCTTTGGAGTTTATATTTGACAGTTTACTTATGTCAAGAATTTATTTATGTTTTTTTAGGGATTTATCTAATTAGATGTTGAATTATGAATGATTTTATTTATTTAATGGTATTTTAGTATGCTCTTATGATTATGGTTGGATGTTGTATAGATAGTTAATGTCTTCCAGAGTAGATTTTGGGGTATCATAGAAATAGTAACATACAAAACAAAAATAGTGATATTGAAATTATCAACATTTCAAAAAAAAAAAAAAACAAAAATAGTAACATTCAAAATAAAAAACAGTAACATTCAATATTAACATTTCGAAAAATAGTAACATTCAATATCTACATTTTGAAAAAATAAAATAAAAAATAGTAACATTCAAAACAAAAAATAGTAATATTCAATATTAACATTTAAAACAAAAAATAGTAACATTGAATATTAAAGATTTGAAAAATAAAATAAAAAATAGTATCCACTACAAAAAATAGTAACATTCAAAATAAAAAACAGTTATCGAGCAATTATACTCCAAGATGACCCTTGACTTCCCTATCAAAAATAGTAACATGATTTAGATAGATCAAAATTAACCAATAACTTAGTCTCCAAATAATAGCATGACTTAGTATCATGGGAATCAATTGGAATTACAAAAATAAATTTGTCGGAGTGGAGCTAAGTGAAGGGGTGGCTCGACAAATAATTAAGTTGGAAGGGGATGACTCTTTGGGGAATTGCTAGCGATGACTATTATTCCAGGAATGACTTCTTCTTAGGACCCTTCTATATTGCGAATTCTATAGCAGCATGAAGGTTTCTTTTGCTATTTGGGTGTCCCGATGAAGCAGTTGTATAGCATTAAATATTTTAGTATGCTATTGCAATCGTCCAATCAGAAATACAAAAAACACCAATATTTGCATATTAAGTTTTATGAATGATCATCAACACCAACCCTAAAATGACAAATAGAGCGTAGGAGAAAAAACATAATAGGAGCAATAGTTTTGATCTTCGATTCGCCATAGAGCTTTGGCACAAAGACCAATAGAGAAAGAGTAATGTTACATTGATTAAATTTTAGGACCAAATTTAGAGCCAAAATGATATTGACAGCATATTATTTGAAGTTTTTATTGGGGCTCAAATGATATAGCACCAAATAAAGAAGCTCAAGTCAGCTGCCATATCATTTGAGCTCCAAATTTGGTCAGTGTGATATTATTGATTGAGAAATTGGACCTCCTATATCGATTTTCTCCCAATTATTGCGTTCGCAGGCATACTTTCTCTCTCCAAGCCCACCATAATCCACCCATATTGTCTTCTCCAGTGTCAAAATTGTTGATCGGTGCTAAAACAAATTTAGATCGTTGATTTTTCCACCAGAATTCGGATCTGTTAGCAAGAAGAAGAAAAAGAAGAAGATAGATAATACTCATGAATTTGAATTTCAAATTTTTTGAAAAAAAATCTTACTGGAATATTTCTATTCAACGAGAGTTGTGGGTAATTGATTTCCCTAATTTGGAAACTGCTTTCAAAGCGATACATACATAGAACAATATGAAACAATAATGGTTTTTTAATAAAAAAATTTGGACTTGATGATACCTCAAATAAAGCTCCAAGTGTGAGTTCGGGAAATGAGATAAGGTCGGGAGGTCCGCCGAAAGCAGTAGGGCTCAGGAGGCATATTCAGAGCTCCCGACCAGCAGAAGAGATAGCTGAATTGGTAAGGGGACGACCTGACGACGGTAAATACCACCGAAGCAATAAGCCAAGCTGAATTCAAGGCACTAAACTCTCAACCAACCAAGATCTTTCCCTAAAACTAAGGAGGATCCCACAGAGGGAAGGCAAGGGTTTCAGGATAAATTTCACAGTGTCAGCTCTTACATAATGGATCCATTGGGGGAGAAAGGGAAATTAATCCCATGATTGTAGAAAATTAACCAGAATTAGAGGTAAGCATGAGGCTATATAAGCAGGGTGGATCCCCAATTGGGCGGGGAGGATATAGACACAACCAAAAAGAAGAGAGAAAGAGAGAAAGAGAGAAAAAGATCATATTGCCCTGTAACTTTCGGAAGAGATCAATAAGATCGCAGGAGCAAGAGCCTAAATGGGAACAGTGGACTAGCTGAGCTCTTACGCCGGTGAACCACTCTAATTTTGTTGTGTATATCCCCTAGAACCCCCTATATTCAACAGCAAGCATCATACACGAGCATCAGCTCAGATCCACGTACGAGTCACGTTGTCATTCACGCCATCTGTTCATCTAAGTTTAACATACACCATCAGTTTGGCGTTGTCTGTGAGAATCTGACTGTTCCTCTTATAAATAAGCTGATTTCTCAGTGACTGATGGTATTAACCCGAAACATGAGCAGAAGCCAAACAAATCCTTCACGAATGCAGGATCTATAGGAGGTCACCAACGGGAGACAACCAGAAAACATACAGGAAACCAATCCTCCCGTGGGGCATTCCCCCACGAACAACGAGATAGAGGGCCTTCACTTCGTCAATCAATGCTTGATGAGGGAAAATACGGAGCTCTTGAAGCTCTTACAATGTCCACAGATGGCACGATCGGCCCAAGAAGGCCAGACTAATCCCCTCACAGGGAACAACAACATCTTCATCCCCTCAGGGAAGACAATAAAGGAGGAGGAAACAGCCAGACCATGAGGCAGGTTCCACGCCCTCCCCCCAAGAATGGCCATAACGAAGAGGTGCAAAGTCAGAATAACAGAGGAGAAGGAGATGATTCCTTTCCTTACCAGCAGGAAAGGAGAGAACAACATTGGGAACAACACTTTAAAGGCATCCAACAAGAGCTTAGCCACATGAGGGAGGCTGTAAAAGGCAAGTCACCGGTTACAATGGATTCCCTGGTGCAACAGACTGAATGGAGTTGCATGGGGTATTACATTTTCTTCTCCTACCAAAGTTCAGAATGTCGCAGATGGAATCTTTCGACGGAACAAAGGACCCTGTAGACCACCTTAATACCTACAAGAATCAAATGGAGTTGCATGGGTATCAGGATCCTGTGCGTTACAGAGCCTTTCCCATCACGTTAAAGAACTCTGCTTTGGCATGGTTTAACAGGCTCCCACCAAGCTCGATTTCGTCTTTCAAACAGCTCTCTGTTGCCTTTGTATCTTATTTCATAGAAGCTCGGATTCACAGAGAGCCGAGATACCACCTGTTGAGTGTGAAACAGGGATCCCAAGAGAGCCTGAGATCTTATGTTCAAAGGTTCAACGCGAAATCATTAAAGGTAAATGTCCCCGATGAGAAGCTTGCCATCACTGCCTTTATAGTCGGCCTAGGAGTGCAATCCAAGGATTTGATGTTTTCCATCTCGAAAAATCCTCAAGCAAGCATGGCAGAGGTGCTAGCCGAAACAGAGAAATGTATAAACAGTGAAGAAGCGCTCCTCTTTAAGGTAGGAAGCTCATCGTCGCGAAAGGAGAAAGAGAGGGAAAAAATGAAAAGAGATCGAAGCCCTAGGAAAGAAAGATATAGGTCTTCAAGAAGGGATAGAGATCGTTCCCCAAAGAGAAGAGGAAACATTAGAGACTGCCTGGGTCCTTCGCAGCCAGAGCTGCAGCCGATGTTGTCAGAAGAGCTGGAACCTGTATAACTCGACGATGAACCAGAACATCTAGTCTACGTGGGATCCAAGTTAAGTAGTGAAATTAAGGATCTCCTCATCCAGTTCTTGATAAAGAATGCGGAGGTCTTCGCCTGAAAACAAGAAGACATGAAAGGCATTGACCCTTCAGGGATCACACACAAATTCAGTGTGATTCCTACTTGCAAGCCCATCAAATAGAAGAGGAGGAGTTTCGCCCCAGAACGCCAAAATGCCATCAATGAGGAAGTCGACAAACTCCTCCTTGCTAAAGCCATCAGGGAGGTGGATTATCCAGTATGGCTTGCCAATGTGGTCCTCGTCAAGAAGACCAATGACAAATGACATTTATGCATAGATTTTACAGACCTCAACCGCGCTTGTCCTAAAGACAGTTTCCCATTGCCCCGGATAGACCTAATTGTGGATGCCACTGTAGGGCCTGAGCTCTTCAGCTTTATGGATGCCTTCTTGGGGTATAATCAGATAAGAATGAAACCTAATGATCAAGAGAAAATCGCTTTTGTGACTGAACAAGGAACTTATTGCTATCAAGTCATTCCCTTCGACTTGAAAAATGCTGGAGCTACTTACTAGCGCCTGGTGAACAGAATGTTCCAAAGGCAGAATGTAGCAACCATGGAGGTCTACATTGATGATATGTTGGTTAAATCGTTGAAGGCAGATCTCCACATCTAACACCTAACAGAGTCTTTTCAGGTCCTTAATGACTACCAAATGAAACTCAACCCAACCAAGTGTGCTTTTGGGGTATCTGCGGGAAAATTTTTAGGCTTTATAGTTAACAGTAGGAGAATTGAGGCTAACCCAAAAAAAGTGAAGGCGGTGTTGGATATGCAACCACCATCTAACACCAGGGAGGTACAACGACTAACTGGGAGGATAGCCGCACTGAGTCGTTTCGTGTCCAAATCCAGCGACAAATATCAGCCATTCTTCTTGGTCTTGAAGAAGGCATTTCAATGGAATGCACAATGTGAAGAGGCATTCAAGGCCCTAAAAGGCTATCTAAGTACACCTCCGGTTCTGGTAAGTCCTTTGGAAGGAGAAGTACTCATGCTCTCTCTCGCTGTATCAGACTTCTCGACTAGTGCAACTCTAGTAAGGGAAAGAAACAGAGCTCAGCAACCAGTATACTACTGCAGCAGAGCCCTGAGCGGAGCAGAAGAGAGGTACCCGAAGATGGAAAAGCTTGTTCTGGCTTTGATAACGGCTGCCAAGAGTCTTGGGCCATATTTTCAAGCTCATACTATTGAGGTTCCAACGGATCAACTAATGAAACAGGTGCTCTATAAGCTTGGGTCTTCTGGAAGATTGGTTAAATGGGCTATAGAGCTCCGTGAGTTTAATATCAGATATAAGCCAAGAACTACAGTCAAAGGACAAATTTTGGCAGATTTCATAGCAGAGTTCACAATGGCAGTGCCGATGGAGGCAACCTAGCTGGTACCTGACATTCCTATGTGGAAGCTCTTAGTAGACAGGGCTGCCAACGCTCAAGGGAGTGGTGCGGGCTTAATTCTAACCTCTCCTGATCAGATAGACATTGAATACGCTCTTAGGTTTGGATTTAAGGCTTCGAACAACGAGGCAGAGTATGAAGATGTCATTGCGGGACTCAACCTCGCTCACTCGATGGAGACAGAGCAGCTAGAGCTCTGCAGTGATTCCCAGCTCGTTGGCGGATCCAATAGAGAGATAAATGAGAAAGTTTTGTAGCTTAAGGTGGAGTTCAAAGCTTAGGAGATGAGCAAAGACATCTTTCATGGAAAATTGATCAACTCGGGTGGAGAGAGATATGACTATGGAGTTGTAAGAGTTGTCTAGTCTAGCCAGTAGGTACGTGAGAAACTCAGAATCTCGAAGAGGTTCACCTACAGGTATAAAAGTATCCTCAAAGGTCTTGACCTTCGGAAAATAATCTAAGATTGACATTGTTGATAACTCAAGTCGTATGCACAGTACATAGGCTCCGACATGATTAGAAAACATGCGCTTGAGGGCACACCACACTTCTCTGGAGATTTCAATGACGACCATGTGAGTGATGATAGCTTAGAGAGGGATGACATTAGAGCCCCAAGAATGACTTGATCCTGATTGTACCATTGCAAATATGCAGGATTGAGCGTTGGGTTTTGATCCCCATCTGTTTGGGTAAAGGCATGAATTATACAAGGACAAGTAATAATTCAACCCACATAACCAAAAAGTTATTGTCCACGGAGATATAACAGAATTTGGGCATACCAGAGAAGGTAATTATCCTTCGTTAGTTTGATTATCACTAAGATCTACGGATTGAGAGGTGCTGCGAATGTGGCAGTTTGGGACGCTGCAGAGGAGGAGGAGGACGAGATTGAGGAGACAACAGGTGTGGTTGAGGCCATTGGAAAATTTTGGACGTTTTTCTTGATTGGCTGTAATACCATAAAGAGAAAGACAATGGCAACTGATTTTTGTTAATCTCACTCAACGAGCAAGAGCTGTGTACTATATTCACTATATATGCAAGAGCCTTTGCAGTTGTGTTTCATGTGAACAAAATATTCAAGGGGGAGCTAATCATGCTTAGTAATTGGTGCTTGATTCAGGGGTGCATTGTCCCCAATAGAAGAGACCCACCGTATTATTTTAGTACGAGCAATGTTATTGAGACCTAATTTGTTGACCTAATTTACTATGACCTTTGGATTGACAGTGGGGGCCATCAAGCATTGAAACTTGGTGTTGATTAAATGGTTCTACTGCAACCACATCATTATGTCAGCAAATTAGGTCAGTATTTTAGGTCTAAATAGTATTACTCTTTTAGTATTGATGTTAACTTCTTTTTTTTGTCAAAACTTGACCTCAGTTTTTAATAGTAACCTGATTCAAAAAGTTTTCAATGGAATAAAAAAAATTATAATTTTCAGCACAATAATCTATTCGGTATGATTGCCTTACCCGATATTTCTTATTCATAATTACTCGAACAAAATGCTAGGACCAATAATAACAAAGGAGGAGCATATTTACTAGGTAATTTTAAATTGATTTTATAATTATGTAAATTTACTTTTGATAAGCTATTTAGTACATAAAATTACGTTTAATTGAGATATTAGCTAATGAATAACGTTATAGAGACTTAATTTGAAAACCTAATAAGTGATAATAGAATATAGTCTCTGTATTAGCTATAATTTTTAATATTAGATAGAATCCACCATTAATCAATAAATACATTGAATTAGGTTCTAAAATTTAGTCCAAATTGCTTTGTACTTAGTTCACCCAGCTCGGCACTGAATTTGACAAAGGATGGTCAACATAACTGAACTAGAATAAAGAAAAGGGAATTCATAAAGAAAAGCTTCGAAAGAGAGGTTCCAACAAAGTCTACACTCATTAAGAGTAATAAGAGTGTCAAATACCCCAGGGGCCTAGTGCATTTGGTTACGGGAAGAATCTCCACTCGTTGAACGCAGTGCCGGCCCGATGAAAATTAGGGCCCTAAGCGAAAGTTTTAAATGGGCCTATCAAAATTTAACTTTTTTCATTTTTTTGAGATGCAAAATTAGTAATCAAAATTTTATATTTGAGTTTAGCTAGTATATTTTTTCAATGCATATTATGACTAATCCATTCAATCTTTCTTGTGCTATAGTTGATCGTAAGTAGAATTTTATGAGTTTTAATTGTAAAAAAAATTGACGTATTTCAAACTAAAAATTCTTCTGAATAAAATATATTTTAAAATAAAAATTAATTATACTAAGAGAACAATCTAATATTTTATAAAAGTCAATAAGAATTAAACACAATTGATGATGCACAAATCGGTATTGCGTAAAATCAACAGTGAAGAATATAAACGTGTGCAGTTAATGAGCAATAAACAAACAATCAATGATAAAACAATAAAAAGAAAATCAACATAGCGATATATAGTGGTTCGGTTTTGGTGACCTACTTCCACTCTTGAGAACGACATCGGTGGCTTGAGTTGTTTTATTGATGAACAATGTGACCGGGAGAGCAACTCTGGGTGTATTAAAACGTTTTTAGAGAGAGAGAGATAGCAATGAATGTAAGGGATGTGTGAAGGTTTCAGAAGCGTGCCCTCAATGTTGAGAGGGCTTACATTATATAGTTAGGGTAAGGCGGTGGGGCGGTGACGTCAATGAGAGGTCTTCCACTATTTTGGTAAGTACAATCTCAGTAGGATTAGATCCCGTATCTCATTATCTTGTCCCTCATGTTCCTATTCAGTCGGAGACAGACCCTTAACTGGATTAGGCTTCATCTTGAGTCTGGACTTGATCCAGAATGGGCTGGACTTTGCATTGGAGCAAAGAAGAGAGGAGAGGACCAGGGAGGCAAGTCATGGGCGGCACCCACTGGGAGAACACATGGGTGGCGCCCCTTGGGGTACCCTTGGGCGGCGCCCCTCTTTGGGGATCCTTGGCATTGACTCTTGGTTCCTTTGGTGCTTTGAACCCCTTCTGATGGGTTGATCCAGCTTTAATTTGAGCTTTTCTTCGGGCTTTCTTGGTTTAATTAGATTGGGCTTGATCCAGTTAAATTCGGGTTCATCAACAATATCACCAGATAAATAAAAAATGTATAATGTCACACCCCCACCCCGGATCACATAGGGTGGGCGGCGGACCGGCCACCAAGGCCTTAACCAACAACCCTGTGCATAATAAATGCAAAATACAGCGGAAGATAAATAATAAAGTGATCCATTCCAACGATCTAATGAATACCAGAGGAATAAACTAAGCATCACTAACATCCTTATTAAACTCCTGTCAAACAATGAATAACCATAAGGGTTCACTACTCTAAGTAAAAATAAC
>CM042185.1:27856541-27875462 GCA_023539305.1 Ilex asprella
TTGATGGTGTCAATTTTGAATTTGACGTATTGAACTGGATATGAGCCGTTTATTTCCTGTTTGCGTGTTAGATTATTTTCAAGTTCGTGTCGAATTATAATCAAGTTTTTGTCATAAAATTCGTGTCAAGTTCGAGTCGTGTTATCGTGGTGAGTCAAAAATATTTACCCCTAACTACGATTGAAAAAATATATATTTTTAAATTTTTAAATATTATAAAAAATATATATAAATACATATTTTATCATTGTATTGTTATATGAAATTGATGTATACATAATATATGTATACTAGTTATTGTCTGTGCTTGTAGGCATGGTATAATAAAAAATGGTAAATAATACAGATATTTGTATTCATATCCAAAATCAAATCACAAACACAGAAGAGAGATAAAAAAATTTAAGCATCGATTTGTAGTGGGGTGAGAGGTGGTGAGCGGCAGTGGTGGTGATAGGAGACGGTGATAATTGTGGTGGGTGTCAATGACCGTGGTGACAGTGGTGTCGGCGAGGGTGGCGACGGTGGTGCCTGGGGTGGTGGTGACGGTGATGGTGACGAGGTGGTGTCAGTGGCGATGGGGGTGGGGGTAGGGGGTAGCGCGGTGGGGGCGGCGACGACGGTGGCGGTGGTGGTGGCGGCGGTGGTGGTAAAGGTAGTGGTGGTGGTGGTGGGGCAGTTTTAAATAATATTATTTTTTTAAAGTACTTATGAGAAATAATTTTCAGAAAAATATTTTTAAAAAATCACTCTAAATACACCGTTAGGGGGCCTATTTTTTCTATTAAATTTAGGGTGTTAATATTAGCCGTTAGATTAACTTTAAAGGAAAATTTAAAAAGATCTCAACTGCGAATAACAAAAGTTATTTTGTTTATATTTTAAGATTTGAATTGCAAATTACTTTATTATATAAATATAAAAAGATATATAGATAAATAAAAATACATCTCAACACAAATAATTAATTTTTCATCCACTTTTCTTTTGATTTTGGATGGATTGCTTTTGATGAGTTGGAATTAAAATTAATCCATCAACTTTTCTATCCTTCTTATATTCATTCATTACCAAACATGATGTTTTATTTATTCCTCTAATTTTATATCATTCTATTTTTTTTATCATACAAAACAAAGCATAAGCCCAGTGAATTTGAAGGGTCGATCAACCTTAGATCCACATCACATGAGTCCCCCTACTTCAGAATTATTTATGACCGTCCTCTTAAATTTCTCTTCCCCTCCGTCACCAACTTTTGGCACAACAACGTTTAAAACGAGTAATGCTATTTAACCTACTCATTTTATCTTTTTTCTTTCATCTAATTGATAGTGTAGTTGGATTAGCACTGAATCGCAGTGTTGGATGAGCTTTGCTTCTAGTGTTTATTGGTTATAGTTGATTAGATCAATAAATTAAATCAGGGGATTAAGTCTTAAGTAGTATGTTTTTTCGAAAATATAAAGAGGTAGTTTCTAAAGGGTGTGAAATGTGTCTTGTTTGTGTAATTCACATGTCGTGCTATTCGTATCGTGTCGTGTTTGTGTCAAGACCCACAAAAAAAAAATTTATTTAGTGTGTTCTGAGTATTAAATATCAGTTTAGACTATTTATTATGCATATTTAATAAACGTGTCAATTTTATAATCGTTTGTGTTAGATTCGTATCAACGAGTCAGAGTTGACACCCTTTCTATTTTCCATGTACAATTCTCTCACTTTTGTTGGAGGCTATGGAGTGATCTAAGATTCATTCAGGAAAGAAATAGAATGCATAATGAACATTTTGTACACCACATTAATAGCAGGTATTAATTATAAATCGTTCTATTCACCCTTTGATTGGAAATGCACACGCTTCGAATCCCAATGCCCTGATAACTACAATGGCAATTGACAGGGGGCATTTATGTGCATCTTCCCAAGTAAAGGCTTCAAATTTTCTACCCTAAGAGCTTCTAACACGTATATGATGCGAACCGAAGAAGATATGAATTCAAAATAACACAATGCCACCTGAGTTTTAGACACAAACGATCTACTTTCTCTGGAATGCAAGAAGAAAATACCATTTTCTATTTTTTTTTCATTTCATGAATTCTGAATTGTTTTAGTTTAATTTTTTTTTATTAATACAAACTTGACACAAACATGATATAAACTCAAAATGATAGATCCGAATATGACACTATTAAAGAAACCCCTATTAGCAGGAGTTGTATCCTTTCACCACTTTAGGACCCAGCAAGAGAGATGTTCACTTTTCCCCTCTTTCCCCCCAAACAGTAAGTTGAAATTTCTCTCTCAAACTAGTCACTGTAGTGCAGACTCTGAGGAGCCAATGGTGTTGAATTTCAGGACCCTTTTCTTTCTTCTCTTTTGTATGGTGGGAGTGAATGAGAGCTCAGATCTGAATCAATCCTTCTCGTAAAATGTTTTTCCTTTTTTGCCAACCTTTGATAAAGTTAGTCTCTTATGATGAGCCTATAACTCAACCCATTTTTGAACATTTGGACCATTTTATGTGCTTTGTCCATTTTTGTCAATTGGGACCAGTGTCTTAAAATTAACCTTGCTTTTTATCTACATACTTGACAATTGGGAATTTAAATTGTATATCACTTCATCACAAAAATTTATGTTGTCGATTCAATATAATTCTAAAAAAGTTATGATCTAATTAGATTAAGTTACAATACAATAAGGTCAAAATTATTAATCAATGCGGCCTATCAACTCGAAATTGATTGTATAGAGCTTGAGATCATTCTTAAAAAGTTGGGATCAATGGTTTTTGGATTTTTCCTATAGAGGGTATAGAACATATTGTTTTTTAATGAAAATTTTAGGATGAAAGAGTTATTCTACGCACACTAAATTTTTTATCAATTTTTTTAACATTAAATCAATGTGGATCGTTTGATTCATGGATTCCACAAACTCTCATTAAGTATCACATCATTTGGTGCACATAATTTTTTCCAGGATGAAATACATAATGAATGTAACATTTTTGAGCCAGTCCGCTTATAAGAAATAAATTTCTCTTTTTTTTTGTTTTTTGGTCAGCAAGGTACTTCTTCTTGAGTGTATTGCTGGTGATGCTTATCATATAGACCACAACCATTCTCCATGAGGTAGAGCAATATGTTGTGGTTTTGTAACCTAAAAGTTTAAATTATTAGGTGGAGAATCGTTCAACATTAGAATATCTAACTAATACTAATGTGGGATGCGTGCATGACATTTTCAACCACTCGAAGTTGCAAAATTCTTGTCACATTTCCATGAGATGAGGCACATCTGACAGGCCAACCTCGACTCTAGTATCTCCAATAAGAGACCCAGATGACTGATAGGGTTCTTTGCAAGTTGCAACCAAAAATTAATGTAGATGGTTAATTAGTTGCACCCAGTCACCATTAATTTGAATTTCCTGGTGTTTTTTTTTTATTACAGAGTCTTTAGACTTATGTCGACTACTCCATTTAAATCATTGGCTGGCCACCGTGACTTGAGTTACTGAGTTTGTTTGTTACTAATTTCCTGATTGGAGGGCGATGAATTTTGGAGATTCGAGTTTGTTTGTTTTAGTTTTTAGGCAGAGGTGCACATGCAATTTTCTAGCAAAAAAAATGGTTTCAGAGAAAACACAAATTAAATATAAAATATAGTTCAACACATATACTCACAAAGCAGATATTCAAAAAAAAAAACAAACTACTTATTATTTTTCAAAAAGTCAAAGTCAAAGTTAAAGTGGAACAAACTACATACTTTAGAATGCAATTGTCTCACAACTCGATAAGCTAGTTTTTTTTGATCAAAAGATAAGCTAGTTAAATCCCTCTAACCTCTAACGTTCCGTGAGGGTACAATACTTCGCCTTTCCACTAACTAATATTTATAACTTAGACCATGACAGCTAGAAGTTTCTATCACAGAGGGAAACAGCGACTCTAAACTTGATGTAAAGGACTGGATCTCCTTGTCTTGTACTTGATGATGTTTTCAAGTTTGTGGGTGAAGAAGTTACTTTAAGGGTGAGTTGATAACAATGTTTAAAATTAAATATTTTAATTATTTAATAAATTAAACTTATTTGATAACTTAAAACTCATATTACTAAATATTTTAAGTATTTTTTAAAAATAGGTTAAAATTTTAAGTATTAAAACACATATTTATCATTTAATGCTGAAAATGTTAGTACGTAAGGATTTTATTAATTACTCATAATAAATAAATATACTCTTACCATCATTGTGTCATAGCCACCACTATCAATACTATCACCACCACTGTCACCACCACCACCATTGTACCAGAATCACCACCACCGTCACCTCCGCCACCACCACCACTATTGTGCCATCATCATCGTCGCCATCGCTGCCGCCACCACTTCCATTGTGCCACCATCACCACCATTGTCGTCACTACTACAATCACTACAACCACCATTGTTGCCACCACCATGGTCACTATCATTGTGTCGCCACCACCACCATTACCATTGTGTCGCCGCTACCACTATTACTATTATGTCATCGCCACTACTACGACCATCATCACCGCCATTGCCATCGCCACCATCACTGCCATTGTCATTGCCACCACCATCGCCGCCACCATTGCCACTACTGTCACTATCATTGTGTTGCGGTCACTACCATTATAGTGTTGATGCCACCACAACCATCACCACTACCATCACTGCTACCACCACTACTATTGTGCTACTGCTACCACCATTGCCATAGCTATCACTACCACCATCACTATTATTGTGTCGTCGTTATCACTATTACCATTATGTTATCATCACCACCACTATTGTGCCACCGCTGTCATCACAACCACTGTTGTTGCCACAACCACCATTATTACTACCATTGCAATTGTCACCATCACCAGTACTATTGTCATTGTCACCATCACCACCATTGTCATCACCGCCACAACCATTACAGTGTTGTCGTCACCACTGTCACCACCACCATTATCGTCACTATCACCATTATTCACCACCATAACCATTACTCACCACCACCACCACCATTGTGTTGCCCACCATCACTACCACTACTACTGTGATGGTTGTGATAGGAATAAGACAGTTGCGAAGAAATGGTTAAAGAGAAGGAAAAAAACTAAAAAAAATAATTTTTTAAACTTCAACTTCTTATTTTTGTCAAACGGTTTGATTAAATTCAATACTTAAATTTCATTTGATATCAAACAGTTTACAGAGTTCCCCAACAGTATAGAGCTTGAGAAGCTCGGACCCAGTCAAGATCCGAACAACAAGGAACACCCTACTACTAGTCTAGTAGCTCCAGTAGAAAGGAAACATGGGGGAGTCTATACTTCAGAGGAAATGCATGCTAATTAAAAAAATTCAATATTCAGTACTTAAAATTTAACATTTAATTTTCAGTGTTTAGCTTTCAATTTTATCAAACACTACCTTAGTGATAATAATCAGCTCTCTCTCGCTAACACACACAAAACCCACGCGAAGGGGGATAAGCATACATGAATGAGGAGAAGAAGAACATACAGATTATCACGGAGAGACCTCTCGTATGACCATTGCCACACTCAAGCATTATCTTATGGAGGATTAATTAACTTTAAAAGAAAGATTAATTAGTTTCATCTTTAAAAAATAACTTGACTTTTAAAATTTGTGTTTTTCATGATCAATCACAACATTTACTCTTATTATAACTTAAATTTTCAAAAGATCGTAATTTGATATTAAAATATTACAAATTTTAGTTAGGTACCTACGTTCACTTTCTTAATCCGAAACCTTCTACCTCAACTATACTTGTTCAAACTTCAAAGCTAAAAGTTCAAATGGGGTCCTGTTTCCGATTGTACCTGAATTTACAATGCATAATTAGTCAATTTGGATCTATGAACTTGTTCTAGTAGACTCTTGGGCAGTCAAGCTCGTTTTCCAATCTCCCTGGTTAGCTTCGCAGCTAGTTAATGACTGTCTTGTTAGATAGATAAATATGGTACATCCCACTCTATCAATATAAGCTTTTAGTATGATATTTATTCAACATAGTATCAGACTCTAGAGAATTGAGTCAAATCCTACCAAGCCTCCTTTTTTGCTACTTAAAAAGAAAAATAAAATAAAATTAGACCATTGAGAGGGCCCACACATGAAGAGAAGTATTAGACAAATACATATGCTACATATCCCTCTTTATTAGCTTAAGCTTTATAAGATATGGTGGTTCAACATTGAGTAATGATAGATAGACTTAAAAAGTAGACTTGATAATCTCAACTATAGAATAAGTAATAGGTCCTAATAAATGTTAGGACCCACAGTGAGATCAATGATTGTAATTATCAAGTTTAGTTTTTAAGTCCATGTAACATTACTTTTCAACATATATACTTACTTTGCACGCTGAGAATATATTGTTTTCTTTGTTTCTTGGGCATATACACCAGTCCGGTATTTATAAACACACATAAGAAAATATAAATTTATGTGGAAAAACTCTAAAATCGAATATCCCTGCGCATTTATTATATAATTTTATGACTACAAAAAAGTATGAAGCCTTCTTTACATAAATATGCGACGCGCATTGTCAGATCTAAGAATGCATAATTGCAAAATTTAAGAGCTAAGAAGTTGTAGCCACGAGTTTTTATTCCCACACAACCTCAACATATATTATTGTTGAAAAACATTTGATCCTTAGGTGAGAACATGGGTATTTTTAGCTCAAAGCCCCTTAACTAGGCTAAATGTTGAATCATTTGAAACTTTAGACTGCAGTTTCATAAACAAAGTATCATTTTAGCAGCATTTAAAGGTCAAGTTTCATAACTACATTCCCTACAAACCACACTCAATCAACACTCATGCCATATCAAACAGGAAAATGCTCAAACAATGTCACTCAATGCTGCTGCATTTATTTCAGTGCATGTTAAATGCGTTTCAATCTCCCATATCTAGGGCTATTCGTAACTTTAGATCAGCTTCTTTTTCAAAGATTCTTTGGCTTCAATAGGTGTCCAACTTAAAAATAATAATAAATAAATAAATAAAATAGGGGTCCAACTATGTTAACCAAAACTTATTTTTCGATATCACATCTTCTGCTTTTAACCAATATGAATGTGACACATAAAGTTCTATTATTTTACTTTTTATTTCATTATTTGTATGATCAATGCTTATAAATGAATTAACCGAGAATCTATGATCACATATTATTTTTGTTATGGTATTAAATTTTTTTTTTTGGATAACATAGCCTTATCGCTTTAATGTAAGTGTACTGTGTCGATCACTTAATGGAATATTAATTAATTTCTTGATACGGAAGAGCAATTGTCAATGATGTTGACGAATTGAACATCTTGCATGCTGGTGTTTTTCAAATTTAACCGTGATATCATTTACTTTTATAAAGATGGTTTGATGAACACTTTTACATTTTTTTTTTTTTTTTGCCGTGTGGGATTCCATTTCAAGGAGACATAATTAAGCTGCAGTAACCTGTTGCCGATTGAGTTCACTGGATAATACCCGGTTTGATATCTTCTTAATCTTGGGCTCAGTCCTGACCAGAAATCTACTGCTTGCTCTAAAGTTTACTGATAGCAATCAATAAGTTTGGCTATATTTTAGGATTTTATTTTCCAACTTTCATGGGATAAGTTAACAGAAGATCAACAAATTAATTTGCCCCTGTATTTAATCTCCTTGTGTGTGTGTTTGAGAGAGAAAGAGAGGGAGGGAGGTCACATTTTATTATCATTTAGCACACATATCTTATTAAGGAGCTTGAGTATGCTGACAAGAATGAGCAGACGTGATGATAAAATTGATACGGACACAATCATTACACCCAGAACTAACTATGGACATGAGAATCAGCACATCTTGAGTCGGCATCTCTTTAGCAGAATGAACTCTCCATTTATACGATATGATGATTTGTAAGTGATTACTTACATACGAAATTTGCATTGCAACTATGAATTTAAGTGATTAGATTCGGTCGAAAAAAATGGCTATCTCTATTACCAATATGTTGAAGGCAAATGCATAAGAAATTCACATATCATGGAATGAAACATATACAGTACAACTAAGAATTTCAACACTTACAATGGGCAGTTGTGTCAAAAAGAATGACTAGACTCAGTTGTGTCAAAGCCTGCTATAGTCTTCACTAAATGCAATTCTTTGCCCTAAAGTACTTTTGCCAGAAGAGAATGACAATAATAACCCTTATCGCTTGATCCCGGTGGTCCCAACAAATAAACTGATATTCTCCCATTTGTTTATTTTCTATACTTGTTGCATCATTTTTAGCTCACCAAAAGTCTGCCCTAATCTCTCTCTCTCTCTCTCTATATATATATATGTGTGTGTATGTATGTCTATCTCTCTCATATGTAATTGTGATAAACATAGTTTGGATATCACCAAGCTCCTTTGGACTTCTTCTATCTGATTTTCTAGCTAATAAGTTCATCATTTGTATAATTCTCCATATACATGCTGTTTCAAGGGCTCATTAAATAGTCTCTCTGTCTCTCTCTGTCTCTGTCTCTCTACAGAAATCAACAACTTTCTCATTTATCTAATGGATATCAATTATCAGAAGTTTACAAGCACCACATGGGAGCTTGAAATGGCCATGGAAGACCAAATTCCCTTTGATACACTTTGGCCTAGCTTCCCTCTTCAAAACCATCAACCACCCTCCACTTCAACGCAACTACCCGTCTCCAGTTTTTCGGGTGATCAAGTGGGAAATCAGCAGATTACAGAAGAAGAAGAGCCAGAAGAAGAGCTGGGAGCCATGAAAGAGATGATGTTCAAGATCGCAGCGATGCAAGCAGTAGATATCGATCCAGCTACAATTCGTCGGCCCAAAAGGCGAAACGTGAGGATCAGTGATGACCCACAAAGTGTCGCCGCACGCCTTCGCCGAGAGAAAATAAGCGAAAAAATTCGAGTTCTTCAAAGATTGGTCCCTGGGGGAAGCAAATTGGACACTGCATCCATGCTAGATGAAGCCATTCTATATGTTAAGTTCTTGAAAAGACTAATTCGTCAACTACAAGCTGATAATCATCCCCCAGGTATTGGAAGTACAACGTGCCCGCCTATTGGAGATTGGCCAATTACGTTCACATCCACAAAAGTTGACGACTCCGCCACCACCTCCTCCGTGGAACACCCGGTGGGAGCTTTGAGGTATACGTTCGGAGGCGGTGGTGGTATTGACGCTATGTGCTTCAATCACAAGGTAATTAATGAATAGTATGTTTGTGGGTGGTTATTGTGTTTCTATTAAGATGGTGCATATACTGGTGACTTTGAAGCCAATTTGTGTAATCTTAGGAAGGGGGAAAAAGCCAATTTGTGCAAGGGTATTTAGGAGAGTCAAGTGAGCCAAAGGTTTGTTAGGATTTTGTTGACTATAGGGGAATGAAATAATCATAACGGTTAGCTTGTGTTACGTACAACAAATATTATATGTACAGAAAATATATATAATAAGGAATATGATTGTAGCAGAAGTCTGTTTGGGCAACACTCTCCCGGGAATTGAACTGTGACGTGAGGTTCTATTGAATATAACCTCTCTCTCTCTCTCTCTCTCTCTCTGGGCTTATGAGTGCCTATATTGACATATGTGAGCCTATGGATGGCAGCTATGTATGATACATCAAGGCATGTCCATCTGTTTTATCTGCATGATGATGTGTTTTCATTAGGATGAGTAAAGAAATTGTAAAAAACAAATTGATGGCAAGAGTCATAATTGGGATCACCAGTCCAAAAGCTTGGTTTTACAGCACATATGAAATCCCTATAGAACGCAAGTGATCATGAAAATCCTAGAGACTGTCAGAGTTTTTAGCATTTTAGGGTTCATAGCTCTCATGGCCCTTCTTCCTCAACTATACCAACTTGACTTTGAGCAGGTCAAGCTCAGCGTAGCATAATCTCTCTCTCCCCTCTCCTCCACCCACCAGAAAAAAAACAAAGTTTAGGAAAATCTGACAAAAACAAGTTTTATGAATGGTCTTGGCATATAAGAATTTTACACTTAGGACTTTTTCAAGGTTTTGGTGTAGCAGGAAATGCAAGAGAAGGTCATGGAAAGTTTACATCATATGGCTAAATTCTACCCACACTATCTTTAATTTTCTTTTATAGTTGTTTGATGTGTAATTAGCCTAATTTGGTGATCAGGAATCCCATTCATATTCCGTGTTCCACTAGTTTTATTCAAATATAGGACTGCACCTTAGAATTAGTGGGAAATAAAATTTTCATTATGTGTAGCAAAAAATCAAATCAAACCAAAGCAAACCAAACCAAATTAAGTCATATATCTTCAATCATTTAGGGTCGGTTATATGAGGCTGTCTTTGTCATTCATTTTGATCAAACATTATATGCTCATTTAAGTTAAACATTTTTATATCTTTTATTATTATTTCATTCAATGTTAATTTGGTTCTACCCTTAGTTCTACTATTATTAAGAGAAATTCTATCACTTTTTTCGAACCGATGCCTCTATCGGCATTCGTTGAATATGACCAAACTATCTTAATCTATTATCTCTTAATATATCCTTAATTGAAACTATTCCTACTATTTCTCTAATTCAGTCATTTTGTATTCTCTCATTTTCACTACACTCATTTTGTCGCTACGTTGTTTCCTAGTTGCCTAACATTCCGTCTCATACAACGTTATTATCTTTATAGCTGTTTAATAAAACTTACGTTTTAATTTTATTGGTATTCTACTGTCACATACAAAAGAAAGAGGTATTCCCTAGAAGATGCAACATGCAACAAGCAACAAAAGCATCATAAGAAAAAAAAAAAACTGTGAGGGTGCACATTCAACATTAGCACCTTAATCAAAGTTTGGCAAAAAATACAATCAATACAAAGATTTAAACTATTATAGTGTGGTAAGCAGACAAATGCTATCACACAAGACAATTATTTGGTAACCTCCCTTTATGTTTGATCCCCATATTCTCCAAGTTGAGCTTGAACTTTAGGATGTCATTCTATCTCTCATAACCTGCTCAATTGTTTTCAAGATTACGCTACTATCTCTGTATTAGTTGGAATGGATTCTATTATTCCTTTCCTTCCAAATGCAATATACTATGATGGCCAAGCATACTTTCCTCATTACAGTTCTCCTAGACTTGCCCTTCCACTATTGTGCTGCCCATTGGATAAAAAACAGGTGCTCTTGAGTCTCAAGAGCATTTCTGCTGAAAAGACATTGGAGTCCTAAGTGAGCAGCAAAGGATTGTGTCCTGTCTTTCATGTTAAGTCTTTGCCTCACTGCAAGCCATAAGATGAAACTCATTCTAGGTATGGATTGACTATACTAAATGAGCTTAAACTAGGCCACATTAGGAACAACAATCCTAATTTGGTTCCTTGCTAAGACTGGAGAATTTCCCATTGGAAGTCAAGCTCCATTTCGCAAAGCCCTCCCTAGTTTGAAAGGGGGTATAGTTGGGCATTGTATCACCAATTTTTAACATCTCAAGTGAAGAAATAATTGGCCATTTCCATTGATTATTAGACACTATATAGCTGACAGTAGCCCCTTTAGGAAGACATGAATCTTGTATAATATAGAGAGGCCATTTAGTTAAAAATAGGACCTTGAGGGTGTCATTGAACCATAAGCTAGTAAGTTGTCCATTGCCAATATGATAGAAATAAAATGCATGACTACTTCCCTCAGCTTCAAAACATTGAGTTGCAGTTATTTATTCCTAATGCAAAGACTACCCTTAGCTCAACCCAGGTCATAAAATCCTTTGTTCGAAAGTTAACTTGATTTAGGAGATAGTGTACTAATGGATTGTTTTCATTCGGTGTGTTTTAATGCTGGAACAAATGTGTGCTGGTGGCACAATAATGTAGCATGCAGTGGGGGTGTGACATATTAGTGGTATTAATTATCCAAATATGGTAGAGAGTGGTATTTTGATATTCTATTGGTTACAAGAGTTACAGGAGATAGTGGTGTAATCAACTAGAATACAAATTTTAAAACTGCTCAATCTCCCCTCTATTTCCGTTGTACTTCCAATGCTCTTGCTTCCAACAAAATGGTATCATAATTAATTTTCTAATCATAATAAGTTGGAGGAAATTCATCTAATCATAGTAAGTTGGAGAAAATTTAACAACGTGGTATTGGAGCGAATACGATTCCGCAAGTTCAGATAGATCACTTTAAGAGCCATTATGAGCTTGGAGGTGTTGAAAGATCATCACAATCACAAGATTCACCAAATATGGATTTTTGGTGTGACAATGTGATGTTCTCTAATTACAATAAAATGAAGATTATTCGCACTTCATACATTAAAAAAAAATGTGATTTATACGGCATGATGGGTCAAGCCCAAGTGGCCCATTCCATGTGGAAAGTCCAGATCTTAACTTAGGGCCCACCCTTATGAAACCCACCAAACTCAATGTGGTCAAGGTCCAATCAAGCTCATCAGGGAGCCACCTCCTACTTGGCTATGTTATCAGGAGGGCATGCAGGAGCCTTACCTCGCCGCCATGGAAAGAGTCTGCCTTCACTCCATCTTTGATTGAGTCTCATGAAGAGCACCTCAGCCACCTCGCCTGTTGAGAAGGAGTCATAAACTCCGATAGAATAGATACTTTGTTGTTTTTGAGTCGCCCCAATATGTTAGGGGTGACTATAAATTGTAAGTCCCACCAATATTTGGGGGGCATCACACTCAACTAAACACATATCTCCTCCCCCTCTCCAAGCTTGTACTCTCTACTTTCCTTATATACTTGAACTAATAAAGTACCCGGCGACCCAAGTCATTCAAGAGTGAACGTAGGTCATATTGACCGAACCACTATAATTCTCTCTTTACTTAAATTACTACATTTATTGCTCATACTCGACAGGTGGTGTGCAAAGTCAATTTGTGCATCATCAGTTTGGCGTCGTTTGTGGGAATCGACAGAATTCTCATTTTCATACACTTTCTCTATTGAACCAATGACGATCACTACCAGATCCAATAACCAGCATGAAGATAATCAACACCAAGAAAGGAGAAGGTTGCTCCTTCACCAACCAATCTTGTCCTAAGTATGCAACAGATGTTGGAGACCATGTAGGAGCTTGTGACCCACAGCCAACAGATTCTTCAGCTAATGCTTGCTGCTCAAGGAGGAGCACTACCTGGACATCAAATGAGTGGAGCTCCACGCATGGGGCATTAAGGATCTCCCCACATAGGTGCTCCTCATTTGGGCCCCCTACCCCATATAGTATCCCTTTTGGGCACCTAGCATGGGGCAGCTCCCCATGAGGAACCTCCATCTCCTCCAGCTCCTGCTCCTGCTCTCTACGGTGGAGACCTTTTCCTCCAAGAGGACGATGGTGAAAACCAGAGTATGGAGTACGGGAGTCATTTCCATAACAATTCAAAAGGAACTCCTAATCATTGTGACGAGAAAATCAAAGAAGTGCAAAATCAACTAAGTGACGTCTTCAATGCCATGAAGGCGCAAAGACCTGAGATTGTGGACTACTTTATTAGGTGAACTGACACGCCTTTCAAACCTGAAGTAGCCAACTACCCCCTCCCTCAAAAGTTTAAAATGTCATCCATGGAGACCTTTGACGGAACAAAGGACCCACTAGATCACCTTGAAACTTATAAAACTCTGATACAACAGTACAATGTCCTCAACGAGATCATGTGTAGGGCGTTCCTAACTACCTTGAAGGGGCCCACCTGACAATAGTTCGCCAAGCTCTCCCCAGCTTCCATTACCTTCTTTGCTGAGCTGAGCAGAGTAGGTCCTTCGTGTCGCACTTCATCGGAGGGCGCTGCCACCAAAAGCCTATCACCCACCTACTCAGTATAAGGTAGGACCAAGATGAGAGGCTAAAGAGTTATCTCACTCGTTTTAAGGAGGAGGTGCTCCAAGTTGAGGAACCCGATGAAAAGTGACGATGACCGCCTTCTTTGGAGGCCTCCACTCATCAAGCTTCCTCTTCTCAGTGATGAAGCGCCCACCAAGGAGCATGACGGAGCTGCTAGCAAAGACCCAAAAGTAAATGAATGCCGAAGACATCACGAGGGCCAGGCGAGGTGAGTCATCTAGAATAGGGAAAAAGAGAAAAGAAAGAGACAAAAATGACAAGAGTGAGAGTGGCATCAAGCGTGGCAAGACAGAGAGGGAGAGGATACCCGCCAAAGACCAACTTGGTCCTACTCCTAAGAGAGACCGACAAGCCTTCATTCCCCTCAATACCACTGTTGGGCACATCCTAAGCCAGATCCAGGATGACCTCGCAGTAAAATGACTTGGGAGGATGAAGTCTTCTCCAAACCATAGGAACCCAAATAAGTATTGTCGCTTTCACAACGATCATGGCCACGACACCAACGATTGCTACGACCTCAAGAGACAAATTAAGGACCTCATCCAACGTGGTCACCATCGCCAGTATGTTGCTGGTAGGGGGCAGACACTGCCACCACCTCACAATCACAAAGATCCATGAACCATTGGAGAAATTCACATTATCTCCGGAGGGCTTGCAGGAGGAAAAGAATCTCTCTCCGCCATGAAGGCTCATGCCAGGAAAGTTAGGCACCTTGGCGATGAGCGCTTGTCTAAGGCACCCAAGCATGGCAGCAGTGAAGTAATATACTTCTCAGACAAAGACTTAGAAAGAATTCAACACCCCCATAATGACCCTCTCGTGCTCACCATGACCATAGCCAATTTTCAGGTGCAAAGGATCCTAGTGGACAGCGGCAACTTTGTGGATATTCTATTTGCAGAAGCTTATGACAAGCTCAACTTGGACAGGGAAAGACTACAGCCTAGCAGGTAACCCCTCATTGGGTTCTTAGGGAAAAAAGTGTATCCCCTAGGGTCCATCACCCTACCAGTCACAGCTGGAGCAGCACTGTAGAGCTCTACAGTCATGATCAACTTCTTAGTAATAGACTGTTCATCAGCTTATAATAGCATACTAGGACGGCCTGTTCTCAATACATTAAGAGATGTGTCTTCTACCTATCACCTCATCCTCCATTTTTCAACCCCGAATGGGGTCGGAGAGGTCTGAGGAGATTAGGAAGAAGCAAGGGAATGCTATGTCTCCTCTATGAAGACCAGAAAGCCATAAGAGGCGTTTCAAGTTGAGGTCCTTGATCCAAGGGATAATGCCGCCACAGAAAGAGGAGAATCAGTCAAGGAGTTCACTCTTGTGGTCTTAGATGAGGAGCATCCAGACAAAAGAGTGTACATTGGCTCTTCCCTCTGAGATGAACTAGTTCAACAGCTAATAGAATTTCTTAGAGATAACATGGATATTTTTGCATGATCACATGCAGACCTCGAGGGTATTAACCCTGAGGTTGCCACACACCGCCTCAATGCCGACCCCCATTACAAGCCTGTTTGCCAAAAGCTAAGGGACGCCTCTACTGAAATGGCCCAAGCTATAGATAAGGAGGTAAGAAAGCTGAGAGATAATGGGGCGGTCAGGGAAGTAACATACCCTGAGTGGTTCTCAAATGTGGTGATGGTAACTACAATCAATGGGAAATGGCGCATTTGTGTTGACTTTACAGAGCTCAACAAGGCGTGCCCAAAGGACAGCTACCCATTGAAAACTTAACTAAAGGCCCAACCTTATGAAAATCCACCAAACCCAATGTTGTCAAGGTCCAGTCAAGCTCATCAGGGAGCCACCCTTACTTGGCTTCGTCATCAAGAGAGCATCTAGGAGCCTTGCCTCGCCGCCTTGGAAAAAGTTTGCTCTCACTCCATCCTTGACCGAGTCTCGTAGAGAGCACCTCAACCACCTCGCCTATTGAGAAGGAGTCGTAAGCTCCGATAGAATAGATA
This sequence comes from Ilex asprella, assembly GCA_023539305.1. Lineage (NCBI taxonomy): Eukaryota > Viridiplantae > Streptophyta > Magnoliopsida > Aquifoliales > Aquifoliaceae > Ilex > Ilex asprella. The sequence continues at coordinate 27,872,513 of CM042185.1, forward strand.
CTTAGTTGCTATTGAGTCGCTCCAATCTGTTAGGGGGCGACTATAAATTGTAAGTCCCACCAACACTTGGGGGCATCATACTCAACTAAGCACACATCTCCTCCCCTCTCCAAGCTTTTATTCTCTACTCTCCTTACATACTTGAACTAATAAAGTACTTGACAACCCTAGTCATTCAGGAGTGGACATAGGTCACATTGACCGAACCACTATAATTCTCTCTCTACTTAAATTACTACATTTATTACTCATACCCGAAAGGTGGTGTGCAAAGTCAATTTGTGCATCATCATGACATGATTGGAAAAAAACCCCTAAGTGGCTTGCCTAAAAGATTTGAAGAGAAGAATGATGAAAAGGCACTTAGAGTTCTCAAAAAAGTGATACGTTATGTGATTTGGAAGCATAATGGTTTAATTTTTCCATCTTATATTTTGAAGTTTATTAAAAGTATCGTATCAAACCTGAGTTCTTACCTAAAGAGTGATTCAATGCTTGAAGAACATGAGTTTATATATATATAAAAAAAAGATTTTCAAGTTGTACCAACGGATGATCTATAAGAGTATCATTTGAATGAAGTCAAACAAGTTGAGCAGACCAAAGTTGAAAAAAATATTGAGGAGGCAAGAGAATCAAAAATGAATTTTGTGAAGAGGTTCAAACAAAAGTGAAAGAGAACATTGAAGAAGTGGAGAGGAATGAAGAAAAAATCAAGCATCCTAACATAGTTGAGGATTCTGAAAAAGAGATTTTATGAAGTAGTATTCAAAAAAATAGGTATTAGAAACCAAATATGAAAAATGAATCATTTGATGGATTTTTCGAGAACTATGTTGAAGGTTTGATGAATATGGAGGCCTTCCCTAATCCAAGAGAGCTAGCACAAGAAAAATTCAAAAAGCATGAGAAGTTTAAGAAAAAAAAAGACAAATGCAATACAGCCAATAAGAAAATTGAAAAAATAATCATTATGATAAGCCTGACCACACTACAATGGAGATGACTTTGAAGAAACTTGTCAGTGAAGGACGTGGAGCTCAACTTCATGAAATTATCAATATTTCCACGAAGCCCCTCGTTCATGTAGTGTTTGGCAAGGTAGGAAACTGGTGTTACAAAATCAAGTTTTAAAGAGGGTGTTGGAAAGTAAACCTGATTTATAAGACAGTGTAAGGAGGTGGCTCAATTTCTTAGCATACATGCAGTGCCGTTTTCTTAACCACGAAGAAAATAGATTGGAGAACTCGAAGTTTGTTGCAGACGCATGCATGGCTGGCCTTTGGAAAAACTTTTATCCAATTTTTTTCTTGCTTGAAAAGTATCAATATGATTGGTTTTTGGGAGCTAGAAAATGCATGTGTCTTTGATTTTTCATTAAAAGTATTAGTTCTTTATTTATTATTTATGACAAATTACATTGATTTTGGGCTATTAATTGGATAATTCTTTGGTGTTATGCTTTGATTGATTTTTAGGGTTTGGTGATTCTACAAGATAAAACTGGTGAATTAAGCTGAATTGAAGAACTTGGTAAATTGACCAAATGGATGAAAATTACAAGGAAATCAAGGGGTCAAAGTGCAATTACATAGGAAGTCAACGGTCAACATTTCTTGGATAGCGTGGTGTGTTCGGATGCAATTCTTCTGCCCGAACGCGAGGGTTAAAGCAAAACAGCTTTAGAATTTGGCTGAGTGTTTTGGGAATTACGATACATAAGGCTTGCATTCAGACGCACTTTATCCGTTCGGACGTATTGGCTAAAGAGGTTGATTCTAGATATTTCAAGGTACTTGGACATGGGGATGTGTGCGAACAAATATTTGACGATACCGTATATCTTTGTTGGGACGCAATTGACTATTCGAACATAGTTAATTGACCAAGTCAAGACTTTGGACTTGATTCTAGACGCAGTTTTTCTATTCGAAAGCGCATACGGGAATTAGCGTTGTTTATCTTTGATCTAGTAGAGATGTATATTAATTGTTATTTCGATTTCCACAGGGAATTTTGATGTATAAATATAGAGAGAGCTAACTTTAGTATAGATCGGAAGATATCTCTTCTTTATACCTTTTTCATAGTTTATTGTGAAGAACCTACTCATAGCTAGTGAGTAATTATTTTTTGTTCTCTAGTAAGGGTATGATTTTCTTGATTATTTATTGAATATTTTATAAATGCAATTATATTTCTACAGTTCGTGAATGATTTATTTTTTCAAATACTTTTCGATTGAATGAATGATTTTTATTAAAATGTTGTACTCTATAAACTTATTTGATTAATCATCATTGGTGTGATTAATTCTTATAATTTCCTACGAGTCTACAATACTAGTTCTTAATTTCATAGTTTTTTTCAATCAAATCGGTTTTTTCAAAGTTATATTTTTCGGTTGATTACACTAATGTTGGAAGCCAACTAAGTCAATTATATAATTGCATGAATATGATATTTAATTTACATGATTGACACTGATCCTGAAGCTAGAGAATAAATTTATTTTATAACAAAATCCTTTAAATCTATTTCAATTACCCGGGCCCAAATCTGTTTTTATTATTCTTTCTTTTTACCTTGGTATATCCGAACCAATTTCCTAAGAATCGACCTCGGTCTTACAGAGTTATTACTGTTGCTTACCACCTGCACTTGGGTGCATCATTTTTGGAATCAAGCAAGTTTTTGGCTTTGTTCCTGGGAAATTGAAAGGATACAGAAGCAAAAAAGATGAATTCATATTCACAACGAGCTACCTGGAAAACTTAATTTTTTGGGTAACTTCATTCCATCTTTTAGATTTCTATTAAATTTGTTTTAATTTTAAGTTTTATAAATTGTGTTTGATTATTGTTGTTGAATGTTTAGCTGTTAGTTTATTTTGGGTCATAATCTTTAGTTATTTCATAGTTGCATGTTTGGTGGATATACCTTTGAGGAT
>CM042185.1:27875562-27898615 GCA_023539305.1 Ilex asprella
TACCGGTACCCAGTACCGGTACCAAAAACTTTCTGGAATCGGGGTACTGGTACCCAGTACCGGTACCAAAAACTTTCTGGAATAGGGGTACCGGTACCCAGTACCGGTACCATTTGGTACCTGTACCAGGTACCGGTACAACTCTGCAGACAGAGTTTTCCTCCATCTCCCCAGTTTCCAATGCACTTCCTATTACATTTCCCAAGGTTTTTCAACCTTCCGGATTCAATGGAAACATTATCTTGACCTAAAAGTATTTAGAAATTCTTCAAATCCCCATTTTCATGTTTCAACGTCTTTGAAACTCACACTTTCCAATCAATTTGCGTCTCCAGTATTTATCCTAGTATTAAAAATCTATATGATTTATCCTTACCTTATTATACATATCCACACATTCACAAAATATTTTATTACATATATCTATACATTATATAAAAGAAAATACGGGGTGTTACAATTATGCATAAAGTGGGTACCCTTTACCATCTGCAAACAAGGGGATAGACATAACTAGCAAATAAGGAAATAAAGTAGATTTTAGAAATATGGTAAATCCAGATCGCAAAGATTGGTCTTTAAGACTAATCGATACCATATGAGCTTACTATATTGCCTTTAAAACAATTCTTGGCATGTCTTCTTATAAGACAATTTATGAGAAACCTTGTCGTTTGCTTGTAGAACTTAGAAAGATTCAAATAAATGAATTGGGAGAACTTAGAAATGAAGCTTATGATAATGCCAAGATTTCCAGGGTTAGGATGAATACTTTTCATGATAGGAAAATAGTGAGAGAAACCTTTGAGCCTTCCCAAAAGATACTGCTTGATAATTCTCACCTCCACCATTTTCCTTGTAATTTAAGGTCAAGGTAGTTAAGCCAATTTTTAGTGAAAGAGGTTTTTCCACATGGGGTAGTTGAAATTAAAAATCCCAAAAACGATAATATTTTTAAAGTCAATGGTAAAGGATTAAAACTGTTCTTGGAGGGGTTTGTGACTAAGGTGGAATCGATGGAGTTAGTGGGTCCACATTATGACCTAACCAATTGATTGTGAACCTATTTTGTATTATATAATTGATTTTATTTATTTTTTTGTTTAATTTTTTGTGAAAAGTTTTTTTAGTGATAGATTTGTTGTTGATTTTGCGGTTATAGGTATGACTTTCCCCTTACCCTAATTATCTTTTATGATATTTATGGATTTTATTATTCACTAAGGACAATGTATAATTTAAGTTGGGTGATGAGATAGTTTGTGATATGCATAATCATTGCCTATTTCGATGTTTATTTATTTGATGTGATGTTAATTTGTTAACATGTTTGAGTCTGTAAATTTAGGACGTTTAATTTGGATTGTGCATATAGTAAATTAGCAAAAAGTATCGGTATTGGGTTAGAATTTTTGGGGGATAATCTTTCTTTGACCAATTGTTTAGGATAGAATAATGGAGTTGATTAAGTTTGTCCTAATTTTTCAAAAAAAAAAATTAATTATGAGTCAAATTTGGAAGGAATCTGAAACGTTTTTATAAAAATGCATGCGTGTGACGCCCCAAAATCCAGGGGGTCCGTTGATTATCCATCAACATGCGGAATATTCGTGGATACCGAGTAATTCGATATCACATCGTTATGCCCCATTTACTGGAGTTCTTAATTTACCAAAAATTCGGGCAGAGTCTCCTTTATACGAGAAACTCTACCAAAAACACAACATGTGCAATTATACAATCATATGACCCATCCGATGTCCAATATAAAACACGGACCACACAGGGTCCATTTATTCATACTTTTGACGCCCCTAAAATCGGGGTTTTAATGTTAATGTAAGAAGTGTGACATAGCGTGTAAAAGTGTAACATGGCGTATAAAAGTGTAGAATGATATATAAAAGTGTAACACTGTCATGCACCACTGTGACCTCTAAACACATCACACCTATGCATCAAACATAGTTAATATAAGTTCAAATTTCAATCCTTTTACAAACACTACATGTCAAAACTAGTTTGTTTCAAAAGTTTTACAAAAGGAGTTATAAAAGTCACAAGTCGGCTTTCTTCACCTTTGCGACCCCGAATGAGAGTCGTCTGATGAGCACAAAATATTGCATATTTGAAGCCCTCATTACATGCATTATTAACTCAACTTTTACTTCTAAGTAATTAGAGTTAGCGAATTTTATGAATAATATTAAATTTTCAATGTTGTATGTCTTTATAGCTTAATTGATGGATTTTAGGACCTTGCAACTATGTTGGATGTGTGGTGAAGGCATGGGCACATTACATGAGGATTTGGAGGCTTAAAAGTGACGAAATCAAGGAGGTATTGGTGTTTGGCAACAAAGGCACCAGTAGCCACACCATTGGGTTGTAGAGCCTCGGTTTTCATCCACTTTGACCATGATCCACTTCGAATCCTAAAAAGTACAAAACATAAAAGTTATAGATCTAGATGTCTTCTGTATTGTGTCAAAATTTCAGCTCAATCCAACAGTTGGATCAAAAGTTATGCCAATTCTACAACAAGTGGTTTAGAGCAGAAAAATAGTACCGGTATACAGTACCGGTATGGTACAGTTCCGGAACTTCATACCGGTACGCCCGACTCCAGAAGGTTTAGTGTACCGGTACGCTCCCCTGAACAGCCCCGAATCTCCTGCAACTCAGTTCCACTTACTTGGGAGTCCCACCTACACTTCTCTCACTTGCCCTCTAACATTTTCTTACTCATTTTCATGCCTCCCTTACACAATTTGAAGACTTTTGAGGCTTGGCATTTATAGAGGATGGGAGTGAAGTGGGCTGGCATGTGAGTTGCAGACTAGCTCTTCCTTAGCCTATCAAGGGCCATCATCTCACCTCCCATTGGTGGGAAGCCTACACACACCTTGGGGGGACCACCATGCACGAAAATTGAAAGTTCTCTAACATTATATTCAACATTACACAACCATTTCAAGGGTGGCTACCTAAGCTTAGGAGTAGTTCCAATGAAGAAGATGATGAATAGTGTCATAATGTGAGAAATTTATGTTTTTGCATTTTCTTCCATCCTTTCACTTGTATTTTAATGTAAGACTCTTATAAGCTTAATTTATTGTCTTTAATCCAATTCCTTTCAAATATATTGCAAGTTTAGTTACATGTTTTAGATTTCACCATTGCTGTTCATGTTTTCTTCATTTCAAGTTTAAAATGGGTATTATATTTCTTTCTTCATAGTTTATGTTTCTTGCATTAACTTAGTTTAAATCTTCATTTCTCTACAATGTGTTTCATTTACATTAATGTCTTGTCCTTTATTATGAGTAGCTAGCTTTAAGTTGGTTAATCCAAGGGAGACCTCCTCTTGGGATTTCCATATCAACTCATTTTCTTTCCTCTCTCGGTGTACGATGGTTCAGTTTGACTGGGTTGAAAGTGGATGGGGTGGTGAGTCTTTGATATTTTGTAGGCCTAGTCACGGTTTATGCTTGGATCCTCACTATCTCGTCCCTAACTTCCCATGAATCAATCGTTCATCTATAAACCCTCGGAGGGAGGTTTCGAGTTGAGTTGGGATTCCCATTGGAATGACCTCTTTGGATTAGCCAACACTTGTTTTTATTGCATTTTCATTCCCAAAATTCAAACACCAAAACACAAACTTCAAAGATTTTACACTTTTCTCTATTGTTCACCTAAATCACCTTCACACAACTTGAACTTTCCTTCCCTGAGGAGACGACTTTTGAATACTTTTCCAAGAAAAAAAACGACACACAAAAGACTACTTGCGATTGGAGAGCACTTTTGTTCACCACACACACATTTCATTGTACATTGTTCATTTCATCACCACCATTTTGTTGCCCTTTCTCTTGCATGAATCCGAGTGAGAGTGACACTCACCCACACATATAAGTCATATACATATTTGAGGGTTCATGTTAAGAGCATAGGAACAACAACGGTTTTTCAAACAATCACCGTCTACCGACGTATTTCCCGCACCTGAAAGGTTTTCTCGTATAGGATGAGCCACGCCTAGTAGAGTAATTCTTACAGAGGCTACTCCCCACCTAAATGCACGTGCAATGTTCACATTCAACAATTCATATTCACATCAACATTTCAAGTAAGAATATGCAATTCTAGATTGGAATTTTACCATGTCATGCTATGAAAAGAGATGAAACTTCACTCATGCATCATAACCCGAGTCTTCACCAACTCCCACCATACAATGAAATGCCAATGTGTAATAAAATCCTTCATTGATGAATTACACCCAATGATCATTTTGAAATAAAAGTCATATGTTTATATTCCAAAACTTGTTGGATGTTACACCTCGAATGATCATTTCATAAACAAAATCATGTGTCTTTATGGGTAGCGGATTTTGGAATCACACCGCCAGCTTCACAAGCCTATCTACACTTTTTGGACTTTCACTGTCGGAGTGTATGAACCAGTAACCGGGTTTTTAACCCGAGAGAGTGTCTAGCCCTTCTTTCTATACCCGACACAAGTTTTCCATATCATGCGACGTTCAACTTTGTTGAACCTTGGTCCAACGGTACCGAGCCCACCTATCAATCACCAAATGTGGTGTTTGCTTTCAACCATGCGCTCACACCCATGGAATGCGATGTCCCCGTGCATATGCAATGTAATGTGTCATTGCATGTCAATATCATGTCTCATATGTAATGAAAGTCACACGGATAACTTAAATCACACATTTCATCATGTATCATAGACAATTATATCATATGCATATAGCCTTCAAAAAACTCATCACAATGTTAATATATTAATACACATATATCAAAATTTCTTCAACACAGTTTCCTAAGCATGTTACTGCATAATCAAGCAATAACACACTTAATTCTCAACGCATAATGTAGAAATATTATATATAAAAACATTATATGCCCACAAAACAGCCCCAAATGAGGCCATAAAACAAACCAAAAAATAGTCCATTTTTCAACCACATAACAGTCCATATTTCAACCACATAACAGTTTATATTTCAGTCCATATTTTAGCCACATAACATCCCATAAAATTAGTCCAAAATAGTCCATAAAATAAGTCCAAAATAGTGCATAAAATCAGTCCAAAATAGTCCACAAAATCAACCCAAATCATGCACAATTTCAGCACCTAAACAATCACAAAACAGTCCCTAAACAGCCACATAATAGCCTCCTTAAATCATCCCAAAAGGTAGGAATAAAACCAACATATTCTAATATTATTTGCTACAAATGTCAATTCAGTGACGACCTATAACAATCATGACTAGAATCATAGTATAACAAGAAGGTATGAATGTATAACAACTAGACAAATCATAGAAATAAACTAAGTAAGGGAAAAACAAGACGTATAACTCAAAGTCAAATATGATTAAGCATCAATAAGCAGGACCAAGAGTACATATAACCTATACTAGGTCTCTAAAATCCATAGCTCAAATGGTTGCATCTCCACCAACTCCTCAAGGTGTCTTGGGCTCATCATCTGAAATAAAGCTAGAATTCTACATTATGTGCCTGATACGTCGAACATTCGATCGAATCTCCCAATGATCCATACGTAAGCTCATCATACTCTCATAGATAAAATTCATACGGAGAGTAGAGAGGTTATGTTACTGATGAATATCACTATGTTGTTGTCCTAGCGCTAACTGAATGGTAGTCCATTGATCTAATGTAGCTGTAGAAGGTGTCCTAGGGAGTGCGGTATGTGAGATATGGCCTTGTGCCTGCCTCGATGAAGGTGTGAGTCTAGATGTGCCAAACTCTAAAAAAGTAATACCATGAATCTCAACCTCAATCTCTTCACCCTCTACCTCTACCTCAATAGGATCAAGCATATTTCTCGCGTCTATCTCCCTTTGTCTCAAAGACTCCTTCCCTAAAGGTCTCTTTGGTCTCATCAACTAGTTAGAATCTAAAGAACTAGCACCCCTATCTAGAAATATATGGGTGATCAAAGAACTAAAGGGAAAAGTATTGATAATCCTACCCTCATCAAATGCTCTCTGAATGACTCAAAATATCACACATGGTAGATCTATCTCCAAACCTGTACCAATAGTGATGCAGGAAAGTGGGTAGGATAAGGGCGCATAACGAATAAAAATGAATAATGAGACCAAACCATTGATTTGTGTACAAATATCGATTTAGAATCCTACTCTAGGTCCATTGATTTCGTAGAATGCCAGTACTAGAGGCTTCAATAAGTCTTTTGAGTTCTACGAAATACCAGAAGAATTGGGAATAAAATAGGCAACTTTCTCCATTGTATTCATCAATCAAAAAACTCTTTTGCCCTAGGGCTTACCAGACTCTAAATTGCATTAAAAATCCTAAAGTAACTAGGACTCTAGAATTCTAAATAAATTATGAAGCCAAATAAAATAAAATCCTAATTAAATAAAAAAAAATAAAATAATTTTCTAATTAAAATACTAAATACAATAAAATCTCATAAATTTTCCTAATTTAACGGCATTGACAACATTCAAATATAATACTACAAATCTTGTCACTTATTTTACATCATTCTTTCCAAGCAGGAAAGAATTCATCCTCGAATTTGCTTCGATGTTTGAATTTAGAATTTTGACTAGACCATTGAAACAAGATTTGATACCTTGATTTTTGTTTGAATTTGAATTTTTGACCAACCCAAAATATTAGCACTTTGTTTACTCGAATCCCAAAAGTTAGCTTCAACCCCATCAAATAAATTCTTAGTGCACTTTTGCCTCAGGAAAACAGTAAGAAAATGCACCCATCTGGCAAAAATGTTAAGGAGCAACATGTGGAAAAAATGTATAAGCATCCTTCACTGTGATCTTGTCTTCAACTTGTTCCATGAATAGATCAACACCTCGATTAGAGGGCAAAAGTTTTAATGGACAACCTTGCACCATGCCAAACCAACAATGATCATGAAGAACACTCATGTGTTGAACAATATTCTTAAAATAATGAAAAATATTATAACCTTCTGCCAGTGAGCAAAACTCATTATTTCGTTATGAGCAGCAACAACATCATCATCATGGGTCTTCATTATTTCATCCTTCACGTTATCAACAACACCAATATCTTTAACATACGCCTTGGTGTGACCAACATCTTTCGCAGTGAAGAGGTAATCATCCTCCGAGTATTCATCGAATATTGGGGGTAAATTTCAATCAACTTCTAATTGAATAGAAGATGATTCACTATAAAAAAAAATTTCAAAATTCTCATTCGAAAATGACAATTTTGACATGAACATAACTGCGCTCTGATACCAACTGATATAGGGAAGCGGGAAGAATAAGGGTGCATATTGAACGAAAAGAAATAACAAGACAAAATCATTGATTTGTGCACAAATAATGATTTAGAATCCTACTCTAGGTCTTTTGATTCTGTAGAAAGCCAATACTAGAAGATTTAATAAGCCTTTTGATTCCTAAAATATATCAGAAGAATTGATAATAAAATAGGCAACTCACTTAATTTTATTCATCAATCAAAAAACTCTTTTGCCCTAGGGCTGACAAGACTCTAAATAGCAGTCAAAACCCTAAAGCAATAAAGAAACTAGAATTCAAAATAAATTATGAAACCAAATAAAATGAAATCATAATTAAATCAAAAAATAAAAATAAAATAATTTTCTAATTAAATTAGGAAATACAATAAAATCTCATAAATTTTTCTAATTGAACGGCATGGACCACATTCAAATATAATACTAAAATTGTTGTCAATTATTATACATCAAATAGCACGTAACAAATAGGCTCATGGTGTGGAAAAAGTGGAAATATGAGTCTTTAGGTCAATGTTGTAGTTGACTATCAGATTTATAAACATATAATCCCTAGTCAAATCCTTGTGGTACTACAACAGTCGATTCCAACCGTTGGCATAAGGAAGTCCATACAACACTAATGCAGCTGATGATAGTGTGGATATAGCACTCTTAAGTCGAAAATGAAAAGGATTACATGCTACTCGGGAAAGATGTAGGGTGATGACAATAAGTTCAGTGGAAAACTCGAATAACATACCTCAAGTATATGTCATGAAGTGCTCACCATCTTCTGCAGTGTCATAAATGTGTATGTAAAACTCTTGACCATGTCCACATTTGTAAGCACTAAGGCTGCAAATAGCTCAGTCCTCCCTCTTAAGTCAAATAAAGAAGGGATAGAAGTGTCACTTACCCCATGGTAGTTAATCCTAGAGGTGTTCAACCGACAAATAGGGTCGAAAGTGTCAATTTTCGCTGGCTGATCTGTAAGCAGTTGGAAGTGGGAATGATAAATTGAACCGAACCAAATCACACAACCAATTGAGCCGACAATCGACCCAATGTGTCGGTTTATTTTTGGTTCGGTCATCGGGTGGAACGAGGCCACACTTTTAAATCAGATCTAGAAAAAAGGAGAGAGAGAGAGAGAGATTTGAATTCGAGGATTTTCAACATATACGAAAATTATGAATCAAATATGAACAAAAAAATCAGAAAAAAAATTCAGATTCAACAAATTAACGCATGTCCAAATCAGAGCAGAAAAAAAAATCATATTCGAAAACTTAAAAAAATCAATAATTAGATTTCAAAAAGGATTCAGATTCATCTATTTAAAACATGCACAGATAAAAAAAAGAAGTCATATCCAAAAGAAGAGAAAACATACGAAAAACAAATAAACAAAAATGAAGTTTTAATTGTTCCAATCCCTCTGAGAGAATGTGCTACAAAGAAGATTTGATCTACGACAATGTGCTACCAAGGTATAATCAGATCTGATGCTCTAAGAGACTTGCAGGTGTGAGGTACTTGAGAAGATGAAGATTGAAGACAGTTTCTAGAGAGAGAAGAGCATCAAACACCTTCTAGAGAGAGGGAGTGGGTGTTGAGATTTGAGATATGTGTATGTTTAATATTTAATGGGCGGATGGTTCGGGGAGTCAGGTCTTGAGATGGAGCTACCGATCAACCGAATCGATTTTTTTGGGTAATCAATATTTAATTCTGAAAACCAAATCAGGTGCATTAAAAACCATTTGTTTGCATTTGGTAAGGTCGGTTTCGGATCAAAGAAGCGGGTAAGTGGGTTTTTTGACCACCCCTAGTTAATCCCTCTCTCCATAAGCACAGTCCGTGATGAAAACTGTCTACTATACAACTCTCAGTATTGTGGTGTCTAAAAATGAGCTCTACTACCTGAATCTTGTACCCTCATCCTTTTCTCAGATCTTGGTGGCATTTTCCCCAAAACAATCGGTGAGATAGTGTAAATGTGTATGATTAACTTAGATCTAAACTCAAATAACACTAAATCTCACTTTATATGAAGTTTAGTCAATTGAAAATGCTTTTGGTAGGGTAGAAAATGTGTGGGTTCCAACTTGGAAGTGTAGGAAATGAATAACTCCCATCAAAATCCGGTCTTTTAAACAAGCAGTATCGAATCCGAATGCAGACTGCTCGAGCGAGGTCTTTGGACACTCAAGCAAGGTCTGACGTTGAAAATTTTGGGTTTCAACTCGTACCGTAGTGACAAATTATCATTTTTTCCTTTTTCATAAAAAATAAATTTACTTGGGTTTTACATCTAATACATCTCATATCACCTATCACAAGGTTTATCGACCTTTCAAATCTATTTTTGATGTTATTATCCTCTAAATATACTTAAATTTTAATTAAATTCATTTACCCTAAGAGTGACCATCCCAAAACTTCAATCTTCAACAATGATTCAAAGTTTCTATCATCCTTTTAGAAGTAATCTTAATATCATGTTATCCATTTTAAATTTTATACTGTATCTTATGGTCTACGGGCCTTAAGAATGTTTTTAACAAAAGTGGCTATTTCAAACAACATTATCTATTAGAAGGTTGTGTCATGTACAACTTTTATTTGTAGAGCAAGCTACATAAAAAGTTGAAATCCATCCTAACTAGGCCATCAAACAAGTTACTCGTAGAATTTCTTCAGATGTTCTGCATTTCATGGGTGTGGCAGTTTGACCTCTTCCAAAGTTTCCAAGTGATAGATTTCAGGTCTCAAGTTTTTTGTAACTCAATAGGACCTATCTTTGGGATCTTTTGGGATCTTTTGTAACTCAAGTTTTTCAATCTTTGGGATCTTTTGTGGTTAGGATTATCTTCTTCAGTACGAGATCATTCAGTAGGAATTCTTAGGGCCTTAATTAGGCATTTTAAGACATGGCCACTTTTTTCTAGTACGTTGTCACTATCAATTGGGATTCCTCCCTTTTTTCGCTAGCCAGTCAAAGTTGTTGGCAAGTTGCCGATGGTTTGACATTGGTCAAATTCCTTGGTTTAGTGAGTAGCGAACCTAATTTTCACTGGGACAATTGCCTCAGTACCAAAGACCAAGGAGAATGTGGTCTACCTAATAGGCATTATAACCCAGAGTCCTTTAGATTGTTACAACTTAGTCTTTATGCTCTTGAGCAAAGTTCAAATGATTACTTCTGCTTGCCCATTCTCTTGTAGGTGACTGGGAGAGGAATAATGATTATAGATTCTGAGATTGAAGTAAAATCCGCTCAACTTATCATTGTCAAATTGTCTTCCATTATCGTTGATGATGACTTGCCAAACTTACAAATAATAGATTTTCACATAAAACCCTGGATCTTCTGTTCGGTAATTGTTGTTAATGCTTCTGTCTCTGCCCTTTTGGTGAAATAGTATATGGCAACAACTGTGAACTTGTTCTATCCTTTTGCCATTGAAAGGGGTTCCACAATATCATTACTCCATTGGACGAATAGCCATGTGCTTACTATGGGAGTGAGCTACACTAGGGGAATCTTTGGCACCATAACAAACTTCTGATATTTTTCACATTTTCATAGATAGCTTTGTGTCCTTCTTCATTGTGGGCCAAAAGTAACCCTACTTAAGAACTTTCTTAGCTAGGGAATTTACTCATATGTGATGTCCACACAACCCTTCATGCACTTCGTCGAGCATTTAAGCGTCTTCAATGGGGATCAGGCACCTTAGATATTGGAGTGAGAAACCCCTTTTTTAGAGCACCTAGTCTAGGATTATGTACCTTACTGTCTTCTTACAAAACTTTTGGCTTCCTGGATTTTCTATGGGAGAGTTTTATCCACTAGATATGCTGATATTTCATCCATCCAACTAGGTTTGTGTATGACTGGTTGGACATCAACATCGTGAATGCTTGGTTTCTACAAGAATTCTATAGAAATAGTTCTTACCGAGCTATCAGAAAGAGCTGAAACTAGGCATGCTAGTGAATCCACATGAGAATTTTGTGACCATGGTACTTGTGTGATTTCAAAGTTATTAAAATTTGCAACCATCTTTGTCACAATACTCAAATATAACCTCATCCATAGTTCTCTGGCTTCATAATCCCCTTGCGATTGCTTTACTACTAGCTGTGAATAATTATATGCTTTCAATTTCTTCACTCCAAGAGATTAAGCAAGTTACAATCAATGCAATGAGGGCCTCGTACTTTGCCTCATTTTTTGAAGCCTTGAATCCAAAATGGTGAGCATACTCAAATTTTCTTTAGTTGAAGAGATAAGGATCAAACCAACTCCTCATTTCGATGAGATGGAAGTCCAATCAACATACATCTTCCATTATGGTGATTGGAGGTCAATGTTCGCAAACTCCGCTACTTCCACAGTGTATTCTACTGTAAGATCTGCTACCATTTTCCCCTTCACAAAGGTTCATAGTATGTACTATACGTCAAATTTCTTGAGCTCAACGGACTATTTTTCCAATTTTCCAGACACATCAGGCTTCAAGAAGATTTGTAATAAACGGAAGTCAGTTAATAGCATAATTGAATGTCCCTGAAAGTAGGGTCTTAATTTTCTAGATGTTGTGACCAATGCAAATGCCACCTTTTCTACTGTAGGGCACCTAGCTTCTGCTCCCTTTAGTGTTTGGCTTACGTAGTAAACTAGATATTGAGCCTTATTATGTTGGCAAATGAGTACTGCACTAGTTACTTTTGGAGATACTGCAAGGTACAAGTACAATCATGTCCCTTGCTTTAGTCTGACTAAGAATGGGGGTTTGGTGATGTATTCCTTCAAGTCTTGAAAAGTAGCTTCATATTTTGGGCTCCTTTTGAATGCCTTCCTAAAAAATTTAAAGAAGCGAAGCACTTGTCCCTAGACCTAGAGATGAACTGGTTCAAGGCCACCACCTTTCTTATCAGCACCTGACCCTCCTTGGTGCTTCGTGGGTATCTCATCTCAAGAAGTGCCTTAAATTTTCTTTGGGTTAGCTTCTATGCCCCTCTGTGTAACCCTGAAGACTACAAAATTTCCTAAGGAAACCCCAAAGGCACACTTTGTTGGGTTGAGCTTCATATTATCTCTGGAGTATTTCACAGGCTCCTTCCAAACGATTGATGTGTTCACCAGCTCAGAGACTTTTGAGGAGCATGTCATCATATTGACCTCCATGGAGTTATCTAAAAGATGTTTAAATATATGGTAGACCAGTCTTTGATAGGTAGCTCCTACAATTTTTAAGCCAAAAGACATGACTTTGTAGTAGTATGTTCCTTCTTCTATAATGAAGAAGGTTTTCAATTTGTTTGGCTCATCCATCATTATCTGATTGTAGCTAGAAAATGTGTCCATGAAGGTGAGTAATTCATGTTCTACAATAACATCAACCAAGAAATCAATTCTGGGCTATGGAAACAATCATTTGGATATGGTTTGTTTAAATCGTGAAGTCAACGCACATTTGCCATTTCCCACATGCTTTATTTACTAGAACCACGTTAGCCAACCATTATGGGTACTGCACCTCCCTAATCGATCTTGCTTCAACAAGCTTTATTACTTACTCCTTAATTTCTCTATTTCGTTCGAGGATGAAGCTTCATCGTTTCTGCCATACTGGCTAGCAGGCCAAATTTATATTTAGCTTGTCAACAGCTACTAAAGGTTCGATACCCCTCATATCTGATTGTTTCCAAGCAAAAATTTCTTTGTTAGAGCGTAGGAACTCCATAAGCAGTAGTTTCATATCATTCTCGAGCAGTTTGCCAGTGAAAGTAACCTACTCGAGTTGATCTTCAATTTGAATGGGCTTAAGGTATTCGATAGGGCGAGGGTGTCCAAAGACTATTTGTAGAGTTTATTGTAGTTTTTTTCCTCGTATTGATGCCACGTAGTACTTTCGAGTTGCTACTTGGTCCCCCCATACTTCTTCTACTCCTACTCTAGTTGGGAAGCACAGCAGGATATGATACGTTGATGGAGCCGCCCTTATTGAATTAAGGCTTGGATGCCCTAGGATGACATTACATGTCAAAGGTCAATCTAACATGAAGAATTTGGTGATGATAGCATAATATTGCTTACTATAGGCCTCATAATCATACATCTTAGTTATACTGGTCACTTAATTCCATTCATTTATTTGATTTTATATTTTATAGTGAAATTGTGTGTTTTTAGGTGAATTGGTGTAAGGACATAGAATTGTACGTGTTACAATATCATAGAGGACTTGAAAGATGAGCTAAGAGGTTTAGGAGTGAAGCCAATGCCACAACAAGCATAGTTGAAAAAAAGACCTTTTTTACCGATAGGTCTTCTACCAATACAACAAAGGCCAGAAGATGGTTCTACCAATAGGACATCAATGCTATTGGTGGGAGAAAAACTTAGAGTTTTTCTAATAGTTGGTGGGTACTGTTATATCGATAGGTTGAAGACATAAAGATGTTCTACCAAAAGGTGAAAAATAGTGTACAGTCCTATTGATAGGTCGTTTTTTGCTTCCTACTAGCAGGTTGTTGTATTTTGGTAATTAAGTCCTAAGGAAGGCAAATAACTGGATTATTTTGAGGGTCATGATTGGTAGATCAAAGGGAGAAATCAGCAACAAATCCCCTATAAATATCCAAGTCAAGTAAGAGAGAAATGGAGTCATTCCATCGCTCAATTTACCATTCTTCTCTTTTCTTTTTTCCTACTGTTTTAGATTCTTCTTCTTCTTTAAATTTTTCTCCATTGATTTACTTTAAAAGCTTTGTTTAAATTCAAGTATTAGACTCTTACAACACAATTACTTTTTTTTTCTTTCTACGAACGGTTTACATTCATTTCAATTTCAATGCAAGGTATTTACTTTTAATCGTCAAATCTTGCAATTTCAATATAAGTTTTATTTTTTTCATTTACAATGATGTTTCCTTTAATTGCTTTCGATATTAATTTAGTCATGTATAAGTAGTCATTCATGGTTTGATTGGATGAAGTAGCTCATCCGTGAATTGGAGATTTTGACTCAGATTAGGATTTTCCAAGGAATAAGTGTTTGGATCAATTTAATGATTAAAGTCGAATACATTATTGTTGTGTATATCATCTTGCTTATCTGTGGACAGTTGAGTCTGGCACAGGTAATTCTTGGATTCACTGCAATCAAAGTGTATTCCCCCTAATCAATTCAAATGTCTTGAATACACATTTTTCATTTATAATTGGGTGTTAAACGAATATCTACCGCTTGAGTGCATTTGACTACAATCTTAAGTGAGTTATAGAAATTTTGGTCAAAATTCGTATTCACGATGAGGTGATCTCTATCGATAACTGGTTTTTTCTTTTAATTGTTATTTCTTTAAGCTATCAATTTCTCCGATCAACTCTCAAAATTCAAGGTTTTATTTTCTTTTAACCACCACCTCTTGAACCATTCATTTTTCTTGAGGAGATGACTTTGGTAATTAACCTAGTTACAAACATGATACTCTTTCCTACACTTAGGACTTCCTTGATTATTTAACCAACTTCCAAGGTCAAGCAGTTGGTCATGATGGTGGCTTGATGTAGGGCTTGCTTGGCTATGACTAGTATGACTATGGCTCTGACTAGTATGACTATGGCTCCCAACTGAATGCCTTTTCTCCAAAAAAATCAATTAGCTAAGCAGTGAAAAGTACTAATTTTACCCTGCCTATGTTTAGTTTATCAAAGGCAAGGGAAAATATGATGTTTTCGAAACTCCCACTATCAATCAAGATCCTCTTTACCAAATAGTTGGCAATGGTAAAGGTTACCACTATGAGATCATCATAGGGTGTTGAATTCCTCCAAGGTCTTCATCGGCGAAAGTGATAGGTGGGCTTACACGAGGCTTCTTTCCTAGATGCACTAATCTGACTTCCTGCTCAGTTTTCACTTTGTGGACGTGGACTCACCTTGCTGAGATGCTCTCTCCACATCCAACAAACCCTTTAGAAATTACTATGACCTCTCCAATAGGTTGCTGGTTCAAAAACTTGTTGTCCGAATTTGATATTGACAATTTATGTGCAAGTACACATGATCAAGAAGTAATAAAGTGATGAGTAGAGTATTGTTCCCAGGGAGAATTATTGCTAATAACTTCCAAGTACTAAATTTATATCCATTCAATTTTATTTAAACAATTGGAATTAAACTATGAATTCACTAATTTAAAACTAAATCTAAATTTAATGATGAAGGATTGAATTTATCGGATAAAATAATTTAAGATTACAACATCCCCTAATGCTTCGTATAAATCTTTCCACTCTCTTTCCAATTAATTGATCAGAATAAGTTGTCAACTAAGACTTCAAATTTATTTATCAAACATCTTCCGATTGTAAGATAAACATATTTCTCCAAATTAAATTACTATTTTCCTATACAAAATAAGTCAGAATAGATTCATTAAGTTCAAACTCTCATAAAAGTTACACAAGACATATAGGTATATTCATATCCTATACACAAACACAACTATTCAATCCTAAGAAGAATCAACCAGACGCATGTTATCATATTCGGATCCAAACCTAGAATTCATCTTCCAATTTTATCTAAGTTATCAAATTAATTGATGGCCAAACAATTATATATTAAGCAAAGAATATGATGAACAACTCGTATATGATCAATAGAACTAGAATCGAGAGTAAATCAATTTAACTAAACATCAGGTTCCGTTACAATCTTAATAAAAACTGAGTTCATAATGTAATTGAAAAACATCATTTTAAAATTAAAAAACATCTCAGAAAATCAAGAAGTTAAAGTAATAGAAAAAGAATGAAAACTTAGTTGCAATCTTCAATCTCTCTCTAGCCTTCAATCCCGATCTTCTTCATGTCGCTTCCTTCAATCTTTGTCTTCAATTTTATTTTAACCCTTGGACTTTTTTTTATGTTAACAGCCCCAAAAATCAGTATCTCCCTTTTTCAACTCAAACCCTAGCATATATATAGCCTTAAAGTTCAATTTCATGTCAAAAATAAGTCAAAATTCGTGTCCCAAAGCCAACACAAGCGTCTAGGTTTTAGGTTTGCGCTGCATGGGCAAAATGTGGGCGCCTAGGCACTGACTTTGGGCTGGCCCCTTTTAAGCCTAAAGCTTCTCTTATTGCATAGTCTTAAAAAATCCAACACTTAAACTCAAAATTGACTTTGTTTCCTTCCAAATGATAATTCCTACCAAATAACATCAAAACACACAAAACAAATAAAAATGAACATAAAATAATTAAAAACTTACAATTTGATCAAACCGAAAATACTCAATTCGTAGGTATAAAAGTCACTCATCAAGATTCATCTTAGTTGGATTGCAACTCTACCCTTTCTTGACGTATACGTTTTATATATCTCCCAAGATGTCCTTTTTGGATAAGATACTCTATCTAGTCATTGAACATTTGGCAATCCTCAGGGTTGTGGTCATTGTCTCTATAAAACTTGAAGTGTTTGTCACTGGACCTCTTACTGGAGTGAGTTCGCATGCATTTTCCCAGGCCACTTGATGAATCTTTTATCTTGGATCTAGAAAGGAATCTGCTTGACTGAGCTATTCAATGGTGTATACCTACAATTTGGTTCGTTTGGAGACTAAGGACCCAAATGGTCCCTTGAACACCTCTTTTTCTCCTCATGCTTATTCTCATGGCCACTCTGGGCGAGGAAGGTAACTTCAGAATTCTTGAAGCTTTTAGCTCTTGATAAGAGCTTAGTCATAGATTAGGGTCGATCTTGGGAAAGCAAGAAAAGTAACTCAAATGACTAAAGACCTCCGACAAAGGCACTAAGGGCTACTTCGTCATTCACGTCGATTTGGAGCGACTATGTTGCCAACAAAGCCTCTAAGCATCACATTTTTGGTTTGCTTGATATTTAGGAGATAGGTGGAGGGTCTTTAGTATGCTCGGGCTCCAATAAAGTGTGAAATGAAAGATGTGCTAAGTTCTCCAAATGTGTTGATAAAACTAGGTTTCATCTTACTAAACCAATGTCTCATAGTTCCTTTGAGGGTTGTTACAAAGGCTTTGCAAATGATCTGGTCCAAAACATTGTGAAGAATCATAAAGAACTATAAGTTTCTAGATGATTGAGCGGATCCTTTATCCCATCGAAACTCTCAAGTACTGGCATCTTGAACCTTTCTAGGAATGGATAGTTTGACACATCTTGGATAAAGAGATACTCTATGTGTTGCACTAAAGCCTCCACGACTTCTAGGACCTGAGTTTTCACAATATTTATGACATTACCCAGCTTCTCATTTATCTCTTAGAACTTTCGTCTCCATTGGTCATTCTGATTATTATTGTCCCCATGCTCCCAAGTCTAAGACTAATCTCTTTTCAGGAGTTGGAGAATTTGTTGGTTCAAGAGTTTTAGCTCCTTCACCATTTTTTTACCTTTCTGACTTTTGTCAACTTCTTTTTCGGGGACACTACAGTCCTTCGGCCCATCGGGTGAGAGTTTGGGCACTTATGAGCACAAGTTTGGTCCCTAGGTGGCTCTTTTGATATTGTGACAGCCACGAGATCTAGAGTAAATTTTAGATTGAAGATTTGATGTTTCACACAGATAGCGCCAACTGTTGATCCAAAAAAGTCTCCATCGGGATGGTTGATCGGAGTTATGCTTTGCCACCAATGGGGGTGTTCCTACAAAACAAGTCAAGAACTGAAGGAGCTCCAATGATCGACCCTTCGATGATAAAATCAAAAAGGAATGATTGAGAGAAACAATATTTAGCTAGTAGTAGTCCATTTACCTCAATTATGCGCAGCTTGGCCTTTCTATAGGCCAGAAGTTTGGACCATTGGAAAATCCTTAATTGTTATTAGAATGGGGCAGTACCAAAAGTGGAATAGGTGATGGCGCTCTCTAGTATGGATATCTCAACTGGTTTGAATTAGTCAAAGCGTACGAAACTAAGGAAATGCTGACATAGGACATTGGTAAGTTGGCAAGCAAGGAGCAAAGGGTTGGGCCTTTCCGAGCTATGGAGCTCCTCATCCGAGCAGCAAAGCTCCTCTGTCGAGTTCGTGCTTAATTTATCATTATTAGTAATCATCAGAGATGGAGCCAAAATCCTTTGCTAGAGAAGGCAGATCAAAGATAAGATGACCACCAATAGATAAAAAAAATTTAGGTGTTCGAGTATGAGAAATACATTAAGATTCATGATTAAAGTATCTTATAAAATAAAATTAATATTATTAATATATCAAAGTGAAGCTTAATGTTCTCCTTAAATTTTAAAAATCTTCTATAGTTAATTCTATACTAAGCTTCTCAATTCACTAGATATTCTTAGAGAGTTCATGACAAACACTTCATCAATAGTTCATTGTGAAACCTAATTGAAATCATTCCCTATTTTGCTAAGAAATTAATTCTTCAAAAAACTAAAAAAAACACTTCTTGGATCAAAAAATTTTACAAATTTTTATTTCTTTATGTTTTACAGAATTACAAACTCAACTTACCAAGTTATAGACAACTACACGATTATTTTATCAAAGATATAAAAGTTGGGACATTTCACATTTATTTTGTAGTAAAAAAACAAAATATATGTGCCACTGTGTAAGCTTCTAAAAAAGGGGACAATATACTAATTCGAAAAGAGTCGTGGCCTTTTAAGAGTACTAATTGATGCATGCATGTGTTACACATAGACCTTACAATTAAAAATCCTATATTTATATATCCACACAATTGAGTCTTTGAGTTTTCCAAATAGTGCACACAAAAAAGTGTTTTAAATCATTGCTATTTGACCCGAACTTGTTCTAGAAAAGTCATTATTTTTTGAATTATTTCATTACATGAACAAATTTATATCTATACTATTTTAAAATGTCAACAAAAGTGAAAAAAAAAATCATTGATCATTATATCCTTATTAAAAAAATAAAAGACATATCTTTATGTATTTAATTATTCAATATTAATTAAAAATGCAAATAGCCCTTCATATATTTTCATTTTCATAATTATTTTTTTATATTATTATGTTACATCTCTAGGTAGATTTATATCTTTCTACGATCTGTATTTATATTATTATAAAATATCAACAAAAAAAATTGATTGACCATTATAACCTTGATAAAATTATTAATACTGATATTGTCCTTTCAAAATCGCCCAAAGACAATTTCATAAAAAAAAAAATTGAATTAAAAAAGTTATGGAAATAGGGGATGATATTATTATGGGTAATGCTATATGCATCTAATTTGAAAATCTAAACATGGACCTAATTCAATGCAGTTATTTGGATTAGTGAATTTCAATGTTAAGTGGAGTCTGTTTTCAATTCAATGATGTATTAAGTTTCTATATTAGGTCTCTAATTTAAGTACAAATAACATTTTTCTATTATTATATAATTTTTGTCTTCTGCCATTTGCCTTTGGGTGACGAAAATATGACACTTTTTGCGTTGATAATAAAGCCGTCAACTTTTGATTATCTCTACATAAAAAAAATTGCAGAGTCAATTGAACATCTCTCTCTTTATTTTCCACTAATGATGAACGTTACTAAGCTTATTAAAAAAATAAATAATGCTACATATCTCAAATTTGTATCTTAAATATGCATCTCAAATTAATGGGAACCATTGGATGAGTGAGTCCCATCAACTTTTTTCATTGGAACCCACTCATCTAATAATTTTCATTAATTTAAGATACACATTTAGGATACAAATTTGAGATACAAAACATTACTCTTAAAAAAACATCTCCTTGCCTTTAATAGACGTTAGAATATGGAAAGTTGGAGCATTTTTGAGATACGGGAAGATGAACTACCATTGAAAAAGTGTCACACTTGTCCTCCTTTATGAAGCTTCAAAAGATGACTCCACTCCCGTGATTCTCCACCCATGTATGAAGAGTTTGTTGGACCAAAATAGTTTTTTGATCGATTTTGAGCCAAAATTAAAATAAAACTTAATTATTATTTCGAATAAATTTTCATGGGTTCATATTTTATTCCGTGAAGAGTATAATGTAGTATATTCACTTGTTCAAATCGAATAAGAAATGAATGAAAAAATGAGCTCCAAAGTGACCCTCTTGAAAAAGTGGTGCAATGTAGAATGTGACAACAATCCTACATTGGTTGAGGAAGAAGTTCAACATGGACATATATAAGCCAAGTTTACTCTATGGGTTGGGCCCCAAGGGCTACCACAATTTTATGAACGGAGCGAGCACCTACATGCCGTTGGTTCGACCACACACGTGCGCGTCGCTCGTCTCGCCACAACCCGACTCGGGTACGGGTGTGGACTTGCCCTATCTTTTTGGAGAAAATTCATTTAAATAAATGAATTAATTAAATGGGCATTAATTTTTTAACCCGAAATTAATTTGGTGGTATCCGTGGGTCGATTTATTTCAGTCCGAAAATTTGAACTGTGTTTGTTCATGAAGAATAGTTATTCAAAAGTGTCTACTGACTGTTAGAGGTTTTATTTCTGAGTTGTGTCTTTTAGTGTGGTGACTGTCTGGAAAGTCATCAAAGTGTCTATAAATACTCAGGTTCATCTACCATTCTAAATATAATAAATTCGGTCATTCATTAAGGCATTGAGACAGCCTGCATTTATGCATTAGGCAGTACATTTGGAGAGTGCACAACATAAGTTAGGTTCGTTGTACAAATAGATTAGAGTGCTACTTCTATTCGTGGAAGATCATTGTATCCTAGGAGGCAGACGCTCAATATTTCATAAGCACCAAGTGTGGGGGCAAAATCTGTCTTAAGGACATAGTGTCAAACACTAGCCTTGATCTAATTGAAGTTCAATAACAGTTTCTGTTCTACAATCGAGTTATTATTTAATTTGTTTAGACAAAATAGTTATGTGTAACTATTTGTTGTAACTCTTTCGTATAAGGCTGTCACTATTACTCTTTACTGTAACACTTTGTTGTTGTTGTTTCATCATACTAATGTAAACTGTGTAACTCTTTCATCAAAGTTGTTTCTGTGTAACTGTTTTGCATTTCAATGTTACTGTTCTGTTTTACTTTAAGTTACATAATATCAGAAATATCAATAGATGATTATACAATATTTGGAACACCACATATTTTTCAACAGAGTTGACGTACTCATATTCATTATTCTTTATTGTCAGGTATGTTCGCGCTATACTGTTTTTCTCAACTCTTCTCGACATCTATGTCCAAGTGAAGTTTTTATCTTTGAATGCCAGTCTAACTAGCAGTTCATCCCAAATTTGTGCAATTCAATGCCCATCAAGTGTTGGTCGGTCTCCAAAAATGCAACCTTGATGCATTTCTATTGATCTATGATTCCAGATTTTTGTTAGAAGCAATGGAGGTTGAATTGCTGGAAAGATCATATATTAGTTGTGGAATTTGGTGAGGTTCTTCCAATTGGGATGGGGGTTCTGAGTATTGCTTTTGATTTCACTTGCAATTTCATTCTTATTCAAAGCTTCTTCTTTACTTCCACTGAAAGTGCTCAAATGGACTGTATGTTATTGTCATGCAGTTTGATATGCAAATCAGGTGTTTAATGAAATTACTAAGCACCTCCCCGTTTTTCTGTTCTTACCGTGCAGCTCTTGATTCAGCAATAACAGGGTGTCGATAAATAAATTTATGTCTTAGGTATATTTTTTGATATTCATTTCGACCAACATGAGAAACAATGAGGATTGGTAGTTGGTATATATTGTTGTGTACTTTTTTTTAGCAAAGATTGCAGAAATAATTTAGATTTTTTTTGTAATACTGGAGCCAAAGGAAATTGTGAACAAATGAACTACGTAGTGAGGGACACACCAATTTCAATGTGCTCAACTTCTTTTGGATTTTACTTTTACCCCACCCCTTCCTCAAGGGATGAGGAAAGGAAAGAGATGCTGGGGGATATATTTTTTGCGGAACCTCATTTTTTTTTTTTTCAAATTAATCGTTATCCAAAAGTCACTTTGGACTCCAACTAATCCAGATTCAAACCGAATAGGACCACAAGGGCGGCAAAGCTCTCCCTACCGAATGCAGTTACATTCCCAAGACTCGAACTCAAGACATTGGTTAAATTAGAACAGTCTCTCATCAACTGATCTAACGATTGGTGTTGTGGAACCTTATTTACAATAGTTAGGAATCGGCAATTCAGCGTCTCAGTGGTCTTCAATGATATCTAGGACATGAATTTAGATATCCAAGTCAGCTTTTTTTTTTATGAATGAAATGTCTATGAACACTTTTCAGATTCTTTTTAATGTCATAGTGTATTTATGTTCTATTTTCTTATGAATGAAATGTCTCTGAACACTTTTCAGATTCATTTTCACGTCAGAGTATATTTATGTTCTATTTATATGTTCTTTTTTTCTTTGCTGTCTTTTTATCTATAGCATGCTAAGAGTTTTGCTTATTCTAATTGTTGGATTGTCATTTGTTTATGAAGGCATTGCAAGTCTAGCCACACACTATCATTTCTTTCTTTTTGTGGATTGACAGTTTGGCCCGTTTGGTAACGTTTAGGCCCCGTTTGGTAACGTTTAAATTTTTCGTTTTTCGTTTTTATTTTGATATTTAGAGAAAACGAGAAAAAAAAACTCGTTTGATAACCGTTTATGTTTTTCGTTTCTGTCATCGTTTAATAA
>CM042185.1:27898715-27990416 GCA_023539305.1 Ilex asprella
CCACTACCATCACCCCAACTACCGCCACTGACAATATTGCACCATCACCCCTACCACCATCACCACCCACATTTGTCACCATCATAACTAGTCAGCGTCATCCATTATAACCATCATCGTCTTCCAGTATCACCACTCGCCCTTAGTACAACCGGTGCTTAAATTCTTTTTTCTTTCTTCTATCATCGTAATTTGATTTTGAGTGTGAATACAAATATGTTTATTATTGACAATTTTTTTATTGCTCTGTACCTTCAAGCATAAGAAATAACTAGTAACAGAATATAAGCAATGAAAAATTAAGTTTGGTAATTTTGAGACGATATTTAATTCAGATATACATATAACTAATATTTTATTAATTTTTGTATATGAAAACTATTCACATGTAATGCACGTGATGCATTGCTAGTAAATAATAAATGAGTTGAGTTAATTTTAACAAGAATAACTCAAAAATTAATATGATTAACACATTTGACTTATATTGTATAAATAAAATGTTAAATTTTTGTCATCTTTTATGAAGTATTGACATGATCCTTGCACAATAAGAGAATATTTTTTACTTTATTATTATTATTATTATTATTATTATTATATATTAAATTAATTTTTAATTTATAAAAAATTATGATTAAGACCTTAGAAAGATATTGAAACCTTAATCTTTAATCTTCAATCTTTTTTTTTAGACTAAGACATGCACATATAACACTCATAATCCACACATTAACCACAACTCAAGCACATCGACCAAGAGGGATCCATCAACTAATTCCTCTTAAAAGAAGAACTGAGAGTAGGTTACTTATACTCTAATCTTTGGTGCTGAACAGATGATGTGGGACGACACTCAATTTTTTTGGACTAAGACATACACATATAAGACACCTAGTCCACATATCAAACACAACTCAAGCACGTGAAAACACAAATATGATAAAGGGTTAATTGCACCGAAGGTTCCCAACGTATGAAGTTTGTTTTATTTTGGTCCCCAATATTTTAATTGTATCATTTTGGTCTCTGAAGTATTGAATATGTTTTTATATGGTCCTTCAAACATATAATGTCTGGATTGTTAATAATTTTTTATCATAAACTTGTCACGTGATACTTAAATATAGATAAAAAAATAATTTAAATAATTCTGGACCAATTTTTTGCTCAAAATTTACCCATATTACATATTTTTTGTTAAGAGCTATTCAAATTTTTTCTCAGAACTATCAAAATTATTTTTGTCCATATTTAGATATTACTTGACAAGTTTATGATAAAAAATAATTAGTAATCTGAACGTTATCTGCTTGGAGTACTATATAGAAACATATTCAATACTTCAAGGACTAAAATGATGCAATTAAAATATTAATAACTAAAATAAGACAAATTTTATACTTTGAGGACTTTCGATGCAATTAACCCTATGATAAATAAAAAAAAACATTAATTTGGTTGAGATAGTTTAATAGTGCTCGATATAAACCAAAATTAACACGACCCGACACCATTCTTACCTCTCAGTTCTGTTTCTTCTTTCAGGTGCTGCTTTCTAGTGTCAACCAACTCCCATATCCTCCATTTCAGACCCCAACACATCCTTCAAAACCCCTCACTGCCCCTAGGGTTTTGCTGACCTCGAATTTTCTGCAACTCCACAAATAATTCATGGTAGTCCATCCAGCCAGCTTCTTCACGTGGTAACTGATTCACTCGTATAATTTTATTGGTTGTCACTTATCTTAATTTCATTCAAGATTCTTGTAGGGTACTAGATTTTGCACTTGGGTTTGTCTTTTGTGGAGAATTCTTTTGGGTTTCCAATGATTTCTGTTTTGGGTTGGGCTTGAATATTTAAACTCCTGGAGCATTATAGTCTGGTTATTTGGGATACTTTTGATTTGTTTATGGTTAAAAAGTTGACCCAGCCTTGTTGTGATGATTTAAAGCACCTGGATACTCCAAGCTGGACGCCATTATTTGTTTCGGCATGAATTTCATGATGCAATGATTGGATCGGTATTAGTATTTTCTTGTATACTTTTGGGGTGGCTTTCTTGAAGCTTGATGACATTATTGGTTTCAACGGAAGTTCATTTGATGGTGATTGGATTTATATTCTCTTGATATGTTATTTGATAGGCCTGCTCTAACCGCCTGTGATCAATCCATAAAAACGAATATGAAATAAATAGGAACTCAAAACAAGTACATGCTCGAGCATCATTGTGGATTGGGAACACAGTATGGGACTTATAGTGAAAACCTCTATCCTTTGGGGAGTGGTGGTGTTGGTTCTTGGTGCTATAAATTCTGGGAACTATGAATCGTTTCAATAGAAATGTCTTCCAAATTCAGGGCCTTGAGTTTCAACAACCCAAGAGTTAATGGGAGCTGTTGGGTTTTGCGGCGATTGCAGGTGCTGCTTGTGATCGGATCAGTGCTCTCCTTTATATTGGCCCCATGGATTGGTTATGTAAATGTCCTGCCCAATATTGGTGATTCCTTTCATGAATATGACATTATTACTTTCAATCATTCAGAAGGCGGTTGTGATGTTCTTGATGGAAAATGGGTAATGGATGATAGTAACCCTTTGTACAATGCTTCAGAATGTCCTTTTGCAGAACAGGGATTCAATTGCTTGGGCAATGGTCGGCCAGATAAGGATTATGAAAAATGGAGGTGGAAGCCCAAGAATTGTGACATTCCAAGATTTAATGTGCGGAGTATTTTGGATATGTTTCGAAACAAACGAATTGTATTTGTTGGTGATTCAATGGGTAGAACGCAATGGGAGTCTTTTATATGTTTGCTTATGAGTGGAGTAGAGGATAAGAGGAGTGTTTATGAAGTCAATGGGAATAAGATAACAAAATCGATTCGGTATTTGGGTGTGAGATTCAGTTCCTTTAATTTCACTGTTGAGTTCTATCGATCAGTTTTCCTTGTGCAACGTAACTGGGCACCTAAACATGTACCAAATAGGGTCAGGTCAACCATTGACTTGGATAAGATGGACAGTATTAGCAATAAGTGGATTGACTCAGATGTTCTTATATTCAATTCTGGGCAATGGTGGGTGCCAGGGAAGCTTTTCACGATGTAAGTTCCCTTGCTTTATCTAACCGAAATGTTTTTTTTGGAGAGCTTTACCTCCTTATGAATGTTAGTCTATTTTGCTAATATGCTGTTGGATGAGCTCATTATGAATGTTGTTGGTGGTTCATGGTTGTTCTAATACATTATCTTCTGGTTTTCTTTTCTCATGGTTTCTTTCCTGATTGGATCTCATTTCACCTTATGTGAAATAGGTATTCAAAAACCCTAGGGAGAGACTTAACGAAATAAGATGATGACTCTTGTGACTCCATTTCCAAAGTTAATTGGCAAAGGCAGTATCCCCAAACTGTATAAGAGATGTTCAGTATCCGCAAGTTTTTCCAGACAATTAGTCATAAATTCAAAATTCTGGTTCTCTGCTTAAAAAAATTGTACAGGTAATACAATGGAGAGTGACAGAGCAAACAAAAAAAAAAAACAAAACAAGAAAAGCAATGGGACACTGAACCTTTAAAAATATGTGATTATACAATTGTTTAAGAAGGGAAAGGCAACTCATGATATTTCAAACCACCCTTGCAAGGCCCATGTCAAGCATGTCTGAAAGTTAATGCCTTCAAACCATCCTAGGGTACTAGGTGTTCCAGAAGTTTATGTACATCCTACACGTGCCTATAGTTGTGTATTTCACATTCGACATCATTGTGGTCAATGAGAAAGCTTTGTGTAAATTACTTGACATGGCTATCCTGTATGTGACTGGAATACAGGATGCTGTTGCATGTCCATAGAAACCAGGCCACTATGGGCGAACTTTGGGAGATGGTTAGGATATTATTTTGTTTTCCTCTTCCCTGAATAGTGTGGTTATTGGCAAAAGGACAATATGAGTCATATGACATTAAAAAGAAAGTACCAGGGCTGATATTGTAAGCAGTCGGGTCCCTCAATTTTCTCGTGATTTTGCTGTTTCGCTGCTTCCATGTTACAATTATATGTGTTGTATTATTTTGATGTGGGTTTTCCAATGAACTTGTAGTGTTATTGTAGGTTTGTAATGAACTGTGTCCTGTGACTCCTGTCACCTGTTCTTTGTAGCCTTATAGCTTGAGCACCACAAGATTGTCAGACCTATTGCTTATGGAATCCAATTATAAACAAGTCTTGGTAAAGTAGTATCATATTTACTTGTTGTCTTGTTTTCTGTGTAAACTTGTAAAAATGGTACTCTTATACTAGAAACAAACTTGGGGATCACAAAACACAGTGAATAAAAAATTGTAGCAAAATGAAAGCATGTGAGTTTCTCTTCTCATTTTTCTTTTCTTTTTTCCAGAAATAAATCTGCATCTCTCTAGGAGTATCTTAACATGATTTCAAAATCCTGTTTTGACAGGGGACGCTATTTCCGGGTTGGTAATTCACTGAAGCTTGGAATGTCAATTGCTACTGCGTTCGGAAGGGCACTGCACACTTGGGCATCTTGGGTTGAGACTGTGATTGACACAAACCAAACACACGTCTTCTTTCGAACTTTTGAACCATCTCACTGGAGGTATCCTTTTGATGTGTCCCTTGCAGTGAATATATAGCTGATATCCAATTGGTATGTTTTCAAATGTTTACCTTTACTAGGACAGAGGCTTTAACATGTCAATTGCAAAATTAAACATGACTGTTCACTGGACCCCATATTTTTCATGTTCTCCCCAAATTGAATGTCATCATTGAGCCATTATCTGTTTTCTAAATATTAGTGTTGTCATTTTACTTAGTTATTTTTCCTCCAATCATCATTTGACCTCTTCCTTTGAACTTTGTGTCCCAAATATTGATTTTGGTTGGTTATTTGTTAGTAATATCGAAAAGGCTAATGTAATTGATCCTTTGTTCTTACTGGATAAGCAATTGCAGCTGAATGCAGCCTTTATTTTTCCAAGAAAAATGGTTTTATTTTGTGTCTCTGTTTTCTTGTTTTACATTCTTGGGCTTTCCTCTTTTCAAGTACATATTGGCCTATGTCGACATGACTGATGGTGGTGTTTTCTTTCAGCATCACTAATCAAACCCTTCGATTATGCAACGTAACACGTCAACCAGTGTCACAAACCACAGGGAGGGACCAAAGCCCATTTTCAGCTGCAATATTGGAAGTAGTGAAGAATATGACTGTTCCTGTAACGGTTCTAAATATAACTTCTATGTCGGATTCTCGGATTGATGCACACGTGGGAACTTGGAGTGACAATCCATCTGTACCTGATTGTAGCCACTGGTGTCTACCTGGAGTTCCAGATGCATGGAATGAAATTGTCCTCTTCTACCTGCTTAACAATGCACATCCACGTCCTTGAATGAAGGCATGAGGTACATTTGTCCCTCTCCACAGAAAATATTGGCAAGGATCTCCTTTTACCCCATCATGTGGCAAAATTTGATCAGACAACATTCGGTAGTTTGATCACGTGCTCAATGCTCTTGGTTTCTGAGATTATACAGTTGACCAGTAAAAATTCCCCATTTATTTTGTTTTGGACTAGCAAAAGTTACATATTTCAAAAGCGAAATAAGATGAAATAAAGTTCCCCCCATGCATTTCATGGAAGATATCTGTCATGTACTTATCTCCTGGCCAGATCATGGATTGGGTGGAGAACAACTTAAAGTTGAATCCCGGGTACTGGTCCTTGTATTTCGCTTGCTCTCTCTGAACTTGGACATGTCCCATCAGTAGCTACTAGCTAGTTTCACATGAAAACAAAGCCTCTTTGTACCACTTCTTTGGGTGATGAACTGTTCCTATCCATGTTATTTGGGAGCATCCATATCAATATCGCAAAGCCTCACCTCATCATTTGAATTCCCTATTCAATTTGATATTTTCACATATGCAGATTGGGCAATTTTGAAAAGAATACAACCTGTACATACTGTTTGATCCACCGAAATTCTTTCCTCAGCCGCAAGCTAACCAATTCTTTTTCCAATTTTCAAGATGGCAGCATGATTTTGAAGGGAGATAGATTTATAGTTACATCTTGAGGCAATTTTGCCATGTAAAATTGTTTTTTTTTCCTTATACTGTTCTTTTTGTATGGGAGAAGGGAAGCAATCTTGGCCTCTAAGTTTAGGATTTACCCCCTCGATTCTGTTTACTGATCAATATTTTAAATGGTAAGGATGTAATTGTTGGACAACAACAAATGTAATTGTAAATCTTTTATTGGACATCGGAATTCTTACCATTCTTCTTCTAGAAAATTTAGTTTGTCATGTACCCATTTTGTCAATGTTTTTTTTTTCTTTTTCTTTTTTTTTTCTTGTCTTTTTTTTTCTGGATAATGGAGAATTGTCCCTAACATTCTATCAATTTTGTTTGCCCCTAACATGCGTACTTTTTGTTTGCCCCTAACATTCTATCAATATTTGGCATGCCTGTTTGTTGGTAAAGTTTGAACCCAGGAGCAAAATATATCAGGGTACGAAGTAGATCAGTTTAATTATGACTTAGAGCAGACTGGTTTTACGTCAGGTAATTTGAAAATTGTGCCAGTAGTTCTATCAAACATATGAAATTCGGTATATTAGTCTGACCCCAAACATATACAATAAGCAGAAGAAAACTGAGTAATCTGGCATAGATGGTGTAGTTTGTTTTGGTTGATTTGCAGATCATGTTAAAATCAATACATTTGTTTGTGTCGGCGCTTCTTATGTACTGTAAAAAGTTGTTAACTGAGCTGAATCTTTTAATGTATGTTTAGACTATAGTTCTTACTCATCTTGCCTTGGTTTGCACATCCAACGGGATTGAAGCTCGCTATCTCTTGATTTGAAGCCCAACATCGTAACCTTTAACTAAGAATGCTACTTTTTATTCATACCCATGAGAATATTTATTGATCATATAATAAACAAATTGTGCTCGAGTCTACCGAGCAAAGCAGCAAATTTCTCGGCTCGACTTAAGCATTGAACGGGCTTAAGGGTATGTTTGGCATGACTTAAAAAAAATTGTTTTTAGGACTTTTAACTTATGAAAAATACTTTTTTTAAAAAAGTAGTGTTTGACTTAACTTATTAAAAACACTTTTTGATGAGTAAAAGTAATTTGAGCACTTAAATAAGTCAATAAAAAAAGTAAAAAAAAATAACTTTTACTTTTAAAAAATCACTTCTCACTTTCACCTCTCATTTTCTCCGGCTCTCCCCCGGTGATCAAACCTCTCTCTCTCCCTCTTCGCAAATATCACTACGCTACTTGCCTTGCTCCTATTGTCTCTGTTCTTCGCGATTCGTCTACCTCTGACCCTCTTTCATCTTACTCCGATGACGACCACTCTGGCTTCCACAAACTTTTCGATTCTTTCCTCGTCCTCTGCACCTCCGTTGCCTTGTCTTTCTCTCTCTTCGTCACCGATGTTGATCCGGCATCGGCCTTTGTAGTGGCTACGCCTAGGAAATTACAGACCAATGAGCTAGCTACGGTCTGCCTCTTCCAAGAGAAC
This sequence comes from Ilex asprella, assembly GCA_023539305.1. Classification (NCBI taxonomy): domain Eukaryota; kingdom Viridiplantae; phylum Streptophyta; class Magnoliopsida; order Aquifoliales; family Aquifoliaceae; genus Ilex; species Ilex asprella. The sequence continues at coordinate 27,906,293 of CM042185.1, forward strand.
ACGCCTACTGTTGTCTACATCACCAATCTTGTTGCTAAGTAAGTAATTTCTCTAATTTATTAATATGATATTTTTGTGAATAATTTTTTTTTTTTGTGTATTATTGTATGTGTAGTATATGTTTGTACATTTAATGCTATTAACAATTGGAACACAAATAAGTATTTTCACATCCAAACGTGCTTTTTATAAAATACATTAATTTAAGTATTTTAAATTTTGAGTATCCAAACAATACTTATTTAATAAAAGTATTTTTCTTATAAATACTTTTGATAATCTTTTATTAAAAAAGTACTTTTTGAATTTCATAAGTGATCTCAAACACACCCTAAAATCTTGACCAAAATCACTTTTTTTAAAAAAAAAATGGGAAGAAGAAAAGACCCAAGGTGCTTAACAGTAATTATACCTTACCTACCAGGGCTTGTCTCTCTACGTTATGACAAGTCTACATTTCACCACCACCAACCTCGTGTACTAATCTCAGATGCCTGAAAATAAATGTTTCAGAGGTAAGCAATCTACTCATCCATAACAATTATAGTAATAACAACAATGGCAAGCTTAAAGAAATATCCTCCACATGGTCAAACTAAAGAATAGTTCTTGAAATGTAGAGAGGGAACCAGTTTGAAAGCACAACGTAGGGGTGTTTTTCAATGCAACCAATGACAACCCATCAAAATCTTAGCATAAGTGTCAAGTCATTAGAAACTTTGAAGTATGCAAAGCATATTGAAATTCTATGGACCCTTGCTCAGCTCTACAAATAGGCATGGCACACACCATATTCCCCATCTCTTACCACACAAATCAGTACACCTCTCTCTCTCTCTCTCTCTCATTTAATGGCTCCTGTGCAAAACTATGAATATAACTTCCCATACTTCCCTCCAACACCACCTCATACTTCTCCGTCCTCTCCGAAAGTGCCACCGTCCTATAATCCTCCATTCTCTCCAAAAGTAGCACCACCTTATCAACCCGTTGCACCACCACCCCATTCTTCAATTCCACCACCTCCAGCAGCAAAACCACCTAGTCACTTAATTCCACCCCCACCACCACATCCCATCTATCCTCCACCACCACCATCACACATTGTTCCAACTCCACCCCCACCTGGACACCATACGACAATCATAATTGTATTTGTCTCACTTGGTGGCCTATTCTTTCTCGCATTCCTTTCAGTTGTTGTATGCTGCTTCATTAAGAAGAGAAAGAAGAAAATGGTTCAGGAAACCGATATAGTGAAAATTGATGAACATATGAAAGTCCAGGAAGCTATCATACCTGGTCCACATGGCACACAAACCGTTATACTAACCATTGATGAAGATGTGCACATTCAGGAAGAGATTAAGAAGAATGAGACAGTAGTAGGCAAGGGGTCACACCTGTCAAAAGATCATCCAGGAGCTCTGGTTATGGAAGCATCCACGTCCGAGTCTAGTCATCACCACCACCATCCTGAACATAAGGACAGATTGAAGTTATAAGCATACATGATAAATCCAGCCATGTGCTTGTATATTCTCCATATTGTCATTATACACTCCAAATATTAAGTGCAAAATTTCTTATTCTTTTGCACGACTTCAAACTTAATCTGAAGGAATAAAACTGATACAAGTTTCATGATTGTTTGATAGTAACGTTGTACCATCATCTTAAAAATAATCTTCAAATGAATATTAAAAGGGCTATTAATATTTGAATGTCACTGAATAATGATATGAATACAGATGCTTAGTCGTTAATCTAGCATTTAGTGCCCTTACTTTCTCCAATGGTGAAATTCTGTTATGCTGATGTATCAAGAATCAATCAATATGGAAATAAACGGAGCAGCATTGGTGGAAATAAAACATAATGCAAAACTACAAAAAATTCAGAACTTTTCTGAGTGTTACTATTAATAATAATTTCTTAGCTATGCTAAAAAATAAAACTTGATTTATTTGCGTAAAAATAAATATCATTATATAGTATCAAACAGCAAATAACGCAGCCAGCAATGACCGTTGGCCTTAAAAACTAGTGGCGTATCTGTGTTACTAAGTCAGGATAACAATAAGATTGACAAACATGATGGAAGCTCATACATTCTATATTAATATTGTTGAAGCTCATACATGGGATAGACTTTCGCATATATACAACAAAGTTGGATGCTAGTTTTGAGACTTGGGTAGAACTGAAAATATGCTAAATTCTGAGATTTTGGTACAATAAACTGAACTTTGCCAGGGTTCATAGTATTTCCTTAAATATAGGTGACGCCAATTTATCAGGATGCAAATATTACAATTAAATTGTTTCATTTACTGAAGTCAAATTATAAACTAACCACAATGTGAAGCTATGCTCATGGTGTCACATTATGAATACTCCCTTTATAGTTCACAGAGATTTGGATCTTACGTCAATTTTTAAATCACCCTCTAGTAATTAACTGGGACAAATTATTTGTCATCTCTTCTTCCAAAAATACATAAGTTTTCTTGTTTGTATACATTCAGTTTCTCCCTAAAAATCTTGAGTCACCATCAGGGTCCTAAAAATTACATCCAGTGTTTCATATATTGTCTGACTAAATGGATGAGAAACGTCTCCTTGGTAGAATTTATGGACACTCCCACCAATAGAAATCCAGCTACAACCAGGAGTTTTAAACAACCCCAATTCTCTCATTTTTCTTCTAATTCTCAAAACACCATTCTGAATACCAAGAGAATCATATATACCACACAAGGCTATGTAGTTGCTAGAGTTTATGGCTTCCAATTCAAAGAGGTGATTGGCTGCTATTTCTCCAATCTCAACATTCTTATGCATCATACAGCCAGCAAGTAGGGCACCCCAAACACTTGCTGTCGGGACCAATTTCATATTCTCTATCAATCCAAATGCTTCCACAAGACACCCTGCACGCCCCAAAAGATCTACCACACAAGCATAGTGCTCCACACCAGGTTCAACCCCATAAACAGAACTTATGGAGTTAAAAATCTTCCTGCCTTGGTCTATAAGACCTGAATGGCTACAACTAGCCAAAACTGCTGTGAGTGTAACATGGTTGGGGACAAAACCACGATCTCTCATTTTCTCAAATAAAACCAAAGAATCCTCTCCTCTCCCATGAGCCCCATAGCAAGATAGCATTGTGGTCCAAGTCACCAAATTCAACTCACTCATGTTCCAGAAAACCTTCTCAGAGTAATATAAGCAACCACATTTTGAGTACATATCAATCAACGCATTCCCAATCGCAACATCATAATCAAAAATCACACTCTTCACTGCTTGCCCATGGATTTCTTTCCCTCTCGTATGGTCTCCTTCAGTTCCACAAGCAGCCAAAACACTCGGAATAGTCATAGAATCCATTCTCACGTTTTCCTCCAGCATGTCCCTAAAACAATTCAAAGCATCAACATAAAAACCAGCCCTACCAAACCCCAAAATCATCAAATTCCAAACAACAGGGTCCTTCCACTCCATATTAACAAAAACCCGTTGTGCATCATTTAACCTCCCCCATTTCAAATACAAATCCAAAACAGAACTTCCAACAACCACATAATCTTCAAACCCAAGTTTAATCACCCAACTATGCAACATCAAACCCAACAAAAAGTATCCAATTTCTCCACTAGCCTTGAACGTAGGAGGCAGTGTATAGTGGTCCGGCCTCAAACCCTTTTTCAAGAACCCGCTAAAGACACCGAGAGCATCATAATATAAAGAACTCTGCACATATGAGCCGATCATAATGTTCCAAGAATGCATGTTTCTTTCAAGCATTTTGTCAAAGACTTTGCGAGCATATTGTAGAAAGCCGCTTTTGGCATAGGCCAACAAGAGGTCTGTTTGGAGGGTAACGTTGTGAGGAAGGCAATGAATGAGAATTTGTGTATGAGTTTGCTTAACTTGAGACATTGCAGATACAAGAGCACATTTTCGCAATGTAGAAGACAACGAAGTGACCGTTGGGGGCATGTGGCGGGAAGAGGAGGGTGTTATTCACTAGGAGCACCGTTGATAAATCTGATGAGATGGAAACCCTAATCACTAATTAAGATGGATATTATGTCAATATTTAAAGGGCCTCAAAAGAGACATTTACTAAGAAAAATGGGCAACACAAAAAAAAAAATAGATATCTTTTGTAATAGTTGATTTGCCTTTGCAACATCACATTACATTGTCATTGGTCCTATTGAACCAAAACAAGATTATTTTGGTTGCAAAAAATTATTATTGAACAAGACGACATTTACATACCGAAAAAGAGAAAGGGAGAATACAAAACATAAAATAAAAGATAATAAAACTCTTCAGAAAATGAGACATTACATTAGAGATGAAATCATGTCTTTAGTAAGTATTAATTATCGGAACTCTTAGTTAACGAATTTTTGAGAGAATCGATCCACTAATTTAGTCTCAACAATTTTATTGCTCATTTTTTAACAACCATAAACAGGATCCAAATTAATAAAATAAATTAAAGGAGATGTCCCCATCTGAGTAATTGTTACGTTGATGTCCTGTGTGCAGGGCTGTTGCAAGTCGTTAGGTATTAGAGGAGGTATTGGTTAGTGGAAAGAGATAAAATAGGGATTGCATGTATGTTTTCTATGTTTGCCAAGTCTTGTTGGAGTTGTTTCTTTTTTTCTAGGAGTATTGCTTAGTTCATTTGATCTTGCTTCTATTTTAAAGGAGCATTGCTAATTTGTAGGAAAGTAGTTCTGCTCTAATGGGTCTATAAATATGAGTTTTATGGAAGTAAATAGGCATGCTAAATTTCATTTAATTTTTCTCTTGTGGAGGCTGATTTGCCTCGAAGCAAGCCAAAATTCTATTTTCTTTATCAACCAATTGTCTATTTCCTTATCAACTAATTGTATTGTTATTGTTTTTCCTAATCTAGACCCATCACCATTCTTTAACCAAAGAATGTAACAAATTGGTATTAGAGCATGTCATGGAGGATCATTGGCTTTTGGGCAAGAGAAATTGTTAAAGGAAGTACATGATATGTTCCTAGCTATGAACTCTCGGTTTGATTAACTTGAATCGAACCATGTTCGTGAGTCTGGGATAGCTCTATTAATCGAAATGGGGTTGGAAAACTTAATGGACAACCTGGTTCTAGCCAAACAAGTTCAACCAATTTTGGATCTACCAAAGCTTGCTATGCTTTATTTCCCCCATTACAGTAGAAGTGAAGACCCAACCAGTTGGATTTTTAGGGTGGAGCAGTTCTTCGAATTCTAACATACACCAGTTGAAGAGAAGGTGTCATTAGTTGCATTCCACTTAGAAGGAGAAGTCCAATTATGGTACCAACTATCGAAGTGGAGATCACTTAGGATTCAATCAAGGACGGACCGCACACGCATTATGGAGCTACCCAGTTTGAAGACTTTTTTGGGGATCTTACCAGGCTTAAACAAGTTGGCTCTGTCAGAGATTATCAAAGCCAATTTGAAAGGCTACTTGGGCGAGCACGAAAAATTACTCCTTCGCAGCAAGTGAGATGCTTTATCAATGGCCTCAAAGACGGGATCCGAGTTGATGTCCAAGCTGCGCGACCATCGTACATCTCTAAACCCCCACATGTTTATATTAATAGAGTGATGTAATAATTTAGTAATTCTTATATATGTAATGACATAATAATGAACCATATAGATTGTAACACTACGAATAAATACTCAAGAGACAAATTAATTGTGCAGTTTAAGTTTCGAAAGTGTTTAAACTTAGGAAAGATGGTTAGGTAAGTTTTTAAATATTTTTAGGTGAAAATAAAATTTTCATTGAATCCAGAAGGTAGAGAAAAATTGAAAGAGGTAATATAGGGCTAATTAGAAGTTATCAAGTATTCCGGAATTTGAACGCATTTTAGAAAGAATTTGGATATGAAGGAATTTGAGACTAACTTAGTATTTTAGCCATACGTTTTAATTCATAACTCTGATTGAGCTGTTTTTTGAACAGTAGAAACTAGACTTCAAGGGATACAAAAGTGTATTTTAAAAAATTTCCTGAATTAACTTCTAAATAGGTGAAAACTTCTCTTGAAGTTGGGGAAAAAAGTTGGCACCGTCCGGACGCCCCTTCCTACCCTAAAATTTTATTTGTCATTAAAAACAGTGAATTTGAACCATCCGGATGTCCAAGGACTGTTCAATTTTAGTGTTTTTCTCTGTTTTTCACCATATAAATACCATAAGGACATTCTTTTAGCCCTATTTCATCAGTTATTAACCCTAGTGAATCTTAGAGAGCAAGAGAGAAGAAGAGAAATACAAGATTGAAGGGGGATTCTCACGTTGGAACGGATCATACACACTAGGTTATCACACAAAACTGCGGAATCAAGGTAGAGGATTCTTCTCAAATTCTTTCATTAAGACTTACGGTATAATTATGTATCTTTTAATCTTTTAGATTATTATATGTTAAATAATCTTTTATTTTTGGTTTCTTTTGATTAACATATGGTTTGTTCTTGATTCTTTTTCGAATAGCATATGGTTTTCAATGAGATACATGTCTTGTATCCAAGAAACATTATTCTTGAATTTCCAAAACTCTAGTTTTTCTAAAATACATATTCTATTGTGAAATTCATGTGGATTCTTGATTTATAAATTCATATTCTTGATTAAATCTATTCTTGATTAAATCATGTTTTCAATCAACTACTTGTTCTTGTTCCAAGAAATTATGATTTTTGAAAAAATATTAGAATTTTGATATCGAAATTGAGAAGGTTTTCTTGATATGATCTCTTGCATATCTTAATTCCTTTATTACTGTAGTATATTGATAATTGTACAATTGTGATACTTGAATTGTTAATGAAAATTGTGATTAGTTAAGATTGTGGTTGTTGAGAAAGTTGTGATTTCATCTCTTGTGTGGTTTATTGTAACGAACTTGAATTACCTTCGTGAGCTGTCGTAGAGTGTTAAAGGTTAGTCTATCCCAGTAGGGATGATGATGGTTGTCTAACACTTGCAGTGGATTATTATTTTTTAGAGCAACCACTATTTTTTACGTAAGTATGAGGTTGAGGGATGATATACCTTTCTTTGAAAAGATTCGTCAATGCTGTGGAAGACGGTATATGCCCTTCCTAAAGTGGTTTGTGATTTGGCCCTGCAGGAAATGATTGAGATTATGCGGTTGTGATGAGTGAACGAGTTAGAATCGTTGTGTAGATTCCTAAGAAGAAACGAACATACATGAGACTGAGGATGAACCAACATACATGAGAATATAGGATGATGCTACTGAGTTAATTATTGATTGCTTTAATTTTTGACATGTTTATTCCTGTCATTGATTTATTATAACACCCCACCCTCCATATGGCATAATATTGTCCGTTTTGGGCCCACTGGCCTTCATGATTTTGTTCCTCCAAGTACCTCCGGGAAAATGTCTTATGTCATGCAAGGCGAGGGGCTTACTAATAAGCCCAACAACTTTCCCTTCCCTAACCGATGTAGAATACTAGGATCTCACAATCCATTCCCTCTGGGTTTCACGTTCCCGTGATACCAATTTGTAACACCTCACTCTCCACATGACATAATATTATCCGTTTTGGGTCCACTGACCCTCACGGTTTTATTCCTCCCAGTATCCTTGGAAAAAAGTCTTATGCTATGTAAGGTGAGGGACTTACTAATAAGTCCAACAAATTTCTCCTCCCTAACCAATGTGGAATACTAGGATCTCACAATTCACCCTCTCAAGGTTGCACGTCCCCATGCAGCAGCTAGCTCTCTACCTGCCCGCCCACTACACGCGAGCACGATAGGGCCCCACACTCGATCCAGGCGAGAGTCGAATCTGATACCAATTTGTAACACCTCACCCTCCACATGACATAATATTGTCCGCTTTAGGCCCACTGGCCTCGCGGTTTTGTTCCTCTCAGTACCCTTGAAAAAATTCCTTATGCCATGTAAGGCGGTGGCTTAGTAATAAGCCCAACAACTTTTCCCTCCCTAACCGACGTGGGATACCAGGATCTCACATTTATTTTATTCCGTATACTTGAGATTATTACAACTGTCATGGTTTTACTCTAAAAAATTTATACATGTTATTTTTCGAAAAGAGACTAGCCTTCTTTTTATTGTTTTAAAAACTTTGTTGGGATTTGAGAGGGATTTCCTATGGGCTTTTGCTCACCCCTACTACACACTTACAAATTTGGACATAGAAAAGGATGTTGATGTGGATGAGAAGGTTAATTACGAGTCATTAGAAGATCAAGACGTGGACCCTGTTTTAGAAGAATATAGTTGTTTTACTTTTGCTTTAGTGTTTGAGAGATTTATGTGAAAGAGTGTTTTAGCACTATTTGTTTTGAATTATAAGTTGAAGAAGTTATAATATTTTATTGACTTTAATATTTATTCTTTTTCAGATGGATGAATGGTTTATTACTTAATGATAATTTTTAGTTGCTCTTATGGCTGGATGATTTGTAGATAATAATGTCTTTCAGGGTGGATTTTTGGGGCGTTACACTCTCTGCAACAGTCGGATTGGCTCGACTCCATGAGATAAAACTTCAATTTCAATGAAAGGTTCCTTAATATGAAGCAAGAAGTCAATTGTCGACCACTCTCAATCTAACCTTCAGCGTAACCAATCATATATTATTAAGAAGTTCACTCATGCGGAAATTAATGATAGACGTGCTAAAGGGCTTTGTTTTCATTGCGATGAAAAGTTTGGGCTGGGTCATTACTGTAAGAGACTTTTTCTTATAGAAGAATGTTGGCCCGAAGAAGGTTGTGAGCAAGAAGTGAATGAGCAAGCTGACCAAGAAGGAGAGGAAGAGAGTGATAAGACTCTTGAAATCTCATTCGGCACCGTCTCTAATGTACAAACATCCCAAACTATGCGCTTGAAGGGACGAGTTGGCTGCCAAACAATCATGGTGTTGGTGGATTCGGGTTGCACCCATAACTTTTTAAGCTATAAAATTGCTAAAAATATTGGGTTGCCACCTCAAGAAGATGGGCATTTTGAATTCATTGTGGCTAATAGAGAGAAGTTAATAAGCATAAGAAAATGAAAGGGAATAAATATGCTACTACAAGGTATTCCAATCTCAATTGAACTTTATCTGTTACCTTTAGAAGGTTGCAATGTTGTTTTAGGCACTCACTAGTTGCAGACCTTGGGACCCATAATTTGGGATTTCTTCAAGCTATTGATGAAGTTTAAAGTGAATGGTCAGGAGGTGGGTCTTCAAGAATTGGCATCTCCATATAACAAGTTGACCAATGATGAAGAGATTTGTAGAGAAATTAAAAAAAAAAGGGGCATTCTAAAGACAACTTTTTGAACCCATCAAGGCTATTACGAGTTCCTTGTGATGTCGTTTGGGCTTACTAATGCACCTTCAACATTTCAATCACTCATGAATGAGATTTTTAAGGCACACTTGTGTAAGTTTATATTGATTTTCTTTGATGATATTTTAATTATAGCAAATCTTGGGAGGATCATTTATTCCATATTGAGATCACTCTGTCGATATTAAGAACTCACCAACTTTTTGTGAAAAAAGGAAAGTGTCAATTTGGGCAGGAGCAAATTAGTCATCTTGGGCATGTGATATAAAGGGATGGGGTTAACATAGACCCAAATAAGGTGGCTGCAATGCTAAAATGGCCAAAAGCCACAACTCTCAAGGCTCATCGTGGTTTCCTTGGATTGACGGGTTACTATCGAAAGGTCGTTCAAGATTATAAAAAAATCGTGAGCCCTCTCACTTCCTTGTTAAAGAAGGATTCTTTTCATGGAATTCTGTTGCAAAAGAAACTTTTGAACTGCTAAAAAGAGTCATGACCAGATCACCTATTCTAGCACTTCTTGATTTTTCCCAGCCATATGTGGTGGAGTATGACGCATTGGGATCAGAAGTAGGGGTAGTTCTATTACAATCTCAACACCCAATTGCATATTTCAGCAAAGCCTTGTATGGTAAGAACCTAGTATTGCAAACTTATAAAAAAGAAATGGTAGCCCTGGTATTGGCAGTCAAGAAATAAAGACCATATCTATTGGGTCATCGATTCATCATAAGGACACCAATGTAGATTGAAATAATTAGGGGAGTAACGAATTACTACCAAAGCACAACAATGGTGGCTCCCAAAATTAATGGGATATGACTTTGCTATCGAATACAAACACGGGAAGGAAAATATGGTGGCAGATACTTTATCAAGAAAAGTAGAGTTAGGTGAGCTCTCAGCCATTGCCCAATTGGCTTGGGCCCATCAAAGAAGAGGCCCAAACCCATCAATTAACACAATAATTGATCAAGTTGTGGGAACATAGGGAGGTTGTGGGTCCTTGGGAATACAAAGAAGGCATTCTATTTTTCAAGAATAGAATCTACTTAAGAGAAGATATTTCGCTAATTTCCACCATTATTCAGGAGATTCACTCTAGCACTCATGAAGGATGTCTTAAAACTTTGCATCGGGTGTGTAACAATTTTTATTGGAAGAGAATACGTCAAATCATCATGGATTTTATTAAGTAGTGCGATGTATGTCAACAAAATGAGGCAGAAAATGTGTCTTCAGTTGGTTTACTTCAATTGTTATCGATTTCGACACAAATTTGGGCCAATATATCCATGGATTTCATAGACGGTCTTCCAATGTCCAAGGGAAAATCGAGCATCTTGGTTGTGGTGGAAAGGTTGTCTAAGTACGCACATTTCATTTCAATATCACATCCATATATATCAGCAAGTGTCGCTCAATTTTTCTTTGATCAAATATTTAAGTTGCATGGCATGCCACAGTCTATTGTTTGCAATCGGGATCTAATATTTACTAGTGCTTTTAGGAAAGCATTGTTTCAATTAAATGGGACTGATTTCAAGTTTAGCTCATTCTACCATCCTCAAACTGTTGGACAAACGGAAGTGGTCAATCATATTCTTGAAATGTACTTGTGATGTTTCACTAGCTCCAAACCATCTGATTGGGTGCGATGGATTCCTTGGGTAGAATTTTGTTACAACACTAGCCTCAATTCATCCATTAAAAGAACTCCATTTGAGATTTTTTATGGTCGGGCCGCTCCTACTTTGTTATCTTATGTGCTCGGAACAATGAAATTGGAATCTGTGGACAAGAAGCTAAAGGATCGAGATCCGTGAGCTGCGAGAAAGACTTAAGGAATCTCAATCTCGCATGAAGAGAATATATGACCAGCATCATGTTGGCATAGAATTTAAAGAAGGAGATTGGGTTTAAGGCTTCAATCGTACTGTCAATCAACTGTTTCTTTTCGCAAGAAAGTCAAGCTTTAGCCCAAATTCATGGTCCATTTAAAGTGGTTCAAAGGATAGGACAAATATCCTATAAGCTGGAACTACCAGAAAAGTCTCGTATTCATCCTGTCTTTCATGTCTCCGCCCTCAAGAGAAAATTTGGAGCAAGTATAATGGTGTAGTCAGCGCTCCCTTCAATTCAAGAACAGGGTAACTCGTTATTTCCAATCCCTCGAGCTATTTTGGACCTTCGAGTAAGGAGGAAATTAGAAGAGTTATTGATCCATTGGGAAGGTCTTTCGCCTACTGAAGCTACTTGGGAAGATGCTAAGGAAATGAAAGTTTGTACCTAACATTGGACCTCAATGACGAGGTCAAAACTTAGAGGGGGGAGTTGTTACTGTTACCATTGATCATTGATCATTGATCAAAGGGAAGAAAAGAGAGAGAGAGAAAAAAAAGTCAAGAATATTATTAAGACTAATCCAATCAGTTATACAACCTTCACAAAAGATACACACTATAGGCCCTTATAAATTAGGGCAACAAAATAATATAAAATGTCTATACTACCCATAATATAAATACTATAACATCCCCCCTCAAACTCATGATGTGGTAGCATCAAACATCAAGAGTTTGCCAAAAAGGAAATAGAAGCGCGTGTTGGTGTGAGATTTCATAAAGAAATCTGTCAACTATATAATAGAAGGAAGAAATGAGAGAGATATCGTGCCCAGTTGAAGATGGTGGCACACAAAGTGACAACCAATCTCAATATGTTTTGTGCGCTCATGAAACACCGAGTTATGGGCAATCTGAATAGCACTGGTGTTATCACAATACATAGGAGTAGGAGTAGACAAAGAAATGCCAAGATCAACAAGTAGCCAACGAAACCAAACGATCTCTATTGTTGTGGAAGCCATAGCACGATACTCAGCTTCCAAAGAGGATCGAACCACAACAGTTTGTTTCTTACTTTTTCACGAAATAAGAGAATCATCAAGAAAGAGACATAAACCAGTAGTAAACTTACGATCCATAGTTACCAGCCCAGTCTACATCAGAGTAAGCACGAAGCTCCAGAGATGATGAGGAAGAAAATAATAAATTATGATGCAACGTACCCCACAGATATCAAAAAATCCGAAGAACGACAGACCAGTGAAGTATAGTAGGAGTAGCAATAAACTGACTAACCACATGCACCGCATAAACATATCTGGACGAGTAACAATAAGATACACCAAACTCCCAACAATAGTACGATATAAGGTAGGATCAGGCATAAGAGAACCATCAGAGGAAGTATAACGAACGTTGAGCTCCAAGGGTCTGTCAATCATTTGAGGCATATTTTAACTGAGAAAGAAGATAACCCTTGGGAGAGAAACAACCTCAATCCCTAAGTAATATCGAAGTGAACCCAAATCTTTCATCTCCAAATAATCCTATAAGTGAGTTTTCAACAACTGAATTCCAGCATTGTCATCACTTGTAATAATCATGTCATCCACATAAAGTAATAAAAGAATGAAACCATAAGAAGTGGATCGAAGGAAAAGAGCATGATCATGATCACTAGCACAGAAGCCTCAGTCACATATGACTGAATTTTTTTTTATCAATCATGCTCTCGGGGCCTGTTTATGACCATATAAAGCCTAGTGAAATTTGCACACATGACTAGGACTACAAGGCAACCCAGGAGAATGAGTCATATAGACCTCTTCAGATAAATCATCATGAAAAGAAGCATTTTTCACATCCATCTGAGAGAAGATCTACTGACAAACAGCTCCAACAATAATTACTGTGCGAATTGTGGTCATCTTAGCCACTAGAGCTAAGGTCTCATCGTGGTCAAGCCCATACTATTAAGCAAATTCCTTGGTCACTAATCTAGCCTTGTACCTTTCCATATAAACCCACTTACAACCAATGAGGCGTTTACTAGGAGGTAAAGACACCAACTCCCAAGCTCGAGTCTTAGGTAACAAAAAGATTCTCATCCATAGTTTGTTGCCAAAAAGGATCAAGTATAGCCTCCTTATAGGAGTTTGGTTTAGATAAAGAATGTATATAAGTCAGGAAAGAACAAAAATCATAAGAATAACAAGAGTTGGACCAACCAAACCTGTCATGAAACTTCCGAGTGCGCTGAGGGTAATAGGGAGTGTAATCCATTGTGTCAGAATTTGATTTGGAGCCAATAGGTTTAGATGAAGGCACAACATCTGTGGAGGAGACAGTGGTAGTCCTGGAACATAAGTATGCACAATCGGGGGCGGGAAACTGACACATCAGGCAAAGAAAAAGAAGAAGAAGAAGAAGAAGAGGATGAAAGAAGATCAGCCACAATTATATCACCAACATATGAGTCGGGGAAAACATTAGAGGGAAATGGATCAAGATAGATAAGATCAGATTTATGCAGAGATGAAGAACTAGATGGAATAGAGAAAAAGGGAATATGCTCCATATAAACAACATGGCGAGAAACATAGAGTTTTTGTGTACTAGGATCATAACACAGAAATCTCTTTTGTCCCTAACCATATCTAAGAAAAACATATAAGGCTGAGCGAGCCGAGAGTTTGATACAATTAACAGTAGGTAGCAGAACAAAACATATACATCCAAACACACGTAAGGAGAAATAGTCAGGTGTCTTATCGCATAAATTTTCAAAAGATGAGACACTAGAATTAAGGATTGTAGGAATGCAATTAATCAGGTGAACTGTTGTAAGGACTGATTCTCTCCAAAAAGAGCCAGGGACACTGAATGACAACAACAGAGAATGAACTTTCTCAATAATGTGACGATGTTTTCGTTCAGCCACTCCATTCTGAGCAGATATGTCGGTACAAGAAGACTGATAAATAGTACCATCAGATTTCAAAAAATCATGAAAAGAACTAAAAGAATATTCTCCACCTTGATCACACCAGAAGCATTTGATAATAGAAGACTATTGAGTACGCACCATAGCACAAAAAGTAGTGAAAATAGAAAAGAACTCAGACCTACGTGTCATCAGATACACATAACAATATCTAATATGATCATCAATAAAAGAAACATAATATCTAGACCCTCTTTTAGTAATAATAGGAGCTGGTCTCCAAATATCAGAATATGCAAGATCAAAAGGTGCAAGAGAACGGAAATTACTTTTATTGAAAAGAAATGCAATAAATTTAGCCAACTTGCAGCCACTACAATCTGAAATATCATGACACTCTAAACTACCCAAACTACCAGTAGAAGCTAAAAATTTTAAACAAGAATGAGAAACATGACTTAAACGAGAATGCCATAAATAAAAACTAGACGATTTTTGACTCAATTGAAAAGAAGATAGATCAACAGTAGATTCAACAATTTCAGGGACATGAAGCTCGTCCAACATATATAGCCCTTCACATCTATGGCCTGTCCCAATCACCTTCTTGGACTGTAGATCCTGCACAACACAACCAGTAAAAAAAAAGTGAACTAAAAATTTCGAATCAAACAACTGATTAACAGAGATTAAATTTAAAGTAAGTTGAGGAATATAATAGACATCAGAAAGTGTAAGCTGAAAAGACATGATAGTTCCAACACCAGGCAAAGATATTTGGGTGCCATTGGCTGCAAGAATAGATATAAAGGGAGGAGAAACAATAGAAACAAATATGGAAGAATTACTAGTCATATGATGGGTGACTCCTAAATCAATGACCTAGGCAGTTCGATATATACCTAATGGACCTGTAGTGAATGAACCTGTGGAGGAAGAAACTGATGGGTCACCTAGTTGATGAAGGGAAAGAAGCTTCTACAACTGATCCGCTATCATAGTCATCGTGGGAGCTGATGGGAATGACTCATCCACTAGTGAAGCAGTTGTTGTATAGCGATCTTTGGGCTTAAATGGCTGAAGGAAGACCCCCTTGGCATTCTTGTTCACCAATTTAGGACATTGAGTCTTCTAGTGACCCTTCTCACAACAAAAACTACACTCATCTGAAGCAGCTCGACCTCGATATTTGGTTTGTAAATAAGAAGTCCCTCTAGGTGATACAACCAGTATAGTCTGATTAGGCAATGAAAGAAGATGCTTTCCAAAAAGAGTCTTAAGACGGACTTCTTCAACCAGAAACTCATTTACTACTGCATCAACTGTGGAAAGTGGGAGACGATGGAGAATAGAACCACGAAGTCCCTCAAAGTCATCTCTAAGGGTCATCAAAAGCTACACCAACCGCTGTTCCTCCCTAAGAGTACGATGTACCATATGAGTATTCAGTTCAACAGGTTCAGCAATTGCTAACTAATCCCAAAATTCAGTCATAACCGAGTAGAACTCCTGTATGGTCTTATCACCCTGACATGCAGCTTGAATTTCATGCTCAAGTTGATATCTCTTTGCGAAATTGGATTGAACAAACAATATAGCTAAATAATCACAAATCTCCTTGGTTGTGTTAAACTTAGTCAAATGCACACCAATGGTCTGATCAGTTGAGTTGTTAATCAAAGTAATGATTTTAGCATTGTTGATCTCCCAGGTATGCTTTAAGTCAGCATAATCCTCTCTACCTTCGGATCTGTTGGAGCTTGCAAAGCACCACTAACATAACTCCACATCTCTTTCCCCAACAAGAAATTCTTCATAACATAAGACCAATATACATAATTTTCACCATTTAATTTGACACTAATAGCCTGGAGAGAATCAGAATGTCCACTTGCCATCATAGTAATAAAAGGGTCAATGCTCACAACAAAATAATACCCAAAATAAAGCAAAAAACAACAATAATCCAGCAACCCAGCAAATCAAGAAACAACCAAGTAATAGCGGTCAAGAATAGCTAGTACGTAATAGCAGTCATACCCAAAATTCTCTGTCAACCCAAAATTACAAACCCAATACATAATAGCAGTCGGTGCACTGTGAAGGGAGAAACAGTCCAACCGACGCACAGGGGATCATAAATCCAACCACAAAACAAAAGAAAAATGCACTAGCAGAAGCCAAGAACAGAAACCAGTCCAAAGCAGCCAAAATCCAACCAAAACTCAACCAAATGCCTTCCAATCACACAACCAGCTAGCTTACACTCTTAATCGCACCCTTTAGACCCGATTGAAAGAAAAAAATTGAGGAAAATAACCCCAAATTATAAAAATAGAGCCGATTTTTTTTGAAAAATATTCAAAATTTAGAAAACCCTATCTGATGACCTCAAAGTCAAAAACAAAACATACCATTGAAGAGCCCATGAATAATCAAGTGTGATGGTGCTCTCCCGACTCTAGACCGATGATGCCAGCAATGACTTCAGCCCTCGTTCAGAAGAAGTTGAAGAACCTACTGTGTTCTCCAAAAAAAATTTAAGTATGCTAGGATCGAACAAAGCTTTGATACCATGTTAACATTGATCATTGATCAAAGGGAAGAAAAGAGAGAGAGAAGTCAAGAATAATATTAAGACTAATTCAATCAGTAATATAGCCTTCACAAAAGATACACAATGTAGGCCCTTATATACTAGGGCAACAAAATAATATAAAATACCTAAACTACCCATAATATAAATACTCTAACAGTTACGTTGAAGTCCTGTGTGCAGGGCTGTTGCAAGATATTAGGCACTAGAGGAGGTCTTGGTTAGTGGTAAGAGATAAAATAGGGACTGCAGATGATGTTTTATATGTTTACCGAGTCTTGTTGGAGTTGTTTTTATTTTCTAGGAGTATTGCTTGGTAGGTTTGATCTTGTTTCTATTTTATAGGAGCATTGCTAATTTGTAGGAAAGTAGTTTTGCTATATTAAGTCTATAAATATTAGTTTTATGGAAATAAAGAGGCATGCTGAATTTTTTCTAATTGTTCTCTTGTGGAGGTTGTTTCGCTCAAAGCAAACCAAAATTCTATTTCCTTTATCAACCAATTGTCTATTTCCTTATCAACCAATTGTGTTCTTTTTGTTTTTCCTAGTCAAAATAGGTAGACACATCACAACCAATTGTCCCACTCCCAACCCAGCTGAAATTTGACCCATCACCCGTTCTTTGGTTAAAGAACGGTAATAGTCATATCTAGATTGACAAATTTTTAATACAACATGTTAACTTAACATGGAGTTACTTATTGTTGATCAATAACACCCATTTAAAAATAAATCGAATCAAATTTAATATGCATGTTACGAATTTAACTATACATGATACATGATTAGAATTGGGTGTGTTACAAAGGAGTAGAGGACTTTGATATGTTTCGTGCGGTCCACTTTTTAGCACAAATTCAATCATAATTTGTCACAACCTGTTTTGTCTCCTTAGCAAAAACTCTAATATGATTTTAGTCATGCAAATCTTTTTCTATTGCTAGTTCAAACCTCTTTGAATACTTTCCATTGCAAAGGATGATAACACAAATTCTACAGGACTGTAAAATCTTCCACTGATAAATGTTAATAACTAAAAAAACATCATCAGTTCTTGACAATCTTTGAGGAGCCCTGTTAAAATGATAGTGGTGGAGAGCTAGCTGATCCGGGCTTTTACATTGCCTTGCGGAACAGGAATTTCAAAATGTAGAGAAAAAAGAGGATATACTCTGCCTTCTTTTCTTGATACAAACTTCATAAAAAACTATCATTTGGGGAAAAGCAACAAATGGTTGATAAACTCAGTAATTGGATTTGGATATGTGGACCATCGAAAATTTACAAAGGTGAGGAACTTCCCAGTCACCGACTCTTGGAGGAATACACCTGTCAGCAAGCTAATTAGGACGGGAGTATTACTGAGGTAAGAGAATTATTGTCAATCAATGGCCATCGGAGTAATACGTCTCTTGGCAGGCTTATTCGGTATAGGAGTGTTCACTAAACTTGGTGATGCTTGTTTCACTTCCTTATTTTCTGCTTCCACATCAACATTGTCATTTCTGTTTGTAGTTGCTTCAATTTCCACATCCTTTGGTTTCTGAGCAGGGCTCTTACTATCATCACCCATGACTATCTTTTCTTCTGAGAAGATTGAAACATAAAAATTTGAAGATAGTATCCCTGCTGGTTGATTGCGTATAGACAGGCCAACAGAAGTGTACCTGATAACGGAACAGGTGATCCCAGTTCATCATCCTCAAATTCCACTAGAGTGCAGTAACCATCTTGAGAGGACACCGCTAGATATCTACCAGCCGGTGACCTTACATGAACAAGAAGAATAAAAGTAACCAGTCAAGATCCAAGGAAAAGAGTTCTTAAACTGTTAAAAAAGGCATAGGCAATACAGCAGTAGAAGCATTATGCAGTATAATGAATGTCATTATTTACCATGCAATGTCACTAATGGCTGCATAATGAAGTCCAGCAAAAATTGCAACCGGTTGAACACTCTCTGTATCATAGACATACAAAGAGTTCAACGTTGCCACTGCAAAAACAAGGCGATAAGGCAGCTTGAAAAATGCAGCTGCACCAACACAAAATTGCAAATGCACATCAAAATATGGTGAATCCATATATCAAAACATCCTGAAAAACAGACTGCAATTAGCATGAAAGTACATGAGGTTGATCCCCGCAGGCTAAAAGCCACAGGGCAGAAGCGTACTACAACAACAGGTTTGCTGGCACCAGGAAGCAACAGAGCAGGCCTGCATATTTGAAAGAATGTGATGATCAATAGACGCCAAACAGCACAGAGACACAAAATACTCCTTCAAAGCTGGACTTTTTTTTTATTTTGGCCGGTGGGAAGTATTTTGAGGAGATTTGAGTTTTATTTAGCTGATTTTAAGCATCAGGAAAATCATTTTCATTTCCTCAATGATTATTGATGAGGACTTAGTTAAATGAATGAAATGGAACTTATAACTGAGCAAAGAGATACCAGAAGAAAATGCCTTGCCTTGAAAGATCTTTTCTGGAAAAAACATAAGTTGTGTTTACTGGATCAGATGAAGGTGAAAGTTTGTAAGAACCTGAAATTAGACATATGTTTACATCAACAAACAGGAGGATTTGATAAAGCCATGTCCTTGACAAAAAACAACAGACGAAAAAGCATTAATCACATATAGAGAGCCGGAAACAATTTGATTAAAATAAAGCAAACCGAAAAAGCAGCCAATTAGATTTATGAAAGGATCGGTCTCATAAAAAAATAATAGAATGCATTACTCCAGTGGTTCCGAAGTACGACAATGATATTGAACATGTTTGCACATTGGAACCAACACTCGTGAGATAAATGACAAAATATGCTAAGGTGATCCATTCCCTGGGCATCTCTTCTTCCCACCACTAATTTATTTTAGTGAAAGAGTGAAGAATATCTAGACCACATCAAGAGGGAGGTGATTTGCATCTCTTAGTCACAGTCAATCATACATCACTTTTTATACTTGTATTCACAAAATGATTCCCTCAGGCACTGGTCACTTTAAACTTTTTAACAAAATGTCCACCAGTCTCATGTGTCCAAGTTCTGAGGCAGTAGTCCACAGCACAGAAGGAAAAAATGTCATAGTACCAATAACTCTGAAGCATGGCACCAAAGGTCATGGCATAAATACTCCTCAAACTACTAACATGGCAAAAGACCAAACCCTTCAACACACAGCAAGCAATGGAAAATTACATTACATTTAAGGTCTCAAACGAACTTAAAAGACACAAGAATCGTTCCACAGCCCTAAATGATATATTCATCAACACCAACAGTGGCTAACAATAATCAGCGACAGAATCAGATAGACGATGCCATGAAGCAACATCAAATTCTATTAGTACACAATATACCAGGCAATCAGACACTTAAAAAAGGAAAATTGAAGTTATAGATTCGCTGATAAAACTGGATAGCTCTTTAAGATCATACCTGCTGGCACAAGTAAAAATGAACCATCAGGTGACCAGGCTAATCTTCGGAAGAAAGATGGTAATGTCTCATCATGAAAAAGATGGTTTTTAGCAGACTGCATATCATGCCACAAGTGAAGCGTATTATACTCACTGAATCTATCCATAATGCATGATATCTGAAGCAGATAAACCAAACTTCTAACCTTGGACTCATCCACCATTTGGGGATCCACCTTTGTAATGACATGCTGACAAACATAATTCATTTTCTCAATGATTTTGGTTTTAGTTTGAGGCTTGTTGACATAAACCCGGCAGGTTCTATCTGAACTTAGTGAAGCCACATACTTCGCCAATGGATCCCATGCCACACCTTGAACATAATGGAAATGAGCATCTAAGATCTGATGGACAGAGCCTGAAGGAAGAAACACAGACTATCAGGTTATGAATTGACATCAAATCTTGAAAAATATGCTATAGCTACACAGTCTATTTACCCTTGTTAAGGTCCCATATAATGCAAGAATTATCCACTGATCCAGAAATGAGAAATGCACCATCAGGAGACCACTCCAGGTCCAACACATCCTTACGGTGGAACCTGAGTAACAAAGGTTCAGTGATGAATATAGGGCTCAAAAATAACTTACAACGTTAGTTACTGATATTGCTATCACTGTTATTGTGGTTGTAGTTAACATCCCATATGCTGCAAAAACTATTTCAAGCACGGACACAAATAGGGACATAGATACGACAAAACACGGATAAACCGACATAAAATTTTC
Organism: Ilex asprella; assembly: GCA_023539305.1. Taxonomy (NCBI): domain Eukaryota; kingdom Viridiplantae; phylum Streptophyta; class Magnoliopsida; order Aquifoliales; family Aquifoliaceae; genus Ilex; species Ilex asprella. The sequence continues at coordinate 27,927,306 of CM042185.1, forward strand.
AAAAAAGTAAGACCCGGACACATTGAAAAGACGTTAAATAATGTATTTATATATATAATCATGTAATAAAATAAAAATATTATCATAATAATCTTTTAATTCACCCTTTCCCTAATGCTCAAAATTCACATCATGATATCACCGCATTAAAAATACAATAAAAATATACCAGTACACATTAAACATAACATCCATGATCCAACAATCAATGACTAGTACAATTTTCATTTTCAAAAATATTCCACTTCGTAATACTAATTTTCATCAATTTCAAAGAACCTCAATTTTGTAACCCCATTTGTTGTCATATTACTTTCATATTTAAAGTTTATCCCATGTATATAAGTTTGTATTCGTATCCAAAATTATGTTACATTCATGCTCTATGTTCAATGTAGTGATTATAAGTCTTTTTTATGTTATGACCTTGACTCATATCTCTTTAAAATTACACAAATAACTCTCTTAATTATAAAGTTATCTAAAAAATTCTTCAAAAATTGAAAAAAAAATCTCAAAACATGTCCGCAGCGTGTCGGTCGCATATTCCCAATGTGTCCCAAGTGTGTCAGCCACGTGTCCTGAAAAAAAATTAACAATAAAAAATTTGAACACTCATTTTAACGTATCCATGTCCCAGACGTATCCGACACTGACACTCTAACTAAAATGAAATGTATGTGCTTTTTAGTTTCTTGGTCTAGGAAAAAGAACGACACTATCAATATACCACTGTATGTCCAACAAATCACTCTAATATTACTACAATATAACATTGTGCAATTATTATCATCATCATCACAATCAACATCCACATTCAATAAAATGAATAAATGGCCCGATATTCTCAAATTAATCAAGAAACCATGACTATTAGAACATTTATTTTTCTTGTAATAACAATATTGCTCTATGTCAAAAATAGGCATCATCCACATCCTTGACCATTTCAGTAGGCCAGACTAGATAGAATCCTTTCGAATAGGAGAATGCTCATTTCTCTATAATAGTAGTTTTGCTACCCCAGAGTTGACCATGAGCCTAGAGTCTCCTCTTGTCACTCTCATCTAATGATCCACTTAGCAGATTCCAATACTCGCAGGCCTGGGGGTATTCAACATGAAGATTTTGACACTTTTTATTTTATCTCAATCATGTTCAAGAAACCCATTTCAAGTTTTTTCCAAGAAGATAGAGTTGGCAAATAAAGCGCTTAAAAGTCAGCCCCTTTTGAAATCATATGTGCAGAAGTGTTAAACAAGTTTTATGTCTGATGCAGTAGAGGCTCCCCTTTAACTTTGCAAACACAATGTTATCTAAATTGCGGGTCGCTTTGGTACATGATACGGGAATGTAGTACGACACTTTCTTAGATACGTGGTACGATGAGGGTAGGTTATTTTGGATTGTAATTCATTTTGAAACTCCTATTTTGATAATTTTTACCATTGTACAACATTTTAAATTATAAAACATCCTTAAACATTAAGTCAATTACCATCTATATTAGATTTGTGCCCGATTTCTATTATCTAAAATAATCTATAATTATAAATTTATATACACACTTAATTAATATGTATTTTATATTTTTGCTACGTATACAATTTTGGATCATACATTTTGGTGATCTAGATCATGAATCCATCCTGTTTGGAATCGATGTACATAGATCATGGGTCGTCAAGAGTTTAGTGAATTCTGATAACTATGTGGAAACATATGAATCAAATCATAGAAGCATTACAAATCATTTGATTTTGAATACAGGCCTTACCAACCTAAAAACAAACTTGATTTATTAATTATTAACACGCATTGTTCTCGTAAACAATACGACTTTTGATGCTTGATTTTCTTTTTATTCTACAGCCAATGGATGGACTATTTTCACATTGACCCCGAATAAATGGCTCAGGTCCAAATTAACAAACAAAATATCAAGTGGTTAGGTTCTAAATTGAGAAATTTCTAACCCCACTTGTATTCAACCCAAGCCTAACATCAATCATAGCACACAGTATTAGCAACTAATCTGTAATAAAAGAAGTCAATCCCAATGAAAGGACTCACGACAATGTCTTGAGGACTTTCCAAGCTTGACCAGCATCGGTAGTGTGTGACTTCCATATGATCATCTCGCCACCTACATTTAGCAGAACTCAATTTAAGCACACGTTGCCTAATTTCATAAAATAGAAACAGTTTCAATCATTCATTTAGTAAGTAACAAATGATTCATACCATCAGCACCCGAGGCAAGTTGTTCTCCTGCAAATTTAAAAGGAAAATTGTGTGAAATAAGACATGAAGACAACATATCTATACATAATATGCAACAATGTAGTTGGCTTGAATGCCCATCCCAATTTTTAATTTCTTTTTTTTTTAAATTTCAAATTTGATTTGACTCATGTCATTAACCCTTTTTGAATAACTTAATTCCTTATCAATAGGAAAAATCCTAAAATTTCTTAACTGTCCCAAGTTTCTCACGCATCATCACTCTTTTTCCTGTTTCTCTCTCATATGTTTACTCTTGCTATTCTAAATCTATATTTACTACATATTATAGCAATCAATTTAGGAGAAAGGTCACTTATGAAACTTTCCCTCATTAAGTACTAGATTTTTTCAAATTTTAAATTATTTAATAGCAATGCATTGATCTCATCAAATTAAATCATTCCATGTGGTTTATGTAAGTACTCTCACAAAACTACTTTATTTCATCCACCTTAATTTAGTACAATAATAGATAATTTTTCAAAAATACTAGGATCCATGGCAATAGAATATGGGAGTACAATTGGTGGCGATGGTAGAATTATGATGGGAGAGATTGAAAATACTATGAATCATATGGGGCGCTGCCAGTACTGTTCTAGAATAATTGTACAATTAGAGAAATCCTAGAGAAGCTTTTCTATAAGGAAAAATCTCATCATAAAAAAGGTCTGATTTAACAACATATCAACAAATGTCAGAGTGTTTCTATAGTAGAATGTAGAGTGCAATCAATCCATAGAGAGGAATGAAGAAAGACATCGAGAGTAATGTTATGCATCCCAAAGAGGTCTGATTTAGCAACAGATCATCAATTGTCAAAGTACTTCTATAATAGATTGTAGAGATCAATCAATCCACAGACAGAAAGGCATCCAAGAGAGAAAGATCCCTACATTAAGAGCAATGTTATGTATCCCAAAACATTTACTAAAAAGCATAATTGGAGCCCTCAATGAGATGAAATATAGGCCAACCCAAGTGATGTGCAATTCCCATCATTTGGGGTGTGCTTTTTGGTAAACAAGTGGGATGTATAGCATTGTCACTTCCCTACATTAATCCTACAACCGAACCTAGTTAAAATCTTTTACGATGAGTAAAAAGACTTCACTAAAGGTATGTACAGAAGTGCATGCACCAATATAGGGTCTCTGCCCATGAAAGTTTAGTTAAAGGAACGAATCATTTTTGAAGTAGTGAGGTATGTGCAAGACGGCTCAGAAGATTGAAATCATATTTTGCTTAGTTGCTTCATTCTATTGTTAGCCTATGATGACTGCTTTTGTTCCCTTTTTGGGTGCAACTGTGACATCTTAGTCCAACCAGAGAAGGGTAGAGAATCTGATTATTCAATTGTGTTATGAATAGGGTAATCATATGTGGCTATTTCTTTCCTATAGTGTTTAGTCTGAGTGATCTATAAAGAACGGGTACTCTAAAAAATGTGGCATATCTATGTCCAACACCGACACTCCTCAAATACATGTTCAATACTCTTTTATACGTGTCTATACTTAAATGATAAAATTTTAATTTCGAACATATGTTCAACACTTCTTGGGTGGCGTGTCCAACATTTCTTTGGTGACGTGTCTAATACTTCTTTAGACTGTATCTATTACTAAACAATAAAAATGTGTTGACATGTGACTAACAAAACTTAAAAATATAACTAATAAGTGTCTTAAAATATAAGAGAATATTTGATTATCATGACTAGATATGTTCAACACTAGAGATGTTAAAGTTGTCCTCAAAATATAATAATAAAAGCAAAAGATGTATAGAAATTTTAAACAAGAGAAATTGAAAAAGTGAGAGCAATCATTTAACTTATATATGTTGGGTACATGTTTACAAAAAAAAAATTATAATTGTTTGACTATTATAATTCTTTAGTCTAAAAATTCAAACTAGATGACTACAAATAACATTTTTATATCATAAAGTACTAAATTTTTTATAAAGAGTATATCATTATATCCCCATATTTGCAACAAATTATATAATTTTATATGTAACATACAATTATTTTTAGCATGTCCCCAACGTGTTTGTGTCTTATTTTTTATAGAAATATCGTCTCTAAGTGTCAGTGTCGTGTCGTATCCGTGTCCCATGTCCGGGTTGGTGATTCTTAGAGAGTGATATAAGAGATTGCTCCAAGGGAGAAAATGCCTAACTATACATTTGTCGAGAGTGTCCCTGCTAAGATCCCTTTTCTTTTGGTTGTGCAGAAGTGTCTTTTGCTAGGCTTAGGATTTCTGGCCGGGGCTGGTTTTGATATGCCCATTGCTTCAAGTGCAAATGGGTTCTGCTCCTGTTTTCAACCTCCTACAATTTATTGCTAGTCAGAAACAATGACTGTATTAACAGCACGTCTGATCCCGACGCCCAAGTTGCACTGAAGAGATGATTGAGGATAATTTCACTTGGCCGCCCAACTAATAGTACAATTTTGATACATGTATCCTCTAAACATCCCGTAGGAGCAAGCTAAAATGCTGACATATGTATCTATGTAGGAAACATATAACATAGAACAGCACTTATGAAAACAATATAATAACATGCTGAAATGAATTTGGGTTTGATATGAGAATGCTTTAAATTCAGAAAACACACCACTATTGAAATCTCAAAAATAATTAGCCTTATTTTAACAGAAAAGTCGCAAGTATACTTGTTCAAAACAAAACAAAAGTGGATACTAGAAATTCTTAGTTTAGATGACATGTTCAATTCAGTGGCTGACCACAGTAAAGTAGATTACACATAAGCTACCCTTGTTTTTCAAGGTACAAACTTAATTCTTACCTGAAGGAGAGAAGCGAAGAACATTTACAGCAGAGCCATGGTAAGAAAGACTATTCTGATAAGAAGCTGTAGGCACTTTCTTTTCTACTACTCCTGAACTTAAGAGCCACAGCTGGAAATACCAATGGTCACACAATCACAATTAGTCCCAAACAGTGTAGTCAAAGCATCCCTATTTTCATTGCAGAAAAGCATAGAGCATAGCTTAGAAGATAAAACTGAATTTGCCAATTTTTTTAAGCAATTTACTCAAGCTTTGTTGGGAAAAGACAAAAGAAACTAAACATAAAAGTCGGTTTTGGAACTTGAAATTGTATTTTCCATTTGATACCTGATAAAATCAAAGGTAACATCAAATGATATTTTAGTTACCTAATTTACCATGGTTTTTTTTTTTTTTGCAAACAGACAAAGTATTACCAAATGAAGAAAAATGCACGAACCAGATAACAATAAAAAAGCTATTCACCTCTAAGTTTGTTTTGATATGAAGCACTTAATTGAATTTGTGTATCTTACATATGAAGATAGATCTCTCTCCAACACACACACAAACAGACACGTGCGCATGCGCACGTACAAAATGAGCATTGTCTTGTGACATTTAATTTTTTTGGGTAAATGAAAGAAGCATATACATTTCTGAATTGTAAAGGAAGAAATGTTCAAAACTCCAAAAACTAACCACCTTTCATACTTCTTTTTCCAAAGAAGAAACCCAGTCAATTTGCGCGAAACCCATATATATAATTACAACAAATGTGCATTTATTTACAAAAATAAAAGAAAAAAATCCAAGAACCGAACATGAAATACTGAAAATCAACTGAACCGACTACAAGCATTTAAGGGTTCTACCTTGATATCGTAGTCTGCGCCACCGGTGGCTAGGATTCCAGATTTAGGATGAAAATCTAGGGTTAAAACGGGTTTGGTGTCGTGCCAATTGATCTGAACTGGGCCACCCCTCATTGCATCTAAGGCCCGTTTTATTTCCTTCCTATAGGAAGTTGTGATTGGTAATTGTTGGAAGCTGGGAAGAGGCTACAGTTGTTGGATGAAGAAGAGGTGAGAGGAGGAAGAGAGAGGGTGTTTCTGTTTTGGCGGGAAATGAGCCTAGTGACTATTGAGGCGTCTTTCTACCAAGATCCAAACGGGTTAGACTAAAATAATGGATAAATTGCACTATTGTCTTAAGGTTTGTCATTTGTTGAATTTTTGACTTTAAGATTTTAATTTCATCAATTTCATTCTTTATGTTAACTATCACGGGGTCAAATTTCTCACCAAATTTATGTCTCGTGATGACACTGAGATCCTACACTCAGTTTCAACCAAACACTCAAAACGCTCACAAAATGCACACGCGAATAGAGTAGGAACAGTAAGCAAACACACACACACAAAACACACAAGTTTTATAGGCCAACAAGCCAAACCTTTCTTTCTCAACAAAAAATAAGAAAACTCAGCCTTGGGTCTACTTACAAAAACGTGTCCAACTCTCTTAGTTGCACTATAGACCCAGGCATACCTATTTATAATATTCGGGATGGTGGTTACAAACCCAACCGCAAGCCAATCGCATACAATTCAAATCCGCCCACAAGTTTGTTGAGATTGGCTGACACCTTCAACCACTCCCTCCATTGTGTCGGTCATGACAGAGAAAGTTGCAACTGGTGACTGACACAGCCAGCAACTACCTGTAACTTCCCTGCATGTTGTGTGCATATGACAAAGACTCTCTCATGTTGTGCACCTACCAATAACTACACAGAACTACCACCATCTGCAGGGCGCATGCCACAGCGTCGTCACATGTTGTGCATGTACCTTTCTTATGAGCCCTCAGCATCTGATTGTCTTGCATTCATGTCTAGCCATACCCAGCCCATTGCTTAGTCCTCCAAGCTAGCATTGCCCCACAATTCAAGCTATTTACCTGCCTTGCTTGCATGCTTTCTTGTGCCCACGTGCCCATGTATGAGCTACCTCACTTAACTATACATGGGTCTTCAATTAGCCCATTGATTGTGTCCAATCAAGCCCAACGTACCCATGCATGGACTGCCTCCTTCAGTCATGCATAGGGCTTCTGCCAACTTTGCAGCAGGATATACTTTGTCTAAGTATAACCCAATTTGGCTAAGGCATGAGCGCTTTTGGGCAAGGCAGTCACATGCCAATGCTAGTGACGAGCTAAGGGGTAACATTAACCCATTAACTCACTTTGGTCCTTACTCCTAACTGCGATAAAAAAAGTGATGAAAAATTAGCAAATGTTAGGCACATGACTACTATTAAGGATAATTATGTTATTATCCAACACACTCCTATATCTGAACATCTTTATTCCAATTCCAAGTTTAGAAAACATTAAGCATGTAATCAAACATACTTCTTCTTCCTCGTCAATTCTTGTTGCTGCTTTTCCTCTCACACAATACATAACACCCAACTCCTTTTTTTCTCTCTCTAAACAGCACAGATTTTAAAAAGAGAGAAAGTGAGATGGAAAATAGGGAAAAGAAAAATTGTATGAGTAGAGAGAAAAGAGAAATTGAATGAGGAAAAAGAATGAGACAAAAAGAGAACAATGCACATCTTAAAATCCAAACCAAATTAAATAATCAAATTTCTCTTATATGTACTAGTCAATTACATGCGAGTCATTTTGAGTATGAAATATTGTTTATTAATATCATGGACAACATTTTTCCTTTCTTCAAAAAAAATTGAGGGTGGGAAAGAATACAACAATGAAGTATGTTATATAAATGCCCAAAAGAGCAAATATGTCCTATAGCCATTTTTTATAGGCGGGAAAGCATTCAAGAGAAGTCTCACGCTTTCATAATTGATGGAATCCATTAGATTTTTTTTTTTTCAAAGTTGGAGGAAGTTAAGTGCAACCCATAAAAGTACAGGGGATGAAATGAACCCAAGGCTTAGTTCAAGGAGATTTTTGTTTTTTGACCAAAAAATAAAATAATAGTTTACATCTTTAATAAATATTGATGTTCATTCTATGATCCACGTTTGACACGTGCCTAATAAAAAGATAAGACTGGTTATGAAATTCCTCAACATATTACACCACTTTGGTCTTCCTTAAATCAATCACACGTTGGTAAGATATAAAAAAGAAATTTTCAAACCCATGGTGAGTGGCTTTAAATGAGAAAGGAAAATGAACAATAAATTAATATAACATCAGAAATATAAATGTCATCTGATACATGTTCACAACATAAGCAAATGTGTAGACATGGTTTACAACTCCAACCAAAACCAGAATAAACACACATATAACATAAAGTTTCTATCTTTGCTTAAAAAATAGATGGAAAAAAAAGAGTGCAAAAATTTCAGACCAATATTTTTACAAACAATGTAGTCCAATAGTGTCTCACTATGTCTTTCAAGAAAAGGGCGAGGAGAAGAAATAGGAAGGGAAAGAGACAGTAACTTTTTGGAAATAAATAGATTGTAAAAATAATAGTAAAAATGTAACTGCCAAACGAAATGGAAATATCTTATAGAAACCAATTCATAGTCAAGTGAGTATGTTCATGTATCCACTCCTGAGGTACATATGGTTAGTTGTCTTGGTGATACAAACGAATTTCATGAAATTCACATTAGCTCAACAATGCCAGAGATGAGCAAAAGGTAGAAAACTAAGATAAACTCAGGTAGCCCACTCACGAATTGGATTGACATCGAGAATGAAAATTCGGAATCTAATTGAAAATATTGTCAGTGGACTGCACTAATTCTAAAATGAAATCGCCTTTTTTGAAATGGTGTCAGTAAACAATCCAGCTGCTTATTATTACTTTAACTATCTCAAAATCTTGCTTCAAATAAGAGGATTATATAACAAAGATCTTAGTTTCTTTGGAGAGTCATCAGCCACCTTCAACAAAAAAGATAATTTATTAGCCTATATAAAGGCCACATAAAAATGTATTTTATGCAAATTATAACTTACTTCAACTACTTGCTGTCTCCCAAGTCCCAACCTCATTTAAGTGAACATTTAGGCATCCCTAGTGAGCAACCAATAAAGTTGAGACAAAACTCATAGGCCTACACTATGCATGAAACAAGATGAAGCACAAGAATATATTTAATGCATACAGTACACCAATTCCAAAGTAAATTGCCTCTCACCTTTTGCAAATTCTACTTGTACCTCTAATTTTTCTAGATTGTTTCCTCATGCATCAAAATTCACTACACAATTGACCAACAAAGTCGTGTGACGCCTATTAGAACCGATCCCAACAAATCTCAGACCATTTGACTGGCAACAAACAAGCATTTGTCAATTTACTTATTTTCATCAACCAAAACAAATATTCAATATAACCATGATACCATGTCAGCATCACCAATTAATAATGTATAAACACATAAGAAAATCTCACACAAGCTAATAACTACATGTCTATGTAAGTCAATAACTACACACTCTTCTTTCATGTAAACCAATAATTATTCAAGTAGGGTTCACTTTGCCCATTTGGGGTTTTATTATTAATTGTTGGTACCATGTCATCAATGCTGACATGGTTATCACAATTGCATTGAATATTTTCTCGCATTAACCTTTGTCCTACATTTCCTTGAAGCCGTTCACACCTGGCCACTCCTTTTTCCCTTGATCCATTGCACATTCTTGGTAAATAGGTTCATGGAAATGGATAATTAAGAGGTAAGATGAATTGGTTGTGAAACCTTAATCCTATTGTTGGTTGTAGGAAACAAAAGTCATTTATTTTCAATTGTTGAAGGATAAAAAGGAAAATTAAAAGTTTTTTAGTTTAGTACTTCTAACTATATAGAACTATAGCTATCCTATGAACATTGTCAATGTCATTGGCTTGGGATAATGAAAATAACACAATCACAGTTCCATTATGCCATTAAGATAACAAAAATATCATAGTAACAGTGGCACTGTGCCACTAGATAGTGAAAATACAAAAGTGACAATCTTACTGTGACACTGGGATAGTGAAAATAACACAGTGACAATGACACTAAATGGCTCAGCAACACTAGATGACATCTCTCCATATCTATGGCCTTTGAAAAAAATGCTTTCGCCCAACTTTCATGTGGAAGATTAGAAAGGAATTGATCAACATTACTACCACTTTCCAACTTAAAAATATCTAACTTTTCCTAAAACTGTGTCTTCATTGGAGCCCAAGCACACTCATGTAAAAAAATCATATGCTTTGTGAATAAATTTGAAAATCGCCCGCCACTGATGATATCCTGGAAAAATCGTCGATAACACTTCTAATAGACCAGCGTTACAGTTAGATATGAACGTAACTTGGCTATCAGGAACTATAATATGGTGTAAATGCTCCATGAACCAATGCCAGTTTGATTCATTTTTGGAATCCATAGTAGCAAACACATTGGAGAATAAACTTGTGAATTATTAATTAAGATAACAAAATATTCGGACTGAACAATAATAAAGGGACAGCCCATCACAGTGCATAGTGATAGTTTCAATTTTCAAAGAAAAAGTAAGTGCACAGTGACAGGAATGTGGCAGTGATAGTGACATACAATTTACCTTGGGTTCTAGCTTTTGCAGTTGTAGATAGTATGTTTGTCATGTCTCGAATTTTCACAGCCCTGAGGAGTGAGTGAAAAGTAAGAAGAAAAGTAAATAAAAGGTCATTAGGTTGGATAAATTAATTTTGCTTTCACTTCCCACGTTTTTCCATTCTTTTTCCCAAAGTTTTTCAAGTCATTTTCCTTCCATTTTTAGCCTATTTCTTCAAGGTTTCTAAACCCTCCTTTTTTATATCCTTCCCACCTATTTAAAAGGTGTTTTACACACTTAACAAGTCTTTTAATTTTTCATAAATTTCGACATAACTTCCTTTATTTTTCAATTTTTTTTCCACCTAATACTTACAATATTTCATAAGCATAAGTACATCACTACCCAACCTCACTCGGTGGCCACAACCCATGTAAATTAAACATACACCCATTGTTCTCAACATATAAAATGTAATTGTCCTTATATACACGTATGATACTCATTAAATAAAGAAATCTCAAATATCAATTGGGTTTACACTTTAAAATTGTTCAAGACTTATATTCCACTACTTTTTTAAACTGAAATTCAAGTCATTTGAGCTTATATCCATACATACAAAATATGCCCCAATGACCAAATATACATTCAAGTTCATTTCCTCTCCTTCATTTAAGACTTCCTCAAGTCTCAAGTACCGGGAGCCTTATCTGTAATATGATATCCCACGAATGGGTCAACTCAACTGCTAGTATGACAAAATACTAATGCTAGGAACAAGTTTAAGGCGTGGCATGTACAAGTATACATTCTAAATGCTACAACACTGTAATCCCTCAATGCTATACAATATCAATATGCATGACTGTAACGCCCCAAATACCACCCTGAACGGCATTACATTCTAAAACCATTTACATCTTGGGAGCACTAAATAAATCAATCCATAAGAAAATTTATCATTCATCAACCATTGATATTTAAAACATCATCCCAAAAGAATATGCCAAGTTATGACATTTACATCCCAAAAGAATTAAATTACACTTGCAGCGGAAATACAAAAGAAAACTAGACTTCTAAATTCTCAAGTCTAGTACAAAAGAAGCTATGTCTCTACAGGTCCACTTCGGTGTCTAGATTCCCCTCAGGTAGTGTCTCCCAATGTGCTGGCTCATCAACTCTAATCTCCTCATCCAGCACATAATCTAAAAATATGTAATTTGTAGGGGATGAGCACGAAACTATGTAGCAAAATCTTCCTAAACTACAACAAGGTCTAGAAAAACATATAAAAAGGACGGACTCATTTTACAAATAACATATATAATCTTTGAAGTAAAACAATGACATTTTACAACTGATCTCAAGTTTAAGTAGCAAGAATTAAATGAAAGCAATAAAATACATTTCTCAACCATAAATCATGTTCAATAAGTTTTTGTAGAAACCATTCCCACAACAACAAACAATAGTTCACACTCTTATGTATATTGGTTCATCCTCGTACCATGTACGTTGATTGTTTCTCATGAATCTACCCAATGACTATACCTAGTTCACCAATCACAATCAAATCACAAGTACTTTGAAAAAGGGTGTCTACCATACCAATGGCAGTGACGAGTCCCTTCTCAGGAAAGGTATACCAACCCTAGTTCGAACTCCAATGAACGATAGTGGTCGCATTACCAAATGACAACCCACTACAAGTGTTAGGAAACCATCTCACCCCCACCGGGATAGACTAACCTATAACACTCTATGACAGTTCTCGAAGACAATTCAAGTCCATCACAACAGCCATATAATAAGGAAACCAACAGATTCTCAATTTAACTAACAATTTTTAAAGTATTAACAAAATCCTCAAATTCATCATATGACGATTTCAATGACCAAATATGAAAAATACAAGAGATCACAACAACATCATTTGGTTACTCACACAAAGCTTTATAGTTTCGAAATCATTTATCAAGGAAGAATTTAAGAAGGATATTCATCACTCTCCAAAAACTAGGGTTTTGAAATACAAAAAGAGATTTCATGGGTATTCAACCCTAACTTCGATAAAAACATATATTTTTTTGTAAAAAAGACTAAGAGATGATGATTTCATATCATATGTATAACATTTAAAGAAAAACATACATATATACATAAGCCCTAACCTCAATGTAAGAGAAAGAGAAGAAATTTTCTACCTTATGTTCTTGAAAGCTAGGTTTTGATCTTGACTCACCCATTTAAATTCTTGTTTTTCTCTTCCTTTCTTCCTCTCTTCTATTCTTTTCTTCCTCTCTTAGGGTTTCTAAGGTTAGAGGGGCCGAAATGGAGACAAAGGAGGCGTCATAATGTATTTATAGGGCAAAAATGGACCCCAAATCGTGACATTAAACTGTCAGCATTCTTTCGACTATACCGGTACACAGTACCGGTATGCTGTACTGGTATGCCTAACTCTCTGGACCAAAGTGTTCTGGAACACAGTACCGGTACGGTTTTGCCTTTCTCCTTTGCTTTTCATTTCCAATCCATCCTAAACCCTTCCAAAGCCAACTAAAACTTACACAACATACATTTGTACCCCAAATATAGTTGATAGAAGTTCTTTTACAAGTTATATCGTATATTCACTAGCTAAACTGACTTTAACTATTATCTTTACAATATTAGTATTTCCTATGATTATAACTCATGGGCTTCATTCTTACACCATTACATATATCACATTACTACACAATTTTTGATTATATTACTTTAACATGTGGGGGTTTACAATGACTCACCCATACAACTCTATGCCATCCATGTCTCACTTCATGGTCCTCCCCTGTCAGCCCGCGAGTACTGTCATTTGCCAAATTTTGGATTTTTCACCACAAGATCTGTACCATCATAATGCATAGCACCAAGTGCTCAACCCACACTATATTCCAATGATTCATGTATTCCAAGATGCCATGATTTTTGCCAAAGTGAATTATATGAAACATTTCATCAAACAAATGGCGTATAACTTAAAATATGTCTCATTCATAGAATAAAGCATAACTTTAAATTCACAACACTTTATCTGCATGAATGTGAAGCACCATTCAATGGATTAAACATATGATCAAGTTTCATGTTCATTAATTTCACAATTTCTCAAAGAAAATACAAATACTCAAACTACCAACTCATGGAATAAATCATAACTTTCAAACCACAAGAGTTTTTCTGCATGAACATAAGATAGAATATAATAATCCAATACATGAGCAAGGTACACCTTTATCATAGCAACAAATTATCAAGAAACTCAAGGAATACAAAAGTACTTAAACTACTAGCTCTAAGTTTTCAAAGCAACTAACACATAAGTGAGTTTTCTAATATCAAGTAAACGCATAAATCATTCAATAAACACTTAGAAATGCAAGAAAACTTAAATATATTCTCAACTTAGTAAAATATCATACCTAAAATAATTTTTCTCAAACCAAGGGAGTTGTGTTCGCTTTATAGCCGAACCGATCCGTGAGAATATAACTCTTGCTGAGAAGAACAACTTCTTAGAAGGAAGTCTTTCAAGAATCTTGACCTAGAAATAAGTTTTGGTGGCTTGAAGTTTAAAGAACATAGGGTTTTTCTTTTTTTTTTCCTCCAAGAACGCGTACTGCTCTTCTTCAGACTAAAATGATATTTTTACTCTAAAATGGTTGTATTTATAGTGGAGGGCAAAGGTGCAAAATAACCTTTTTGTCCTTGATGAATTTAGGATCCTGTTACACTATAACTCGTCCAAAAATGCCTCAATTCGATATTTTATTTTAATCAAAGTTTTTAAAATTATTTTAAATGAATTTTTTTAAAAAATATATTTTCGCTAGTGGCCGGTCTCACTTAGGCCACCCGAGATGTCATTTTTGTCTAATTTTTGAAATTATTTTCATTTATTCTCAAATTCACACAGTAAGTGTATTTTAACATTCTAAGCATGTTTCTCTGCTATGATATACTCAAATTATGCTCCTAAACATGACCTACGTCTAAATGATGCATATGCAATGCCCTACTAACAAATGGTGCATGAATAGCCCTATTGGCAAAACTGAAAAATTTATCCTCACTTTTTAGATCTCTACATCATTCCCCCTTAAAGAAATTTCGTCATGAAATTTAGAAATGTACCTCTATGAATAAAAAACTCTGGATACCTAGCGCGGACTTCAGCCTCACACACCAAAGTACCCTCCTCGACCCCATGATGGTTCCAAAGAACCTTGACCAAAGAGATGGTCATTCCCTGCAAAAACTTGGTCCCTCGAGTCCAATGCCTCCACATGCCTCTCATCATAAGAAACATCACCCTTCACTTGAAGATCTACCCAATCTAGCACATGTGAAAGGTCAGGTTCGTACTTCCTCAACATCGACACATAGAAGACACCAAGAACCCCAAATAGTTGTGGCCTTAATGCTAGCTTATAGGCCACCTCACCAACCTTCCCAAAGATCTCAAATGGTCCTATAAACCGTGGCGATAGTTTCCTGCTACGCTTGAATCTCCTCAATCCCCGTCGTGGGGCTACCTTGAGGAACACATGTCCTCCAATATCAAATGATAAAGGTCGTCACCTCCTATCTGCATAACTCTTATAGCGGCTCTGTGTCGTCAACGGATGTTGTCTAATCACTTGTATCTTGTCTATGGTCTCACGAATTATGTTAGGCTCTAAGGCAGCTATGTTCCCTACCTCAGTCCAGTGAACTACACGACCTACCATACAAAGCCTCAAAAGGTGTCATCTCAATACTAGACTAATAGCTGTTGTTGTAGGCAAACTCTACTAAAGCAAGGTGATCTTCCTAGCTACCCTTGAAGTCCATAACACATGTTCTAATCATGTCCTCAAGTATTTGAATAGTACGTTTTGATTGACCGTCAGTCTGAGGGTGGAAAACAGTACTAAATAGTAGCTAAGTCCCCAAGTCTATTTGAAGACTTTGCCAAAATCGTGCAGTGAAACGTGGGTCTCTGTCTAGAACACAAGAATCCCATGTTGTCGTACTATCCCTCAAATGTACAACCTACTGAGAACATCCACTAAATCAGTCGCTCTAATCAGTAGGAAATGTGCGGACTTCGTCAAATTGTCAACAACAACCCAAACTGTATTGTGACCTCTAGGTAACTTCAGAAGACCCATCACAAAATCCATGGTAACCAACTCCCACTTCCACTCGACCACTGACAATGGATGTAATAAGGCCCTAGGTCTCTGGTGTTCACCCTTTACTTGCTGGCACATGAGACATCTCAATACAAATTGCACAACAACCCCCTTCACCAATATTGGTGGCGTAAATCATGATAAATCTTAGTTTTCCCTGGTGTACTACTAGGCGTGAATAATGGAAATCTCTAAGGACATCAGCACTAAGAGACTCTGGAATGAAGACTCTACCTTTAAACCTCAAGCTAAAATCAGAATGAACTGTCCATTCCTCAAAGCCCTCGGCACTTGCAACTCGTGCTCGAATCTACCCTGCTTATGTGTCCTGTAACTGTGCCTCAATAACCTTGCTCAACTATGTAGGCTGGGCACAAACACTGAATAGTGTGGCATGTTCCTCAGACTCGGCAAGGTCCAAGTCAAACTTACCAATGTCTCCTATCATCTCCCACTCCCTAATAGCAATGCTAGCTACAATGCTCCTCGGTCTCCTACTAAGTGCATTTGCTACGACATTGGCCTTTCCAGGATGGTACTGAAGGTCAAAGTCATAGTCCTCTATATACTTCATCCATATGCTTTGCCGAAGGTTCAAGTCTTTCTGCGTAAAAGTGTATCTGAGGCTCTTGCGATCTGAGAACACCTCGAACCTCTCCCTATATAAGTAGTGTCGCCAATGCTTAAGTGCAAAAATGATGGTAGCTAGCTCCAAATCATGTGTGTCTGCTCATGATTCTTCAACTGACGAGAACCATAGGCAACTACTCTACCGTCTTGCATCAACACAGCCTAATCCCTCTCGTGAAGCATCACAATAAACGGTATAGCCAATACCTCCCTCAGGTATAACCAGTACAGGTGTTGAAGTCAGCCTCTTCTTCAACTCTTGAAATGAAAGGTCACAGTCATCTGTCCACTCAAATCTAATGTCCTTGCACATCAGACGAGTGGTGTCTTTTGGGTTGTATGTGTCTTCTCGGTTACATCTGTTCACATGATGACTATTCAGATTAGTCACCATTCTTTTTATAAATAACTGAGATTCATAACTATTTCTGAAATACATTTATTTACAAGATTAAGAAATTCATTAGTTTTCATAATTTCGGCATTAAGAAATATGCATTTTCGAAGAGTACAACACAAAATTCTGGTTTGCTAGACATTTAGATTGGAGTGCTACTTCTAAGTACGTAAAGATCATTGTATTTTGAGCGGGGGTGGCTCAAGACAATTTATGGCCTAAAGTGATACTTTTAAATGAGGCCTTCTATGTTTAGTGTTAACATTTTTTATTTAAAATTAATTTTTCTTCCTTTTTGAGTTGCAAAAGTATTAATTAAGTTTTTATATTCAAGTTTTGCAATCATATCTTTTTCAATTGATAGTATTGCTAATCCAGTTAATATTTCTTGTGACATAGTCGATCTTAAGTTAGATTTTATTAATTTTAATTTTGAAAAGTTTATTTCCACAGAAGCAACTGTTATAGGAATTGTTAATAATATTCTATAAGCAATGCATGCATTTAAAAAAGAATCGAACTTTTTTATATAATTTAGTATCTCAATTGAAGTATTTTCTTTAATTTGTAAAATTTCTTTTAAAACCTTTAGTTCTAAAAATAAATCTAAACCATCAATATCGAACAAAAAAACATGTTTTAAGAAACATTCGAGATTCAAACAATATTGTTTTAAATTATCGTTGATCATTAATTTTAATTTTTCTAAGTTAAATAAAAAACCCAAAATATTTTTGTACTTATGTAATTGTTCAAATATATTCTTTAGTGAATATATCACTTGATCAATTATACATGTAAAATAATCAATTCTAAAACATTCTTCAATAGATTGTGTTACTTCATCATCAGCATTTTTATCAAAAAAAAATTCTACGAACTCTACGTTTTTCACGAAATATAGGTTTTATACTCATTTCACATGCAATCTCTTTAGATGAAATCATAGCATTTGTAAATCCACTTTCCCTATATTTTTCAAAAAAATAAATGAGACATTTTAATTAATTTATACCAGTATCAATATGCATATCTTTTGATTGTAAATATTTACTAAGTTGACAAAAAATAAAATATCATATCAAATAGTCATGCCCAATAAGAATTCAAAATTCTCAATCTCATATGTTCATAAACAATTAGTTTCACTTATTATTTTAGGATCTTCATTAGTTTCCGCTAATTGGAATAATGGATCTCTTATTTTTTGAGCTTGAAATCTTATTGCTTTAACACTTTCAACACGACTTTCCCAATGTGTTTGTGATAATGACTTAAGTGTTGAACCTTGAATATTATCTTGTAAAATTTTTCATCGTTTTGTGGAAGAGAAAAATAATGAATATATACATTGTACTATTCCAAAAAATGATATTGCCTTGGGACAAGAGTTAACCATATCACAAAATGCTAGATTTAAATTATGTCAAACACATGGTGTGTAAATGCTCTAGGATTTATATTCAGTAGCCTTTTTTGTATACCTTGATGTTTTCCTTTCATATTAGACTCATTATCATATCATTGTCCTCATAAATTATTAATATCTAGTTCAAGATTACTTATTACATTTATAAGCTTATCAAATAAACCTTTTTCACTCGTATCATCTACTTTAATAAACTTTAAAAAAATATTCTTCTATTTTTATTAGACTTATTGTAATATCTACACATCGTAATATGAGAGACATTTGTTCTTGATGCCTTACATCGAGAGTACAATCAAGTATGATTGAATACTATTTTACTTCTTTAACTTTTTTAATAATATTGTTTCGTACTTTATTTACTAACAAACTTAACAATTCATTTTGTATGTTATGTCCAAGATAATAGTTATGAATTTTATATTGTTGAATACTAATAGGTCAAGCTCAAATAGCCCAATTTATGTGGTCCAAGCCCAACTCAAATAAGGAGTCCAACCTTACAAAAGATCCACCAAGCCCAAAGTGGTCCAAAACAAATAAAACTCTCTGCCTGGCCATGTCATCAAGAAGGAGGGCATGGGAGGCTAATCTGCACCGCCTAGGAATAGTCAACCCTCACAACCTCTTTGACCGAATCTCATGGAGAGTGCTTCAACAACCTTGCACGTTGGAAAGAAGTTAGGGGCACCCCTGAGATAGCTGTTTAGTTGTTGCATATTCGCCCCAACCTGTTAGAGGGTCTCTATAAATTGTAAGCCCCACCAACACTTGGGGGGCATCTTATCACACTCAACTGAACACATTTTTACTTGACTCCCTCCTCTCCCTCTCAAAGTGTGTACTCTCTGCTCCCACACTTGAGTTAATAAAGCACCCGACGACCCTAGTCATTCATAAGTGGATGTAGGTCACTTTGACCGAACCACTATAGATTGTTTGTATCTCCCCGTCTCTCTACTTTAATTACCACATTTATCACTCATACCACATTTGTGCATCATTAGTTTGGCGTCATCTATGGAAACGAAGAAATTCTCACTCCTAAACACTTCATTTACTGAACCTATGACGATCACCACCAGAGCGATGAATCTACCTGAACGCAATCCTCCCCGAGAGGAGGAGATAGCTCCTCCACCTACCAACCCTGTCCAAAATGCTCAAGCTATAAATCCACAGCAAATGTTGGAGACCATGTAGCAGCTGGTGGTCCAAAACTAGCAGATACTGCAACTCATGCTCGTCAGACAAGGAAGAACACCACTTGAAGGAACACAACTTAGAGGACATCGAGGAGCTCCACTCTCTTCTACTCCCCATCTAGGCGTCCATGCAGGTCTGAGTGCCCCCTTTGGAGTCCCCTTAGGTGGTCCACATAGGGAAGCTCATCATGATCCACCGCTTCCTACAAAATTCTGATGTAATTGCACAACATCCCAGACGAAATCATGTGTAGGGCTTTCCCAACCACATTGAAGGGGTCCACCCGACAATGGTTTGCTAAGCTTTACCCAGCCTCCATTGCCTCATTTGCTGAGCTGAGTAGGTCATTCGTGTCACACTTCATTAGAGAACGTCTCCACCAGAAGCCTGTCACCCACCTACTTAGCATAAAGAAAGATCGGGAGGAGAGTCTCAGGAGCTACCTCAGTCGTTTTAACAAGGAGGTACTCAAAGTTGATGAGCCTGATGACAAAGTGACTATGATCGCCTTCTTGGGCGGCCTCCACTCTTCTAGTTTTCTTTTCTCAGTGATGAAACGCCCACAAAAAATCATGCTGCAATTGTTAGCAAAGGCCCAAAAGTACATGAATGCAGAAGACGTCACGAGGGCCAGGCGGGGTGAGTCATCCAAAGTAGGAGAGAAGAAAGAAAATAGACAAGAACAACAAGAAAGAGACTAACAACAAACGAATCAAGACAGAAAGGGTACCCGTTAAAGACTGGCTCGGTCCTGCTCTTCAGAGAGACCGGTAAGCCTGTGCTCCCCTCAATGTCGTTGTTGGGCACATCATATTGCAGATTCAGGATGGCCCAGTCATAAAGTGGCTTGAGAAGATGAAGTTTCCTCCAAATCGCAGGAATCCTAACAAGTATTAATGCTTCCACCGAGACCACAACCATGACATCGACGATTGCTATGGCCTCAAAAGACAAATTGAGGAACTCATCCATCATGGTCACCTACGCCAATACGTCATTGGTAGGAGACAAGCACCACTACCTCACAATTAGGGAGATTGATAGCCCATTGGGGAAATTCATACCATTTCAAGGGGACTAGCAGGAGGTGGAGAATCACTCTCGGACATGAAGGCCTACGCCAGAAGGCAAGGAACCTCGACGAGTTGTGCCCACCTAAGACGCCCAAGCATGGCATCAACGAGATTATATCCTTCTCGGATAAGGACTTGGAGGAAATCCAACACCCCCATGATGACCCCTACTGCTCACCATGACAGTGGCTAATTTCCAGGTGTGCAAAATCTTGGTAGACAACAATAGCTCTGTGGACATCCTATTCGTAGAGACTTATAACAAGCTTAACCTAGGCAGAGAAAGATTGTAACCTATCAGATCACCACTTATCAGGTTCTCAGGGGAGAAGGTATCCCCTAAGGTCCATCACCCTACCGCTCACAACCAGAGCAGCACCCCAAAGCTTCATAGTCATGGTCAATTTCTTGGTACAATTTGCCCATCAGCCTACAACGCCATATTGGGCCGACCTGCTGTTAACAAATTGAGAGTTGTGCCCTCCACCGATCATCTCATCCTCCGCTTTCCATCCCGAATGGAGTTGGAGATGTCAAAGGAGACTAGGTAGTTGCAAGAAAGTGCTACATCTCCTCTATGAAGACCAGGAGGCATTGCAAGTTGAGGTCCTTGATCCAAGGGATGATTCCACCGTAGAAAGAGGAGAACCTGTCGAGGAGCTTTCCCCCATAGTCCTTGACAAGGAGTATCCAGACAGAAGAGTGTGCATTGGTTCTTCCTTACTGAAGATCTACTCGCCAGCTAATAGACTTCCTAAGACGCAAAATGGACATCTTTGCATGGTTACATGCATACTTTGAGGACATCAACCTAGAAGTGGCCATGCACCGTCTCAATGTTGACCCACGTCACAAGTCTGTTTGCCAAAAGCTAAGGGGCGCCTCTACTGAAAGGGCACAAGCAATGGACAAGGAGGTGGAAAAGCTAATAAATAATGGGGCTGTCAGAGAAGTAGCATATCCTGAGTGGCTCTCCAACGTGGTGATGGTCACTAAGGCTAATAGGAAGTGGTGCCTTTGTGTCGACTTCACAGAACTTAACAAGGAATGCCCGAAAGACACTTGCTGCCATGGATCGACCTCCTCATCGATGCCACCACGGGGCACAAGTTACTCACTTTCTTGGATGCATACTCTGGGTACAACCAAATTAACATGTACCCACCAGATCAGGAGAAGACGACATTCATTACTCTAAAGGGAACCTACTGCTATAGAGTCATGCCCTTCGGGCTAAAGAATACAGGAGCAACCTACCAATGGTTGGTGAACAAGATGTTCTAGTCTCAGATCGGGCGAACGATGGAAGTTTACGTGGATGACGTACCAGTGAAAAGTCTTGCAGCAGTAGACCACGTTGATCACCTCAGGGAAACTTTCGGTGTCTTGAGGTCCTATCACATGAAGTTCAATCCTAAGAAGTGTGCCTTTGGCGTGGGTCCAGAAAATTCTTGGGTTTTATGGTCAATCAGATGGGTACTTAGACAAACCCCGACAAGATCAAGGTCATTCTCGACATGAAGTCACCTTCTATTACCAGGGAACTCAAGCGTATTAATGAGAGAATCGCAGCACTCAATAGGTTCGTCTCCAAGTCCATAAATAAATGTCTCCATTTCTTCAGAATTCTCTGAAAGGCTTTTGAGTGGAAACGTGAGGCAAAGAACGCCTTCCAAAAGCTCAAAGCCTACCTAGCTACACCTCCCCTCCTGTCACATGCCATTCCAGGAGAAGCTCTCCATCTATACCTTTCTGCTTCCTCATGAGCAGTAAGCTCTGTGCTAGTCAGAAGCGATAATGGAGTGCAGAAGATAATTTATTACGTGAGTAGGGCCTACTGGGGGGGTAGAGGTGAGGTATTCGAGGCTAGAAAGGCTATCATTCACCCTAGTCATGACGGCAAGATGACTATGACATTACTTTCAGAGTCACATCATAGTAGTCATCACAGACCAACCTCTAAAAAGAGTTCTGAGAAAGCTAGACGTATCTGACAGACTTCTTAAGTGGGCAGTGAACTCGGCGAGTTCGGTATTCAATACCAACCAAGATTAGCCATCAAAGCACATGTTCTAATGGATTTTATTGCCGCTCTTACACCAGTAGAGGAAGGGAGCTACGAGGATACCTAGATAACCAATGAGGACACCCAGATGCCCAGCAGGGACTCTCAGGCGCCCAGGTCAGTTCAAGCACCCAGATCTCCTCCCCAGGTGCCCATCCTTCCTCCTCAGGCACCCAGGCAGTCCCTGCAGGTGCCCAGGTCAGTTCAGGCACCCAGGTCTCCTCTCAGGTGCCCAACCTTCCTCCTTAGACGCCCAGGCAGTCCCTGTAGGCGCCAAGGTCAATTCAGGCGCCTAGATCTCCTCCACAGGTGCCCAGCCTTTCTCCTCAGGCACCCAGGATATCCCTGCAGGCACCTAGGTAGCTCCTCTAGGCATTCAGTCTCCTACTTTGATTTCCAAGCCCTCATCTCTTCTATTTTGAAAACTTTATATAGATAGCTCCTCGACTAGTGAAGGAGGAGGAGCGGGTCTAATCTTGATCAGCCTAGATGACACCACTCTCAGGTATGCAGTGAAGTTCCACTTTACTGCTTCAAACAATGAAGAGGAATACAAAGCCCTCCTCTTTGGATTAAGATTGGTCGTTGAAATGGAAGCTTAACACCTCTCCACCTACAGTGACTCTCAACTAATAGTTAATCAAATGAAGGGAAAGTTTGAAGCCAAAGGAGCCAGGATGCAAGAATACCTTGGCATGGTAAAAAGCATGATCACAAAGTTCCACTACTTCAAGATAAGCCACATCCCCAGAGAAGACAACATGGTCGTCGATGTACTTGCAAGGCATGGCTCATCTGTGGAAACCCCACCAGGAGAACCAACATTCATCAGTCACCAGTTCGATCAGAGCAAGTTGGATAAGGAAGTCATAAATATTAATTGTGTATCAGTTGAGTCAAATTGGATAAATCCAATAAGGGCATACCTCCAAGAGGGTGTGCTACCAGATGATCCTCTAGAGGCTAGAAAACTGAGAATGAGAGCCTCTAAGTTCACCATCCTACAGGACACTTTGTACAAGAAAGACTATTCCTTGCCATTGCTAAGATGCCTTTCACCCGAAGAAGCTCACTATGCCCTACGAGAAATCCACGAAGGGATCTGTGGGAACGTTCTAGAGGGCGCTCCCTCGCCTACAAGGCCCTCAGATAAGGCTACTTTTGGCCTACCATGGTAGGAGACGCTCAGGAATTCTCCAAGAAGTGTGACAAGTGTCAACGCTTCGCAACTGTGCCCAGGCAACCATCAGAGAGTTAACAACCATTTCAAGTCCTTGGCCTTTCTCCAAGTGGGGAATCGACATCCTAGGCCCTTTGCCTCTCAATAAAGGACAATTCAAGTTTGTGGTGATGGCGGTTGACTATTTCACCAAGTGGGCAAAAGGAGAACCCTTGGAAAAAATAATAGATTCAAAGGTTAAAGACTTTATTTGGAAAAATCTGGTCTACTGCTTTGGGATTCTCCACGCCACTGTTAGTGATAATGCGAAGCAATTCGACAATAAGCTCATCAACACCTTCTGCTCCGATCATCAGATAAAGCAGCCTCACTCTAGTCTAGCACACTCGCAAGTGAATAGACAAGCAGAAGTCATGGTGAGAACGGTGCTACACAACCTAAAAATAAGGCTCGAAAGAGCAAAGGGTCTTTGGATAAATGTGCTCTCAGGTGTATTATGGCCCTATAGAACTTCACCGAGAACTCCAAATAGAGAGACTTCCTTCTCTCTAGCCTTTGGAACAGAGGCAGTCATCCCTATAGAGATAGGGGTACACTTTCTAAGGGTCCAACACCACGACATTGTCACCAACGAGGAAGGACTCCGAATTAAACTCGATTTGGTGGAAGAGGAAAGGGAGATGGTCGTAGTCCACAACGCAGAGTACAAATGGCGCATGACAAGGTACTACACCTCGAAGGTGAAGCATCGTTCCTTCCAACCAGGGGACTGAGTCCTCAAGAAGGTGATCCTCGCCACAAAGAATGCACGCGAAGGGAAGCTAGGACCAAATTAGGAAGGACCCTACCTCATAACAGAAATAGTGACGCCATACACCTATAAGATCCAGAATTATGAGGGGAATGTCTTACCCCATCTATGGAACGCTGAGCACTTAAAGATTTACTACCAATAACACCTTGAGAAAGTCAAAGTAGTAGAGTTGGGAATTCGATTTTATTTTATACCTTTTTTGGGAATTATCACCCAATATTTAATGTATTTTTTAGGGATTATTACTCAAAAATCACTTGACATAAGCGATCAATGAATAAAATTCTCCATATGTTACACTGAAAAGATCTTTGCATTTTCATTCATTTTCAAAAGAGTATTAGTACAAAAGCAAGGCTAAAAATTGCCCTTTCAAAAAAAAATCAAAAGTCTTCAATACTCTAGCTACTCTCATGGTCCTTCTTCTGCTGCTCTTCTTCATCATCCCCAGTAGATCTTTCATTATCCTTGTCGGGCGCCTCAGTTGGCAAGAAGCCTGAAACGTCAATATCAGGAAAGACAACAAAGATCTTCCCTTGAAGCTCATCATAACTATCAATGAAGGCATCAGCAAGGCCATCCTTCAAGTCCCTCTCAGCTATGATAACCCTCTTCTCAACCTACAAAGCTCTCTCATGATCAACCTCCAACTCTGCCTCCACAGCAGCCTCTCTAAGAATAACCCTCCCATGGGTCTCTACAAGCTCAGCCTCCCTAAGTGCCTCCTTCTCACGGGTCACCAAAAGCTCAACCTCGAGCTTAGTTGCCATCTCGCAAGCCGTAACTATCTCATCTTCCCTGAGCGCCTCCTTCCCGCGGGTCGCCAAAAGCTCAACCTAGAGCTTAGTTGCCATCTTGCTGGCCATAACTAGCTCATATTCTCTGAGCGCATCCCTTTCACGGGATGCCAAAAGCTCAGACCCAAGTCTGGACGCCTTCTCATAGGCCAACACAAGCTCATCCTTGGAAGCCTTGCTTGTAAATTTGAGCTCAGCAATCCTTTCTGAGCAACAAGAAGTTCCTTTTGAACGGCAACATAATCCTTCCTCAGCTTACCGTGGGCGTAGGCTCTCGAAGACAAGCAAAGAGATGTAGTCGAAACCTGAAAGAAATAAAAGATAGAGGGATGATGAAAGACATAAGAAGGATTGGAGAAAAGTGAATAGCAAACCCTTAGCTTAGCCAGGCCTTCCAAGTGCATGTTGACAACCCTTTCAGTGCTCAGAGAATTAATCTAGTTAACGTCAGGTGGAAACACGAACCTCCTAAGTCTTTATCTGATGACTAACGAGTTACCTAGCATGAGACGAGACTAAAACGGTGTCTCTGTAGAAGTTCCCACACAAGGAGGAGACGGAAGAGCAGAAGGTGTGCCCGACAAGGAAGTCTCTGGACTAGCAATTGAAGGGGTCACTTGATGAGAACACACCAGAGGATCTATTGAAGGAAGTGCTTGCGGAGAACCCATTTGGTGCGTCGCCATTACAGAGGTCACTTGGGGGCATCACCCATCCTTGCCACTTTAGGAGGAGGAGGGCTCCTATTAGAGAGGCAGGATCCAATCGTTTCTCTATGTATCGATACAAAGCAAAACAGAAGTGTTACAAGAGATAAAAAGTGCCAAGTAAAAGAGGGGGTACCAAGCAATCAACTCACTCTTTCTCTTCGACGAAGAGCCACTAGATTTCGGGGAGGGAGTAACAACCCTAGTATCCTTGGGCAAAAGAGCTCCCAAGTCTTTGTGAAGACAAGCCTTTACAGCATGCAACTTCCATTTTTGGTCCTCGGAGAGCCCAAGCATGTCTGTAAAGGGATAGTGAGCATTTTTTAAAAAACAGAGTAAAATAAAGGGTGTACCTTGTTTTTGAGCAACACCCCATCGTGTTGGTACGACGGCCATGTCGGTTTCTACTGCCCGCTCTCCACCAACAAAGAAGAAATGAGATTTTCAGCCATGAAAATTGGAGCATAATTCCGTGAGCATGTTCATGTTGTTTCTTGTGGTAAAATAATACCACCCTCTGTTTGGAGCAAGAGTCTCGCTCAAATTATAAGCTGCATGGAACTCCACAAGTGAAGCATCCTCATGATGTACCCTCCTCCATAGTACAAGAAATCCCAATAAGACTCTCCAACCATTAGGTGTCAACCGCCCCGGTGTCAGTGAAAAATAATACAGAATGTGACAAACGGGAAGGGACATGTGAAACCTGAGTCCATCATCCAACATCTCCTCGTATACGATGATATCACCAGAGGAGTCATCACAAGCAATTTTGTTAGTTCCGGCCCGGTGGCACAACACAGTCGGAGGAATGCAATAAGTTGAAATAAGCCTAGAAATATCATCATCAGAATTTAGCGAACTGAAAAAGGTGCTCACCTTAGACCCATTATCATCGGGTGTCACTTTGCCTTTGCGGTTCTTCTTTCGGGGCAATAAAAAGTGGCCTGAACCACCATCTGGTAGGTCTTGGAGAACGTGGACTGGAGAAAGTACACTCGGAGGAGTCAGATCACCATCACCAAAAATGGCACCCAAAGCTTCCTGGTTGCCTGTAGTGTTTAACCCAGCTCCCAGAGCCCAGCGCCTGAACAAGTGCCTGACTCTCCATGCTCCCCCAAACGAGGAAGCCCAGCGCCTGGAGAGGTGCCTGATGCTCTATGCTTGCCCAAACGGGGTAGCCTACCCCTACCTGGCCCTCCTGATTTGCTCAAAACAGCGCCTCTGGAGCCCAAATCAGCGTCTGGAGTGGCGCCCAGATCTACCACTACATTATTTTCGATGCCCAGACAGCCCAGGTGGGCGCCCAGGCTACTGCCTTGCTCGTCTGCTGCACGCCTGCTGACCTGGGCAACTCTATTTTTGGCTTGCACGCTGCTGTCTAGGCCCCCTCTCTACACGCCCAAGTTGTCCATCCTCCCTGTTTACGCGCCCAAGCTGTCCAGCCCTCCTCTTTACGCGCCCAAGCTGTCCAAGATAGCATTTTCGGTGCCCAAGCTATCCAGGACAGCTCCTTCAATGCTTAAAAAGACGCTAGATTTAGCGCCTAAGTTAGCACCCACCACCTCCCTCGCGAGCTGCTGGCGCGCACCAATGATAGCGGAGGTATCCACCTCTCTTCCTTTGATATCCACCATTTCAATGGAGTTTTTCACATCTCCCTCCCCGATCAACATTGCTCACTTGGGTACTCCACTCAAAAAAAAGAAAAACCACACACACACACACACACATACACAGATATATATATACCCGTGGCAAGATTCAAAAGGGGCACTCCTTTACCCTCTCAAGCTTCTATGGAATGAGTAGAACTTGGGCTCTCAAGGTTTTCAAGAATGGAGGCTCAATCTCAAGGTAAATGAAATGGGTAGAATGAAGAAGAAGGTTATATTTATAACCTAGGGTTTTTAAAGAGGAAAAACCCAAATTGAAAATTATGGGCCCTCTTAAAATCCTAGCAAAAGTGGGAAAGGACTTGAAATGTGCACAAAAGCAAAATGATGGGGAGGTCTCCACAGCTTGAAACTCAAGATGAAAACTAATGCACCATTCTTTAAGTTTCCTTAGACACGGGGTATTAGGGGTAAATGATGGGTCAAACCCAAATAGACCAATTTATGTGGGAAGCCCAACCTCAAATAAAGAGTCCAACCTTACAAAAGATCCACCAAGCCCAAAGTGGTCAAAAACAAATAAAACTCTCTGCCTGGCCATGTCATCTAGAAAGAGGGCATGAGAGCCTAATCTGCACTGTCGAGGAACAGTCAACCCTCACAACCTCTTTGACCAAATCTCATGGAGAGTGCCTTAACAACCTTGCATGTTGGAAAGAAGTCGGGGGCTCCCCCGACATAGTTGTTTAGTTGCTGCATATTTTCGCCAACCTGTTAGAGGGTCTTTATAAATTGTAAGCCCCACCAACACTTGCGGGGCATCTGATCACCCTCAACCCAACACACTTTTGCCTGACTTTCTCCTCTCCCTCTCAAAGTTTGTACTCTCGGCTCCCACACTTGAGTTAAAAAAGCACCCAACAACCCTAGCAATTCATAAGTGGACGTAGGTCATATTGACCGAACCACTATAGATTGCTTGTGTCTTTCCGTCTCTCTAGTTTAATTACCTCATTTATCATCACTCATACTTGACAGGTGGTGTGCAAAGTCATTTTATGCATCATCAAATACGACGAATGTATTTTTTCATTATCGGATTAAATTCGGCAATCATTTCAATTAAAATTAAAAAATTGACATTATTTTCTTGATATACCTTTTCATTTTTTTTCCCAAAAAAGCTAGATTATTTTTACAAAGATTCTTTACAACTGCAATGATTCCTACTATTACATTTTGCCAATATTTTTTCTCTCCATCAATTTGTTCTTGGATACTTTATCAATTGTTTTATTTAGTTGCAATCTTGTTTCTAATTCAATCCAAGTATTCATATTAGTTATTTCATCATTTTTAAGCTTAATACCAATATTTCTCCAATCTTTTGTACCTTCATTAGCTAGTATACTTGTAGAATAATTCATATTGAATAATTGCCAACAAAAATAAAATACTTTATCCAAATCTTTTGAATATACTAGCCATCTTTTATCAAGTGTTTCCCCATTTATTAATTTGCGAATATAACGTGCAGTGAAAAATTGTC
This sequence comes from Ilex asprella, assembly GCA_023539305.1. Lineage (NCBI taxonomy): Eukaryota > Viridiplantae > Streptophyta > Magnoliopsida > Aquifoliales > Aquifoliaceae > Ilex > Ilex asprella. Next base: position 27,956,678 of record CM042185.1, read on the forward strand.
TAAAGTGTTCATCCCGAGGAAAATCTAAATCATTATATCTAATTGGACCATTTTCTACTAATAAATCTCTTAATTTCGTATCAATATTTTTTCATTGATTTGATTTATAAATATTTATATGACTATAATCACTCGTTTCATTAAGATTTTGATTGCCTTTTATTTCATTGTCTTTTATTTCACTATTTTTTTTAATATTTTCTATTTCATTATATTTTATTTTAATATTTTCTACTTCAATATTTTTTATTTCGTTATATTCTATTTCATTATCTTTTATTTCTATATTTTCTATTTCAATATTTTTTATTTTATTCTCTTTTATTTCATTGTCTACTTGTTCATTTTCAAAATTTTCATCTAAATTTTTTGTTACATTATTTTTGTTACTAGTAACAAATTTATCAAGAGATCCTTTTTGAGATTCAATTAGTTGATCTATTTTTCTTTTTTAATTTTTCATATTCACTTGGTTGTCTTCTAGGTGCCATATTATTAATATATTATAACTATATAACAACCAAACAAACACAAACAAACACAATATATAGTATAGTTAAAATATATAAGAAAAAAATTTAAAATTATGAAACAATAGAACCTAGCTTGAATGATCTCAAATGTTGGCTTTTTGGTTCTAAACCATGTCACGTATGTTGCAATGAAAACTCGAGTTGATGATGGAAGATAGAATGGAGGCCGAGTCACCGTCACCGAGTCAGTCACCATCTCACCGTTCGTATGTTACCGTGAGTGATCTATGAGTTGAGACATGACAGCACTGTGGGAGAGAGATAGAGAGAAGAAGAAGAGTTTTTTTTTGTTTCAGTTTAATGAGAGAGAGAAAGAAAAGGAAGAATTATTTTTGTGTTGGTTTACCGAGAGAGAGAGAGAGTTAAAAGTAAGGTATGATTTGAATTTTTGATTTTTTTTTAATTTGATATGACCTTTTAGTTCACTCTTTTTTTTCTTATACTATTAATTTTTTTTAGATATTTAATATTTGGATTGGATTATGGGCCTAAATGGTTGAGTGGACTTATATTTTTATAAGACCTTTTTTACAAGAGTTATTTACAGTGCTTAAAAATTTGGGACCTTCCTTTGAAATGGGGCCTAAAGCCCAGGCGTTTTTAAACATGTTGTTAGGTTGGCCTTGATTTTGGGAGGCAGACGCTTTGATTTCCATAAGCATCAAGTATGGGGACAAAACATGTCTTAATGATATAATGTCAAACACTAGCCTTGATCTACATAAAAAAATTATAAAAACAACGTAAACATTTCATTAAGTAGGGAAATTGAGGTTACAATCAGACAAAAGTAAAGTCTTAAGCTCAGTGGGGGAGCTTAACCAATTTGAGGGGAGCGAATTACTTAGAAAAGAGGCTACAACCCAATGAGCAGCCTTTGTGTAGACTCTAGGCTTGTGTAAGAAGCTAAGATTGTATAACCTAGGATAAAATCTAATGTCTTCAACAATGGCACTAATTTCCCATGGAGGAACGTCTTTGTTGGAACTGAACTTAATTATATTAAGGCAGTCACTTATGATGGAGGCATTTGTGATCAAATGGGCTTCGGCAAGAAGGAACACATGCCTCATTGCCTCTGCTTGAGAGCAAAGACTGGACCTTGTTATGAAAGACTTAGCACAGCTCAGTTCAAGAACACCATTCTCCTTACAGACCACCACTCCACTAGCACCCTTTGTTTGAAGCATACCTGAAAGCACCGTCACAAATGATGCGAAATTCAGAGGTAGTTGTTGGCTAGCTCTCATACCTCGACGTTGGGGAGTCCTTCTCTTCCTTTGATGAGTCAATAACATCAACACCAAGCTGGCCTTTAACAGAGCTTGTGCATGAATGACAGTGGCAAAGGCGTTAACATCCTCCTTGCTGAAAACAAACTGGTTTCTAGCTTTCCAAATTACCCATGCCACAGAAGCCATTTTCCCCAGCAAACCAAGTCTATCCTGCACCACATTCACCATCTGAATAAGCATTGAGGATCTTTGGGCCATAGATATGAAGGAAGATTGTTCCCCATGGAGATTGAGATCCATGCCAAACCAGGCTCTTTTGTCCCTTCGCACTTCGAACAGGGTGTGCTCAATTGATTCCAGAGGCATCAAACAAATCTGACAGAGAGTAGACAAGGCACATTTTCTTCTAAAAAGGTTCTTCCTTGTGGCAAGGATATTCAGGCAGGCTTTCCACCATAAATGCTTGATTTTTGAAACCATTTTCATACTCCAAATGGACTGCCACAATTTAGGATGAGAGAAAAGGAGGAGCTATCCTCAGCTTATTGCAGAGCCAACCTGTTTCCTAATCTATACCCAGACTTGACAGTGTAGACACCTTTACTGTTAGGCCACTAAACCCTCTTGTCTCTCCCTACTCTAAATGCTAGTGGAATGGTTTGAATAGCTATCACATTTTCCCTTGGGATCACACTGTGCAAGGTGGGGGAGTTCCATCCTCTTGTGTTATCCATGATGAAATCTGCAACCTTAGTGAACTGACAATCCTGTGGTTTAGGGGAATTGGTCATTAGATTGGGAAAAGAAGGAACCCATTTATCTTCCCAGAAGCTTATATCTCTACCATCGCCAATGTGCCACATTAGTCCTTTCTTAAGCAGCTCTCTGCCATGGAGTAAGCTACTCCAGACCCAAGATGGTCTGGTACCTCGCTTTGCATTCATAAGATCATCATTAGGGTAGTAAATTGCTTTCATAAACTTAGCCTAGAAGGAGTCAGGTTGGTGGATCTACCTCCAGCATTGCTTTTCTAGTAAAGCTTGGTTAAGTAATTTAAAGTCCTTGAACCTCATTCCTCCAATGTTTTTAGCTTTCACCATTTTGTCCTATCTTCTCTAATGGATTTCCCTTTTGTCCTTACTTCCTTTCCACCAAAAATTCTTTACATAGCAATTCAGCTTGTCACAATTATTTTTTGGGAATTCCACAACCGACATTGCATAATTAGGAATAGCTTGGATCACTACCTTGATTAGTGCCTCCTTGCCTACCTGTGAGAGGTAGTAACCTTTCCAACCCTGGAGTTTTTTTGCTACTCTTTCAAGAAGGTAGCCAAAGACTTCCTTTTCAGATCTCCCCCAAATAGTAGGGATTCTTAGGTATTTTGCGCAATGGGGGAGAGCCTGCATCCCTATTAGTTGACGGTAACTGGTTCTTTGCTCCTTTGTAGTGTTGCTAGAAAATATAATGCCAGATTTTTGGTAATTTGCACACTGCCCAGATGCCTCACAATAGCTATGAAGAATCCTTAACAACTCCATAACACCATCTTCCTTTGCTTTGATGAAAAATAAGGAGTCATCCGTGAAAAAAAGGTGGAAAATGGCAGGATTCTTTCTCTTGATTTTAATCCCCATTAATCTCCTCCCTTCAATTCCCTTATGAATCATAGCTGAAAGCACATCTGCAATCATGATGAATAGATAGGGAACAGTGGGTCACCTTGTATAACTCACCTCCCCAATTCTCTCCCCATTCAAGACGAACTAAAATGAAACAGTGCTTACGCATTGCATAACAAGATGAACCCAGTGGCTGTTGAAACCCAATCTGACTAGTGTTGCTTCAAGGAAATCCCACTCAACTCTATGGTAGGCTTTGTTGATATCCATTTTGATTTTCATTTCAGGGAACACTTCATTTGCAATGGCAATACAATCTTGGATCTGTCTGTTTGGAACAAAAGTGACCTAATTTGGGGAGACTATGGATCCAATCATCCTCTTCATTCGGCTGACCATAACATTTGAGATGATCTTGTATAAGAAGTTGCACAAGGCAATAGGTCTGAATTGTGTAATGGATTTTGGAGCAGCTTCTGTGGGGATGAGAACAACATCTGTGAGGTTAAGTTCCCTGCTCATTTGACCCTCCTAAAAAAAAATCTTGACTAGCTGAAAGACATTAGGTCCCATGATGTGCGAGAATTTATGGAAGACGATCCCTAGGAAGCCATAAGGACCTAGTGCCTTGAGGGCTCCCAGGTCATGCACAATGCTCTACACCTCTATCTTTGTAATGGGTCTTAATAAGTTACAATTCATCTCATCTGTAACCCTTCTTTGCACCACACTCAAAGCTTCACACCAATCTCTTTCCCTAACAATTTTCAATAGGTTCTGAAAATACTCAATGATGTGGGAGTTGATATTCTCCTCCCCTTTAATCCAAACAGCCTCCTCAGTCTTTAGTTTTTGAATCTGGTTTCTGTTTCATCTTTGGATTGTAGTCAGATGAAAGAATCTTGTATTCTAGTCCCCCTCTTTCAGTCAATTGATCCTAAGCGCTGCAGCCAGTACTTCTCTTCTCTGCTCCTAAGTGCATCAATCTGGGAATACAACTTCGCCTCCAAAATTAGATTTTCCTCTGAGGGCTCCAGTATCTGTACATTGATAAGGTCCTTCCCCAGCTCCTGAATCATCTTTCTGTTGTTACCAAATTAGAATATTCTCCACTTATGTAGGCGACTTTTACATAGATTTAGGTTAGATAGGGCATTCTGAAAGGCAGAATCTGGGTAGGTCATGTTCCAACTGGTTTTAACCACCTCTTCCCATTCAGGATCCTCCAGCCACATAGATTCAAAATTGAATGAATAGGGAACCTTTTTTCTTCTTAGTCCAAGATTGATCACTAATGGACAATGATTTGACCCCATTCTAGCTTCATGAGTTACCTGTGTAGAGGGGAAATAGACACTCTAATCAGGATTAACCAAGACTCTGTCTAAATTCTCTTGGACATTAGCTGGACCTGGTCTGTTGTTTGACCAAGTGAAGTTAGGTCCATTGAATCCCATCTCCATCAAGCAGCAATCGAAAATAAGCTGCTGCAGTTCCTCAATTCTCCTTGTGTTGCTTGCTAAACCACCTTCTTTATCTCCCATGCCTCCAATTACATTAAAGTCCCCAACAACTAGCCAAGGGGTCTCCAAATTTCTGGCCAAGTTTATCAGAGTTTCCCAAGTTCTCCTTCTTTTATCCAAATTTGTATCAACATAGATAAAAGTGCATTGTTATTCATTCGGGGACTGATGTGAATACACTCTAGCATTGATCAAGTTCTTGTTAGACTCAGCCACTTGAAGGTTTATGCCATCTCGCCACCACAAAGCTAGTCCGCCAGAGAGACCATCTGGTTCCACATACTCATAAGAAGGGAAATTCAGTGATCTTCTCAGCCGATCTAACTTATGAGACTTATTTTTCGTCTCCATAAGTAAGACGATTGAGGGACGACGGGTATCAACAAGCCCTCGAAGATTGAGGACTGTTCGGGGTTGTCCCACTCCCTGAAAGTTCCAGAAAAGAATTAGCATGGCTCGTATGGGTGTTTGAGGTCAACCACCACCACCTTATAAGATTGACTCGTTGCATCACCTTTATCTGGCACATCTCTGGAAGACTGAGCGAAACACTGAGACATACAGTGGCTGAGATTGTTCTCTCCTTTCTTTTCTGTGTGATCGTTATTCTCCTCCTCATGGTCCTAATAGGTCTGTTCGTCTGCATTTCTCGTATTGGCTAGATACAGTTCAGCATGTGACATTTCGCCATCCCTCACTCGGTTGTTGGGTTTGCTCCTTCTAGATCGTTTTCATAGCGCGTGTTTTCTTCTAAAGTTCACAAGGCACATATCATGAGCCAGTGGTGGGCCAGAATAAGGTAATGAGTGGTGAGAAACATCTAGACCGCTATCCAAAAAAGCTTTACATCTTTTCCACGGCACTGGTTGGGCCTTCATATCATCATAACCCATATGGGCTTTCCTTTTTACAGACAAATTTTGAAAGTAAGTCTCCATTTCATCACCACTCACCTCATCTTCACTATGAGAGATTATGTGGACCTCTTTTTCACTTGCCTCCTGGGCTTCTAGACTGTCTGTAGGTTCACAAACATAGTGGGACCCTTTCTTGACTGCAACTAAGGTATTTGGGTCTTCTTGGGAATTAGACAATGACTTAGAGAGATATTGGTCCCACTACTCGTCCCCACTGGAATAAGGCACCAGAGAAAGTGGAGGTTCGTGGTCCTAGGATCCACTTTGTTGTTCATCATGTTACGTTCCTCATTTGTAGCCTATGGCCATGCCATGTCTCCCCTCTGTTCATTAGGGATGTCAGATGATTCTTCATTTATTTTTTTGCTTCCTTCTGTTCCCCTGTATATCGCTGGCTCTGTGTCTTCACCAGTTACTTGTGTGTTTTCCTTGAGTTTTTCCTTTCTTTCTAGCTCCTCGCGTGCTTTCAAGGACCAATTTTCCCTGAAAAAGCCTGAAAGTTGGCTACTCTGCGCTCTCAGCTCTAGTCCATAGTGGGCATTGGATCCAAACACCCATTTGTCTTTGCATTGGCTTTGAGAGTGGCTTATCCAACCACATTGATAGAAGAAATGAGTTAGTCTCTTATACTTCAATCTAATCCATATGTCATCCTGGTTTTCACGAGTCAAGAAGAAGCCCTTTTTTAAGGGTTCGTTCAGATTAATCCTGCACTTCACTCTCAGAAAACTACGTTGGATTTGGACCTCTCCGTCAAATTCCTCCAACTGGGTTGGCTCACCTACAACCATAACTATTCGCCATGAGTTATTCTTGGTCATCATATCAAGGGGCAGCCCCCCGACTTGCACCCAGAACTCAGCCTACTGGAAGTCAAAATCTCTTATAATCCACTTTGGTTGATACACTTTAAACACCAGGAGAGCCCCAAAAACCGACCATGGGCCTTCATTTAGGATCTTATCTTTATCCTCCTCTTCTTTGGACATAAACATATAGGTGTTTCTTTCCCAGTGAGTGATTGAAAAACCTTTGGAAGTCTTCCAAGAGCTCTGCAACACATTACAAATCCCCTACTTATTAAGGGTTGTCTCAGTGAAGAAGTGACCCACCAGGTAGAATTTTTCAATCGTCTTAGAGGTAAAGGAGTTTGTGTATAGAGAAATAAGTGGGTGGTGTATGGGGTGAGATTCAACTTCCGAGTTTTTGTCCATAAGGGAGAGTGCTGGCGACAATGGCTTTGGAGAAAGGATGTAAGAAATAGGTAGGCGAACCCAATGGAATATGGAGAGATGAACAGGGTAAGGGGTTTTGTTTAGGGGTTTTGGTTACTGGGAGGTGAGACAATGATAAATCAACTGTAGGTGTTTATCTAGTGAATCACTGGGACATAGAAAACGAAGCTCAGCTTTGATCGAAAGCTAGACCGAAAGAAGAACTGGAGAAAGGGATTTGAGCATTCACCATGAAGAACGTTCAGAGAAAGGGAGGAAGGAAAATCGGGAAGAGAAAGCCAGAGAAGAGAAGCAAAGGAAAATGTAGAGAGTAGAGAAAACGTAAGGCAAGATGGAGATGTGAGGGGAGTGGGTGAGTGAGATGAGGGATGTGGCTTAGGGTTTTGAACAGTTTTTTGAATTAGAACCTTCTGGATTTTTCGATGGGTCACTTTGTATTGGAAGTGTAAGGGGTTCAGGGAAAAGGGGATGTAAGCGGCAGTAAATGAGATAAGTGAGAAATAAATGGTAGGTAGGAGACGATCCGATCTTCCTCGGTATCTCCAATGGTTCACCTTGCTTTGGGAAGCTCAGGGGTTTGGGGATGAATAAAGAAAGAGAAAAAGGGTATATGAGAATGAAATCTCAGAGAAACCCTAAGCTAGGGAGAGAGCTCACATTTCGAGAGGGGAACAAACCAAACACTTCGAATGGATCAGTTTATTTATTGCTTTATTACATATTTATGTGTTACTATTTCATGCTTGATTGCTATTGTTTTATTCTGGATTACATGATACAAATCAAAGATTTCAACAAACGATTTTGCTATATTTGGAAAATACCAAACAACTGACAATTATTAAATTCACGAATACAATCGTGAAAGGAGACAAATAACTTCGTTAAATGTTTGCTCTTAACATTGCAGTCCATTATAATATGGCTTCTTGGATTCGTATCATTGATAGGTTGTACTTACCATGATAATTGGTTGTACGATTCAGAATGGTCTCCAAATATCAATCCTCTTGTTTTCTTTACACCTATCCATGCATTGACATAGCTTATTGTCAGTCCATATCCTAAATGACAATGCATAACAACGTCCACAACATGAGTTAAAGGCTACTCTCAGACACAGTCAACAATAAGGTCAACCACAAGATTTGAAGGCATATTCTTGTTCGTGCACACAACCATTCCACAAGTGTGTAAATTGTTTATTTCCCTATGTAGAAATATCCATTAACATTCTAAGCTAAGCATAAACAGATCATTCACATCTCGTAGAGTACCTCGAAGAGCATTCAACTCTAACCCTTGATATGTCATTCTTCGCATAATTAAACTAAAAACCACACTCAATTGTGTATTTACAAAGTGTATTCCTGAATAGTCTATTTGGTAGGAGGGATGAAAAATATGAGGGATGAACTACTATAATTGGAAGAAGGAAAAATACTTTCTTTGTTTTTTGTTTGGTAAGATGGATAGAAATTTCGAGAGATTATTTTTTCATTATTTGGTATTAAAGGAAAAATGAAAGGAAAGTAAATAAATAAAAAATTAATTTACTATTATACCCTTACATATAAAAACCAATTTTTTCTATTGCAAAAACTTGTCAAGATTTGATCATGTTTAAAGAGAGCAGTAGTTTGTTTTTAGGCAAACCAAATTGTTTAGCTAGTTCCAATGACAACATCAAAATATCACTTTTTCAGAGTAGAAATATTGTGCACCACCTTCAAAATTCTGGTCCATTCCCTTAATTTCATTAGACCATCCAATCGATAACAATACTCTTTTTAGTTTGAGGACAAAATGAAGGTAGTAAATCATCGCGTGTCATATCCATTATTATCCTCCAAATCAAATGGCACATTTTGAAGTACTTCACTCCCATTAGCAAAATGAGAATCCCTTTTCGTGACACATAAATTTCGATATAACTCAAACAAAATTCATGACAATGGACAAACATATTTTTCAAATCAACATTACTCTACAAAATAAAACTCGAGTGTCTAGGTATACTATATGATAAACACAAACATCTCATTTCCAAATCTTTCCACCTATTGATAATACCAGCCAATATATTCGCATATTGTGAATTAACTGATATCATTCTCACATTAGTTTCTTCACCATGCCTACACAAAAGCAGTATTGAATCCTCCATTAATCCTAAAATATATAATAAAAAATATACATGTATATACATTAACCACAGTTACAATACAACAAACCACACGAAAAGTTTAAAATCATATGCCATAAATATAATAAAAATAATTTATAAAATGCATCAAGTTATTAGACAGTCAAAATAAATGACAAATAACTCAAAAAAATATCTTAGTGACAATTGAAAAGCAATAGATGAACACAGTAACAAAACTAACATCATAACACAACTTATTTATAAAACTATTAACCATACGAAAGTCCATAAAAACATCAAATTTACATTAAAACAACTCATAGTGATAGGTCAAAAACAACAATAACAATTACATACTAAATCCCAAACATAAATTAACTTCACAAATTAACAAGTAAAAAATAAGACAAACTAGAACAAACCAAAAATATTTAACTAAAATAAAAAAAATATATGCTAATTTTGACAAAAAAAACTACGATTAAGGGGAAAAACACAGTAACAACAACGAGCATGCAATCACAATAAAAAGGGAGTATGTTTGTTCAAAAAATAAAGAGATATCTAATACTGATTTATCATAGAACTATAATAAAAAACACATGCATTAAACATAAAAGTAGATAAAATTAAAGAAATTTCGAGAAATTACATTAAGTAATTTTTACATACTCAATTCAAGATAGAATTTATTCTACCCATTTCTAATACATATTTCAACAATTTAACAACAATAGACAAGTGTTTTACATCTCTAACAATCTACCAATTTCATATCACAACTCTAAGTTAGAAATAAAATTAGTTGGGGAGAAAACCCTACATCTTGAAGCGTAAAATAGCAGTAGGAAGCTTCAATGACCCAAAACAAACCCTAATCCAAGCTTTTCCCAAAATCTCGTTTTTTAACTTAGGTGAAATCTGTCCATTTTGGTATGATCACGTAGCCCACGACGAGGAGATCGACTTTAGTTCTTGACTCGTGTTGATTCGAGCGACGGGGAGACGTAGATCGCAAAGAGAAGTTTGAAATTCTCTCTTTTTCCCTCTCTTCCTCTCTCCAACATGAAGACCCAACTGAAAATGGGAGAAAAACAAATTTCTCCCCTATTTATACCCTTTAAATGCTTGGTATACATCGCGCCACACGTCCTCCATTTTCGGGTCCGTTTTTGCCCTGAAACGATTAAATTTCGTCGTAAGTTCAATTTTTTTTTTTTGTTTATTTCAATTAGCTTCAAATTATTATCCAATTTTCAAAATTTTATTTTTGGGCTCGTTAATGAGGTCACTCGCCGCCTTGTAAAACATGAAAAATTCAATTATCTCGGAATTAAACGAAAATTGATAGGGTAACTAGATTTCACGAGATGAATCCAAGGGTGGAGTCTGTTTCATCATCCGAGTTCTAAAAAAATTCGGGTTTTCAACAAGTACTATAACTACAAATTACCGTTTTACCCTTTTTATAAAAAATTCAAATTTACCTGGGTTTTACAAGAGTGGTATCTTTATTTTACTATTTTTGATAAGGACCATAAGCTTGGAATTCTTAACTAATGCTTATGGATTGTCAAAGACCAACTCATGGTGTTGTAGCAATGGACTCTAGGCATTGCAATCCATGAAATAGATTTCACCCCTTCCCCATTCTGGATTCAAGCCCATGATGTTCCTCCAAAAATGATAACTAAGGAAAACGCTTTAATGATTGCTCAGACACTGGGATCTCCTGAGATGACAGAGCAACTTCTTCATTAAAAACCCAGATGGAAGAACTATAACCAGACTAAAGTTGAAGTTGATTTAATAAAACCACTCTAAACCCACTTCTGGTTACCAAGGAAAAATCTCTTTGATAAGCTTATCACACTGGAATACGAAAGACTCGGAGATTAATGTAATAAGTGCGGGGTAATTGGTCATGATGAGAATGGATGTCATAGGAATCCCAACTTCAGAAATAATATCAAATATGGCCCTCATCTACGTGCGACTCCTCGGAACCCATTGAAAGATCATAACTAGTTGGTAAATCCATACTCTTCACTGGTGCATTCGGAGGAGGAGGCACGTGAAACTCAACTATCCAAAGTAATTGGGACCACCACTCTAGCTCCTAAGGGAGAATTCACATATAAAGGCTCCTCCAAGGTTTCAACCTCTAAGCCAAATCTTTCACCCAACCTAGTGTCATGAACCATTAACAATGTTGGAGCATCATCCACTATGTCACAATAATGCCATAATGTCATAAAAAGAACATGCGAGTTGGTTTCAATTTAATGTCATGACGCACCCTTACTCTTTTGGCTAACCTAGCCTAACCCATATACAATAATCAAGTCAACCCAATACTCCGACCAACCCAACCTAGCCCACCATCTCAATAAACCCAATGACCCAGCTGCATCAATCAACCCATTGCTCCAAACCCAATGTGATACAAACTCCTCTCCCCTCCCAACACAAACTATTGCTCGGTCGTCTCAAATTACCCAATCTGATACTTCTACCCTAACTTCTCATCTCCAAACACAGATTATTGACTGATCATCTCAAACTCCTCAATCGTATACTTCTACCCTAACCCTTTTTTTCTCATTTCCCACGCCCACAACCCAAGGACAAGAATACCCAATTACCATTTACCTAGATCAACAAAATGCCTCAACACCGAATCCCAAGCTAGAACAAAGACATGGCCTTAGACTTACTAGCGCCAATTGACCCTACCCTAACACAACACTTGCATCCTCCATTTTAAACCACTGTCTCACCATCCCAAGTTGGGAAACCCTTGCCATCGGCAACGACAAAATCAACCACCCATAACCAGTACCCAGAAAATGACACCATTCCTTCTAAACTACTGACCATCATCGATGAACTTTTGGCCATGGTTGTTAACGGATTATCCTTGAAATAGAGTTGTTTTGAAGTTTGAAAGGAAAGAAGGCATTCCAAAGTATGTAGGCAGGAGGATGGTTCCCTTCTCATTCTCCCTCATAAGGAGGTTGAAATCCTCTCAGAACCTGAAGTCACTTACCCTTTGCAAGATCCCATTATCAGTGTTGTTGAGCCTTCACTCAGGGAAAGCTCCAAAAGATGCTACTTATCTTCATCTCTCCATCAAAACCATCACTAAGAAGCAAGCAGCCGACAATAGAAGGTAATATAGAAGATTCACCACAAGGAAATCAATCAAAGGATTGGTTGAATCCATAACCAATGAGTTGCAAGAATTCAACTGTGAAGTGTTAGAAGATATCACTATGGTCGAGGAGGCGAGCCTTACCATGCCCCAAATCCATTATGATTGTTTATGTATGGAACTGCTAAGGGCTAGCTCGCACCTCGACAGTTCTTCATCTGAGGGAGCAAATAAGGGAATTGAACCTATATGTTATGTTCTTATCAAAAACAAAAAAACTGCAGCATAATTCTTAGAAGTTTGGGATACTTTAATTATGAGATTCAAGCCTCTAAGGGCTTGTCTGGAGGTGCATGTTTGTCTTGGAGGAAAGATGTTGAAGTTGAAATTATATTATCCACCCTTTCATTGTCTAAGCGCAACTACTATGTAAGCACCCTGATAAGGGTTGGCTATTGAATTATGTTTATGCCCCCTAAGAGACGGTTGTAAAGTAAGCTATGAAAGATTGTCCAAAATTAATGAAGAATTTCCTAACATGTACCTATACGCAGGCAATTTTAATAATGTGGTATCACAAAGTGAGAAAAGAGGTGGAAAACCTTTTGCCATGCCATCCAGTGGTGGGTTTGGTGAAACCAAGAATGAGCAAGTTTTGATTGACCTTGGGTACAAAGGTAATCCTTACACATGTTCAAATAAGCGTGAAGGCTTGGCCAACATCAAAGAAAGGCTTGATAGAGGATTGGTGAATGCTTAGTGGAGAACTCTATTTCCAAAGGCCACGATTAAACATCTTCCTATAATAGAATCATATAAAAATCCTCTGTCGTTGAATACACAAGGGAATAGAAACACCTTTCCCAAGCCATTCAAATTTGAAGTTATTTGGACAAGGGACCCAACAAAGCCATCTTGTGGTCAAGAATTCCTGGAAAATAGTGATACGTGGCTCACTAGCATTCAAATTCTACAAGAAGCTACAAGCAACCAAAGAGAGCTTAAAGGCTTGGAACAAAGAAAAATTTGTTAATTGTATCACATAGAGATTTTTTAGCAACTAGATCCAACCCTAGATATTATGTTGGAGGAGAAGATTCTAGCATCTGAGCTAGCTGAACAACTGAAGAGCGAAGATGATCTATGGAGACAAAGATCAAGGATCTAGTGGTTGAAAGAAAGTGATTCCTGCAAAAAGTTTTTTCATAATACCACTATCATTAGAGGGCGAAGGAACTCCATTGACTGCTTTAAGACAGAAGACGGTAACTAGATCACAAAGAGGAATGACATTGGTAATGTATTTCGTCGTATGTTTAGCAAATATTTTCCACTGTCAATCCTCAATTCCCAAATGATTTAGATCAACTATTTACTCCCATAGTTAACCCAGAAGACCTACCCTTGCTCCATCCCAACTCTAGAGGAAATCAAAGCTACCTTATTTGCCATACCTTCACTTAAAAGTCTTGAACCTGATGGTATGTCACAGTTTTTTTACAAAACATACTAGCATGTGATAGGTAATGACTTCATTAATGTGGTAAGAAGTTTTTTTGCAGGAGCTCATATCCTTAGGGAGCTAAATAAAACCAAAATTTGATTCATTCTAAAGTACCCAAATCCCAACTCTGTCCATCACTATAGGCCAATTAGCCTATGTAATGTGCCATATAAAGTCATCTCCAACATCCTTGCCAATAGAATACGCCCATACCTTGATCAGTTCATCACCCCTACTCAAACAACCTTTGTACCTGGTAGAATTTTTTTTTTGAAAATACTGTTCTTGTTCAAGAAATTATCCATCAGTTAAAAAGGAAAAATGTAAAGGGGCACTAATGATTTTGAAAATTGACATGGCTAAAGCCTTTGATAAGATTGAATAGTCATTTCTACTTAGAATTCTGGATCCTCCACACTTTATCCAACTCAGTGAACAATGCATTTCAAATCCTACATTCTCAGTGTTGGTTAATGGATGTCCAATCCACTTCGTGGGTTAACGGGGTCTAAGACAAGGAGATCCTATCTCTCTCTTCCTTTTCAAAATATGCATTGAGGTCCTTTCTAGATTATTAGCAATGGAGGCAATGTCAGGTAATCTAAAAGGCATCAAAATAGTAAGAAATTGTGAACCACTCACGCATTTGATATTTGCAGATGATCAATTAATATTTGGCAAAGCTAACGAGGAAGCTGAAGCAATCTCATAGTGCCTTACCACTTATGAAGAATGGCCAGGACAGCTAATCAACAAAGCTAAGTTCATAGTTTTCTATAGTACAAATGCAACAAGGCGTACTATCAAGATTGTCAAGGCTATTCTTGAGCTTAAAAGAGGTAGCAAGGAAGCCCAATATCTTTGCCTCCCATCCACAATGTAAAGATCAAGAAAGATGACATTTCAGCCGATCATTGAAAAGTTGGACAAAAAACTACAAGGTTGGAAAGCTATACTCTTGTTCTACACTGGAATAGCTACTTTGATTAAATATGCTACCTTGGCCCTACCTACCTATGCCATGCAATCCTTTCTTCTTTCAAAATCCATTTGTTAGTCCATTGACAAGAGTATCAAAGCCTTCCGGTGGGGACAAACAGCAAACAAAAAGTCATTATGTATGAAATCATGAGATTTTATATGTAGGCCAAATACAGTAAGAGGTCTTGGGTTTAGGAAAATGCTACCAATGGACCTTTGGTCTAATAGTACTCTTTACCTTGTGAAGGCTTTGCCTTCTTGAGGTCAAGGGTTCAAGCCCCTTCCCCGAAAAAAAGGAAAAAAAAAAAGGAAAATGCAAGTCACAAATGTAGCACTTATGGTTAAGCTGGGTTGGCAGATGAGCTCTCAGAATCATAAGCTGTAGACTTCCCAATTAGGGAAGAAATACTGCTCTAGGCATTCTTTCTTTCAAGTTGAGAAACAACCTACAGACTCCTCCATATAGAAGCAGATTCTGGAATGCAGGTCCATAATAGAGAAAAGAGCATGCTACATCGTTGAAAAGGGCCACAAAATCAACATTTGTACTGATCCCCCGGTCCCTAATCAGCCACTTTTCAAACCCCTGCTGAATCAGGACACCTATCCTCTACCCACTATAGTTGCCGAACTTATTAATCCAGTAACCAACTACTGGAAAGTTGAACTGCTCCAAAATCTCCTTTGCCCCAATACAGTACAAGCTATTCTTGATATAAAGTTGCCGATTTATCCTAGAGAAGACCATATGGCTTGGATCCTTGAACATCGGGGGATTTCACCACTAAATCTGCCTGCTTTATTCACTGAACAGCTTAGGAAGAAAATAGTTTCTATCCCAGTATTACTGACTGGATAAAGCTATGGAAATCTCATATACATACAAGGCTTAAAATGATTCTATGGACAGCTACAACGGAAAGTCTTCCAACAAAATCCACACTGGCTACGAAATTTCGTATCAAATATCATTTGTGTCCCCTGTGCAATCAGACTCACAAATGATTTGGTTTCATAAATGAGGATTCAGAACTGAAACTTTCTCTCATTTCACAATGCAAAACTGGGTGCACATCATTCTCAATTTAACACTGGTTTTTGGTCTGTACAATCCTCACTACAGCCAGCTTCTTCAGTTTGCAATTGTCCTAATGTCAACTGTTTGGAACTAGAGAAACCGTCTCTGTTATAGAGGTGCTAAGACTAATCTGATGGTGATGCTACAAGAGGTTTCTAAGGCCTTCAACGAACACCAACAAGCTCGAACTCAAGAAGGGACAATAACAACAAGGAATGCAGCAACAAGAAATGCAGCAAGGATTCATGCCCATGATGGATGGACTAAACTGCAGAATGGCACAATAAAAATCAATGTGGATGCAGCTATGGGTAATGAGGAATCGTATATTTCAGCGCTAGCCAGGAATGCCCAAGGGAAAGTAATGGAGGCAAGAATTAAGGTTGCAAAAGAGCAACACCCATTATTGCTGAAGCTATGGCAGTTACAGATGCAATTTATTGGGCATACAATTGGGGGTGGAATTACGTCACTTTGGAAGGAGACTCACAGACTGATATTTGCTGCTACACTACCTTAGTATAGAAACCCTTGGTTTATAGAAACAATTGTTAATGACATACGACATCTGTTGGCACAACATTCTGAATGGTGCATGATTCATGTGTACAGGGAAGCTAATAAAACAGCTCATGCATTAGGTGCAAATCGTCACTAATGAAACAAACCCAGCACTCATTTAACAGTTCCTCTCCATATTGATAGAACCACACTCAAAAGTGAAACATTGCTTCGCTCTTCTATGAATCAGTCAAGAGCGATCTAGGCTGCTCTTCATAGAGCCAACTGTGCATTAAACCAAAAGAAAGACTACATGCACATGCAGGATTAGCATCCCAATATTTGGGCAAGACTACGTTATGGTACAGAAGACTTACTAAACTTCTACAAAATATGCGCAAAGTTACAACTCAATATGGTAAAAATACTACAAAACGGTGCTAATATTTGAAATTTTAGTCCCCCCATAGACTCGTTTGAAAATTTTACAAAAACCGCTCACCCCTCACTCCCCCCAAAAAACTGAATTTCTGAATACATTCATGCCACAACAGTAAATTTTTCATAGCACCATTCCATTGCTCCTTTCACAAAAGTATTTTCCACAGCAGGGTTGTCTCTTTGTTCACAATAGACATAAAATCATCCGTTCTTTGTCTACCAAGTATGCAAAAATTCATCCGCATTGAAAATGGCTTGGATAACAAGCGCTTATAATATGTTCATTGTTCAAGATATACTTCACCACATCATAATAAAGTACTGTATTTCCGTTGGTAAGCTTTGAGCTTTTGACTTGAACTTTCCAAAAATCACTTCCTACTTTCTCTTCCATATATACACACGAAAAAGCACAAAACACTGTATCTGAACAATAGTGAGGAAAGAAACAAGAAAATGACATGAAACTTTTCCCAAAATTCGGAACTTCAAACCAGATGGGGAGAAAAAGAAACACGAGGGACAGCCAGACAAGAATACACAAAACTACCAATGTCTACAAAATATTTGGAAACTGGGAATCCAATCTTTTTTGCAATTCCTTGATCTTCATGGAGAGCTCAGTCTTCTGCTCCTTGTAGCTCTGCAGCAGGTATTCCTTCCCTTCTATCACTTCTTTCAACTCGTTAACTTCCCTTTTCAACATCCCAATCCTCTCTCCATCTCCTCTTCCCTTTTCCAAAGGCTCCAAATTGCTCCCAACTTCGAGATACCCGTTTACATGACCATTCTGGCTGTCAGAAGGCCACAATGTTGAGGTCCTGTCAATTGGACCCACTTGTCCAACACAATGATCTGCAATTGCCTTCCTCAGCCGCTGGATCTCTCTCTCCGAATCAAACAGATCCCTGTTTGCTGCTTCCAGCAGCGATTGCTGATGGGTAGAATGGGAAAGCTGAGCACTGAGAGAATTCTGCAATTCGCCAATCTGATCCTGCATCTCTAGTATCATATCATCCCTTCTCTTCAACTGCTGTCTCAGCTTTTGTATCACTTCTCGCTTGCTGAAGATGTCAGAACCGGATTCTGAGACACATGGGGAGTCGGAGCAATTTGAGTGGTGTAATGGTTTCTGTGGCAGCTCAAGACGGTCAGGTGAGGTTGCCCAGATCACACCATTTTCTTTACCAAATTCAGGGGCTGGAACTGTCGCAAGAGGTAGTGCCATGTCAGGGTCTGTTACCAATTGGCCATTCTGTTGCTGCTTAATCTCCACCATACCTCCAGTTCCTGTTCCGAAAGACCGATTTACACATACATGAAAATAAACCAACCAACACACACCCACACACAGTCATTCTTCTGAAGCAAACTGAAAAAACACCATTTTCCTGAGAACCAAAATCCATATAATCTTCCATTAAAAAAACGTGTTAATGTCACAGCCCAGTAAAAAATTATGCCAAGGTAACGAGGTTAATCGCAAATCTGCTCCTCAATCATCAAATGGAGCTTGAAAATAAAGAA
This sequence comes from Ilex asprella, assembly GCA_023539305.1. NCBI lineage: Eukaryota > Viridiplantae > Streptophyta > Magnoliopsida > Aquifoliales > Aquifoliaceae > Ilex > Ilex asprella. The sequence continues at coordinate 27,975,078 of CM042185.1, forward strand.
AAAAAAAAAGTTTGCAGTTTCGGTTTAGGAGCCTAAAGTTCTTAAAATTCCAATTGAACCAACAACTGATCCACGTCGTGTACAGAAGTTGTTGCAAGAATGAATCTGAGGCTGAGAATTATAAGAACAACTCACTGAGTTGCCACCCAAGAGGGGAGTATTAAACTTATCGACCTAGACTGAGATCCTTAGTTGCCCACTCTTCCATCAATTTTTGATCACTTGGATATTCAGTCTGCTGACAAAGGTTTTCTGACCATGCCCCTCACAAGCACATTTGGCCCCATCCTTTCCACGCTTGATAACGGCCCTCTTGCAACCATTCTGTATCTTTTTTTTTTCTCACTGATAAGAAAAAGTCTTCCATTCAAAGAAGATTGAGAATGTACATAATCGGTGAACAAGAAATCCGACACAAGCACAAAGAAATCAAAAGAAAATCACAGAAAAAAGTCCATCAACTACAAATATCTTGCCAATTATGTTGACGCACCAAAAAGGGAATATCACAGAACTCTTTGGACCCCACAGCAAATAGAGATGCTAAAAACTTAACTCTATTCGATAACAACACCTCATCATCTTTTCCTTCCAAAATTCAGCAATTTCTTTCCATCTTGTTTGCCCATCCCAAAGCTATCAAACTACTCCACAAGTAAAGAAGCATAGTTAGGAGGAGTAACCCAGGCAAGTTCCACCTCCCAAAATATTTAATGGCACAAGAATAGTGCAATAGGAAAGTAAAGAAATAAATGATCAATGTTTTCACACCATATCTCACATTTCACAAACCATTGACGGAAAAAAAAAAAAGTAATGGGTCTTCTCTTTTTGCAACAAGTCACGAGTATTCATATTATCATGAACAACCATCCAAACAAGAAATGATCAATGTTTTACCACATATATCACATATCACAAACCATTGAAAGAAAAGAAAAAAAAAAGGTACTAGGCCTTCTCTTTTTGCAACAAATCACAAGTATTTGTATTACCATGAACAATCATCCAAACAAGTACCATGAACAATCATCCAAACGTTTCTTGTAGGTCTTCTCTTTTTGCAACAAGTCACGAGTATTCATATTATACCATGAACAATCATCCCAACAAGTACCAACACCTTAGCTGACACTTTAACCTTTCAAATTATCACGAGATTAAAAAATAGAAGAATTAGGAGCAACAATCAAACATTGGAAGAAATAACTACAAGAAACGTACAAGCAGCAATCATGGATCACATTCCTTTATCATAGGCCAACGAAACTAAGGTACCGACTAATGCAAAAAATAAAGGATGAAAGCTACAAAATTTCTAAGAAGAGCAAATCATGGTAGAGACAGAATTATTGTGGGCACAAGAAAATCTAAAAAGCCAACGGAACAAGAAGCAAAAGCAGACTCGCCCACCACATATCTTTCCAACAACACACACACTCCACATTTCCCACTCACAAGAGATGGTTCTTAATGAATTTTGAAAAGAGCCTTTAGCCACCAAAATGGAATCCCAACCATATCATTGATCCATACTTTTGATAATAGAATACCATAAAGAATTTGGCTCTACCGTCTCACCCCACAACGCACCCCATCCAAGTGGGACCGTATTATAGAATAAAACTATGATGCGACAAAAATTTTGCACAAATCTCCACAATAGCCCAACAAAGTACATTTCTCTCAACTAAATTTTCAATTGCCAACCCCTTTTAATGCATATTTAGGCACAATTGTCCTCATCACCAGGTGATTTTTCTTCCATTCACCACTCCCTCATCATAAAAATTTATTCATCATCTCCTTCGTCATCTTTGTAACCTTCTCTGGATTTTTTAACAAGCAACATAAGATAAGGAACAATACTACCAAAACAATTGAACAAAAGAAAGCCTCTTGCTTGGACAAACAACCTTTTTTTCCACTATTCCACTCTTTTTTGCACTTTCTTGAAAAGAAAGTTCTAAAAATTCAAGATAAAAGATTGCCCCCAACAGAAGTCCCACATATTAATGGCCAATCATTCACCAAACACCCACCAACCCCTTGGCTAGTCCTTCAATCTTATTCCTAGGAGATTTAATTCCAGCAACTAAACTTAGACATATTCACTTTCAATGCGAATCAAGCTAAAAATCTCAACAATATCCACTAAATTTTAAATGACTTAACCCATCAACCACCAAAGGGTGAAAGCGGATACACCTGCCTCAACCCTCTAGATACGTTAAATCTTCCTTGTGGTTTACCATCCATGACAACTCAGAAATTTATATTTTTCACCGAATTCCTATCCTTTTGAGTGTTATATGCTCGGAGCCACTAGAAAACTTCATGAAAACTCAAGGAAATTGGGGAAGAGTTTATCTCGGATTTAGGAATAGTTGACGAAGAATTGACGGAGGAAGCAATGGATTAGGATATCTTGGACTAAACATTAATTATAGGAATTAAATTTTAGACCTTTTTTTACTGTTTCCTGGGATCTAAGTATCAAATATCAATTTATTTTTATGTAATTGTTAGGTTGGTAGTATAGGTCTTATTTAATGGATGATTAACTTTTGGGCATAATATATAGAATTAGATTTTGAATCTCTCTTCCTTTCCCCTTTTCTCTTTCTTTCTTCTTATTCTTCTCTAGTGTTTTCTTTCCACCTCTTTATCTTATTCTTTTATCTATTATTCCTTCTCTTAATTTTTATTCTTTGGTCCTAAATTACCAGCTCTTCTTTTTTCTTAATCTTTATTCTTTGGTCCTACATAATCAGCTTTTCTTTATGTCTCTTGCCCCAGTTCTTTAGTGGCTGATGACATGCAAATGGACTGAAATAGGGCATTATACAGGTGGAAAGTTATTGCACAGTAACAAGCATTCAGCCTTACAAAGTTGGTGACTTAACAGCAGTATGATACAGATAACAAGTTAACCATCAGGTATTAATGAAGTAATACTCTGCACAGCTCAAAGCAAAACCCTTCTTTTTAAAGTAGCTCAGAACTAAACAACACTTGTTTCTTATTTGCTTCTCCATTATCTAAAGATCGAATTTTGTTTTGGAAAAGGGAAATTTACCCCAAAAAAGGGAGAAACTAATGCAAGAATAGTCCACACAAAATATATATTATGTAGCACTATCGCAAAATAGCCAGTACACATCTACTGGTAACATAATCCAGATCACATGCAGTAGACAGCCCTCCCTCAGAGGGAAGTCAATTAAGCATAAGAACAACCGATACTCAACAATATAATGTCTGACCATCTGGAGCTTGGGATTGAGAACCAAAGAAGTTCCGTACCTGAAACGCATTTGAAGCAACCATCCTCATCTGTGGGAAAACAGCACATATTTGAGTGCAAACGGCAGTTCCCCGACTTCTGTCTGAAACCAAAATTTCTATTTCCTGCATTATAAGCAACTCCTCAAATTAAGAGCAACAATGAATGAGACTATAAATGACAACTTGCGAATGCTTTACATGTCGCAAGACCTTTGATATCATTGCTAGCATTGTCTGGTTGCTTTGTGTCAAGCACCTGCTTTAGCTTGTAACCCAGGCGAATTGATAAGGTACTTAACAAGGCACCTCCTGCAATAAGGACCCAGTTGGGACCCTCACCCTGAAACCCTTTGGACCGTTGATCTCTAGGCACCCCGTTGGCTCTTGGCTTCATGTTAATAGCTGACAGGAAAATTCTAGATCATCCAAATATGACCTACACTGAAATGCACCATAATTCCATTGCTATCTACTCGTCGAACATCAAACTGCATCAGCAAAAAAAAAAATGCTTAGAGGCTTTAAAGTCTAGTGAATATATACGTATATAAACACACACACACATGTTCCTACTCATTACGAAGTACTTTCTACTGTCCAACCCAGAATAATTTCAATTGGCGAAAACAGAATAGAAAAATTGGGTTTTCACGAATAGAATAAGCCAAAGCGTCAAGTTCCGATGGGGGCGAGAAGCGGGCCAGAGCGAAATTAGACGCCATTTTGCACAGGACAAGCAAAATTCCATGGCATTGCAACTTCAACACACAATCGGCAATTAATATCAATCAACATAAAACAAAAAAAAAAAAACAAAAAACAAAAAACAAAAAAAGGGATTGTGGGTGTGTAAATGTAATCTGCGTGGCAGTGTGTCTATGGAATACATATCGAGGACAAGAGGCACAGTTCAACTAAACACGAACACAGAGAGCGGGAGAAGAAGGAGAGAGAGTAAGAGAGTTACTGACCTATTCTGCTCGTCCCAAAACGATCGCCGGCGGCTCTGAATAGTCGTCTTCGTCGGCTGGTGAGAGCGAGATACAGAGAGAGCATTGGGAAATATTTTAGGGTGGTGAGTGAGAGCCCAATTTTTAATGGACCCGAAAAAATCCGCTTTTAACCGAGTTCGGTTTCTCCCGACTCGAATAAAACCCTATATCAATCTGGGCTTAGAGCTCGGGTTGGATCGTTTGCATCCCTTTGAACCCTGGATCGTTGCACAACCAAACTTTCAAGTCTACGTTTTTTCAACGTGGGCCTTTAGTTCAATAGTATTCTTTGTTATGTGAATATTTTATCTTTTTGAAATAAAAGGTTCAAGTCTTTTTTCCTCTTTCTCCTCCCGCTCTCAAAAAAAAAAAATTCAATGTGGAAGACAATTTCCAATATAATACACAAAATTAGTAGATTAGAATTAAATAATTTTTTTTTGCAATTTAAAAATTACACAAACTTTCCAAAATCATCAATATTTTTTCATATCTTTATGCATTTACGAATACTTGTAGAACTAAAGAATTTTTTGGATGATTTTGCGAGTATGTTGACTAAATAAATTTTCAGTTCAAGGGAATCTATAATTCTATTGGTTTGGTTGAAAGAAAAAGGATTCTAATTGTTGAATTCTAGTTCATGGGTTATGTTTGTTAAACCGAACACAACGACGTCATTGATAAAGAAGTTGTGTTACTCTCAGGTTATCTGACATAATTAATTAAACAAGATGATTAAGATTGACTTGTACTCTAAACAAATTCAAAATGATACAATCTCAACCTAGCATCACATGATCCAAGCGGCACCACTTGATTGTGGCCTTCACTTTTCAATCCCCAAAAAAGAATGGTTAACATTGTCCAAACTCAATACGAAGTGAACTAGGCGTTCTCTATTCAAAACTCGGCCCATTAGGAGCTAAGATCCATTTGTTCAAATTTAGCTCACTATTTGCCCAAGGTTTTGGCCTAATCTGAATTATCTATTTTTTCTCTACTTTCATAAAATGTTGTACATACTGTTGGTATTTGATAAAAGGATATCAAGAACAGTAAAAAGTTAGTTCTATCAGGAAAAAAAAAAGTGGTTTATCATACATGAATCAAAAAATATAATTCTATCGTGATCAATAAAAAAACATCCTGGGAAAAGCTCTGACACGAAGAGTCCTAAATAAAAGTTGTTGTTGAGAAAGTTGTAAGCCTCTAGTGAGGGAAAAAATATTGGGTGTAACTATTACATCACGTCAGTAGTGCTACATAGTGTAACCGTATACTAATAAGTAAACAAGTCTACAAGTGAACCCCACAAAGGTTCATAACTACCCAGTCGTGCAATGCATAACTACCTCCATTATAGAAAGTGGGCCCCATTTTATCTATTTTGTATTTTTTTATTGGATGGTTATACCACATCAACATTGCTGACATGGTATAATTGTTACACCCAATATTTACTTAGACAGGAAGAGCTCTAAGCTACGCCATGCCTGGTAATCATCTTTGTCACACTTGGATGAATCTTGATAGAGAACCAAGCGATATGTTCACAAGAAATTCAAAAATCAAATGACTCCCTAGTCAAAAGGAACAATTAATGTTATCTTTGTGATTTGATAAAGGAGTTAAGACCCCTCATCTAGGAGGAGTCTCACCCTCTTTATCAGCGGGTGAGGGATTCAAATACGTTGGCCAGTCTAGAATCCTCTCAAATGAGGAGTCTTATCCTCCCAACAGACTAACCCATGAGTTTAGAATCCACTCCCAAAATGAGTCTTTTTCACCCAACCGTGGATAATGGAGCATAGAGTTCACCCCCCTAAAGGAAGCTAACTCTGACATCTATAAATAGAGATTGGGGGAAAAACACAAAAGGTAAGAAACACTCATTCCATATTCACTACTAATTTTTATTATGAAATACTGACTTAAACATCAGAGGGTCGACCCGTAGAGCTCATCCTTAAATCTTCGACTTCTTTTTTAGGTCATCGGAGCTCTAACAGGCTGATGTGGAGGTTACTACAAAATTTGAATCAACAGTTTGACACCACCTATAAAAACAACAATAAATTCGTTGTGTTTCACGATTTTCCTTAATTGAGGGTTTAAAATGGTGATTTCCAGATCAATGGAGGCTACTAGAGACAACATCCTCAGAGAACATAATTCTCAAGAGTTACCCAAAGAAGACAATCATGACAGAGTCTCCCTTGAGTCAATAAACAATAAGAAGTTAGAGAATGCTTAATCTGGAAAGAAACTACGACAGAATGAATTAAACCATGGAGGGTTTGGCCTAACAAACTCAAAAAATCATGTAGATGCTTATTGACCAACCTCCTTAGTAGGTCTCCGATTTAGTGGAAACACAACGTAATCAGACGAGAGACGCCAAAGGTGAGCATAGACAAAAGTATACCCTTCACCAACAAGAAAAAGATAACTCTTTAGACCAAAAATTTAGAGAGGTAAATGGTCACATTGGGGACTTACTCAATACAGTGAAAGCCAGAGCTTCCTGAAATGGTGGAAACTCTTGTCATGCGCTTGGAGTCCCCTTTTTCACATGATGTAACACACTATCCTTTGCCCCCAAAGTTCAAGCTACCTATAATAGGTTGCTTTAATGGAGAAAATACCCTTGGATCACTTGGAAACTATCAAGTCTTTCATGCTTCTCCATAGTGTGCTAGATCAGATCATGTGTCGAGCATTTCCCATAACTCTTAAGGAAACAACTCAACCCTAGTTCAACAGACTTCCCCCCGGATCCATCAGTTCGCTCGTTGAATTAAGTAAATCCTTCCTATCCCATTTCATATGAAGGCGAACTCCTAGAAATACAACAAACTATTGAACTTAAAGAAAGGGAAGGGAGAATCACTATGTGATTAGATCGACAACGTGGATGATAAGATAGCCTTGACTGCCCTTATGGGAGGACTTCAACCTTAGTTTAATTTGTGCTTTGTAGAAAATATTCATGTTTGCAGGTAAATTAATGTAAGAACAAGGTTTTATACACATTTTGATGCTTTGGAAGACTTTGGCAAGGAGTTTGAGGAGCTACGAGTAGAGCCAAGAGCATTGTAGTAAGAATTGAGAAAAATACTGGTTCTATCAATAGGTTTCCTATAGGTTAATTAGGTAGTAGATTGTGATTCTACCAATAGCAATGAATTCTTATTGGTTGAAGTAAAACACAAACTTTACTACCAATAGGTTTTTACATTGCTACCAGTAGGTTCAAAACAGAGAGCAGTTCTACCAATAGCTATGAAGAATTAACAGTTCATGTGAAATAATAATTTTGCTACCGGTAGATCGGGACTTAATTCCTACAAGTTCATTAGCGTTTAAATTTAGTACAAACTCTTTTTTGAAGGGAACGATTAAGGCCTTTCTAAGCAACTTATTGACGGAGAAATAAAAGGAAAAGTCAGCCAATAACTACTATAAATACGAAGACTAAGGAAGAGAGAAGTGATTAATCAACTGATCAATCAATCATTATTTTATTTTCCTTTAGAGAAGGATTAGAGTTTACTCATTCCTCAAGAATTTTTATATTATTTTCTATTCCGAACTTTGTTCTACTTTCGGTTGTTTAATTTCTTGCAAGGCAAATATATTGGTTCTCTTTTATGTAAAAAATTACGATTATTTGCATTTAATTCAAGGTATTTACATTCTATTGTGATTTTGATTTAAGTTCTATTTATCTTTCAATTATATTGATGTTTATTTTAATTACTTTTCTTTTTACTTCCATAATGAGTGAGTAGTCATTTTTCAGTTTGATCGGATGAAAGAGTCTCATCCGTGAATGGGGATTTTGAACTAACTAGGATTTTTTCAAAGATTATGTTATTTTGTTGATTGAATAATTAAAGTTGAAAACACAGGTGATATGTAAATCTTCTTTCTTATCCGTAGACAATTAAGTTTGACACAGATAATTCTTAGAATCACTACAATCAACATTAATATAATTCTTTCAAAATTAAGTCAATCAATTTAAATACACCTTTGTCACTTTCATTGGTTTTAGTTGAATATTTTCTACTTGAGTGCGTTTGATTACAATCTTGAGTGACTTATAGAATTAGTTCAAAAATATTGTTCATGGTGGGATGAACTCTGGCGATTAACCGATTTTCTTTAATTATAGTTATTTAGTTTTCCCGTTTTCTGAAACCCTTTTTCAAAATTCAAGAGTTTTACTTTTCTTTTTCTATCACTGATTGAATTTAACATTTTTTTTTCCTAAGGAACCGACCTCGATAATCGATTGAATTACTAAATGATACATTTCTTATGCTTGAAAAATCATTTTGCGTTTAACCCACTTTAGAGGACAAGCATTTTTGGTGCCATTTTCAGGGAAGACATTTCTAATTTGAGAGGTGATTTGGATGAGTGTCAAGTAAGTCTTGTGATTCCCATCATGAGCTTAGATATGTTCTCCACTGTACTTTTCTTTTAATTTATTGTTCTTTTATTTTTAATTTTAGTTCTAGTTTTTGCATGTGGGTACGAGACACGATACACAATAGACTTGTTAGACTTGACCCCACACACTTTAGATATGCATGGGTTAAACAATGAGGGTAAAAGGGAAAATAAATTTCCACTGGTTTCTCCCATTATTCATGGGAATGTTGGAGATAATCTCTCACCTGCTCCTCCTATGAGGACGATGGGAGAATACCTACAACCTACTTTCCCCTGCGCACCTTCTTATATATATTTGCCAATGTACGCACAAGCTTTTATCATTAAATCTGGAATGCTCTAGCTACTCCCCCAAAATTCCATGGTGTGGATAGGGAAAACCCCTACCTCCATATCAAGGAGTTTGAGAAAATAGTTAGCACATTCCTTGAACAAAATGTGCAAGAAGATGTAACGAGGATGAAGTTGTTCCCATTCTCTCTGAAAGACCAAACAAAATCTTGGTTAAACTTTCTTAAACCCTAAACCATGACTTGGGTTGATTTATAGAAAATGTTCTTAAAGAAATTTGTCCTAGTTCATAGAACAACTGCTTTGAAGAAACATATTTAAAAAATTTTTGAAAAACAAAATGGACAATTTTATGACTGTTGGGAGAGGTTTAAAGATCTCTGAAATGTCGTTCCAGATTATGGGTTTGGTCCTTGGTGATTGGTGAGCTTTTTCTATGAAGGAATTTTACCTGAACATCTCCAATTATGTGTAATGGAGAGTTTTTGAGCAAATAGCCCGAAGAAGCTCTTAATTACTTTGAGAATGTAGGTGAGAATGTCCAATCATGAGATATTTCTAATCTTGCTGAGTGATCAAAGCAATCCATTATTCCCAGTCTATTGGTGGTGGAAAATATGTTTTTAGAGATCAAGATGAGTTATTCACCAAGATTGCAAATCTGTCTAGAAAGGTGAAAAAAAATTATAAGTGAAGAAGTTCAATGAGGTATTCAATGTGTCTCGAAATGATGAGCCTTGCAAAATACGTGAGTCGTTTGAGCATTATGTTAGGGATTACCCAACCATACCAGCTTTTAATAAAGTGCTCCATGAGTAGGTGAATGCTTTTAATTAGTGGAGGCAACAATTTTCTCCTTACTTAAACACTTATAATCAAGGTTGGTGTAGCCATCCTAATTTTAGTTGGAGAAATGATGTCTCAGCTCCACCTTCTGCCTCTATGTCTCATGCCCTTTCTAGTCAACAAGTATTCAGTCCCACCAAGTCTTCAAGTAATTAGTCTCTACATGCACCACAAGGGTTTGTTCAGAACCCACCTTCACAAGGGTTTTCTCCTCAAGGACAACCCATTGTACCTCCCTACCAACCCCCACACAAAAGAAGACTAGAGGATAACATGTATCAATTTATTCAAACTTAGACAACCATAAAAAATGATAATACACAAGCTTTGAATGATATAAGAACCCAAATGACTAAGTTGACCAACACTATGAGTGTGCTTCAGCAGGGAAAAAGGAAAATTTCAACAAAGCCCCAAGAGAATTCAAAGGGTTAACATGATGTTGAGGCTTCTAATATTGTTAAAAAAAACTGAAGAGCAACTTGATTATAAGTGTTTGATAAAACCATTCTACCTAAAGTCTCTAAGCCTACAAAAAAAAGAGATTGATGGTACCTTCAAGGATGGTCACACCTGAGTTGCCAGAAGTTGTTAAGTCTGATACTATTGTATGTCTCATTCCTAGACCTTACCCCCACGTATTAAAAATGCTTGCTAAACAAGCTAATCATGCTGAGATTCTTGGTGTGTTTAAGCAGATAAAAATTAACATTCCTCTACTTGATGTTATTCGACAGGTGTCATCTTATGCCAAATTTCTAAAAGACATTTGCACTATCAAGAAGAAGTTAAATGTTCAAAAGAAAGCGTTCTTGACAAAGCAGAAAAGTTCTATCCTACAAACCAATATTCAACCCAAGTACAAAGATCCCGGTTGTCCCACCATTGCTTTTACCAGTGTGGACTTTCGGGTTGATCAAACACTTCTAGACTAGGGTGCGAGTGTAAATCGCCTATCCTTCTTGGTGTACAAGTAGTTAGGCTTGGGAGCGTTGAAGCATATATCAATTACTCTCCAATTTGCAAACCAGAGTGTGAAGATGCCGAGGGGGATAGTGAAATATGTATTGGTTCAAGTGGATAAGTTCTACCTTCTTGTTGACTTTATAGCTCTAGATACTACATTTTTTGCTAACTCATATGCACAAATTTCAGTTATTTTAGGAAGACTATTTCTTGTTATCAATTGTAGGAACGAAATCATGGAGCTCACATTTGGAAACATAAGATTGGAGTTCAATGTGTTCAGCTGTTGGCAAGCAATTAGGTGATGATGGGGAACTTCATGAGGTAAGAATGATTGATACTTTTGAAGAACATGTATCTAATTTTAGTAATGATAAAATAGAGGAAGTTGATTTGGAAGAAAGCCTAAATATTGAATAATTATGTGAGTTAGGTAGTTGGTTGCCGAAGTTTGAAGAATTACCTCCTATAGAGAAGAAGGGTTTATCATCTGCCATTCAACCACCTACAGTAGAATTGAAGTCAATACTGTCTACACTTAAATATGCATATTTAGGTGGTAATGAGACCTTTCTAATGGTGGTTAGTTCATCTTTAGAACCAGAGTAAGAATATAGGTTATTAAATATTTTTTGGGCTCATAAGGGAGCTAATGGTTGAACCATAGCAGGCCTTAATGCGATTAGCCCCCTCATTTGTAAACATAGAAATTTACTTGGAGGACGAGGCAAACCAACCAAACAACCACAATAAAGATCGAATTCGATCATGAAGGATATGGTTAAAGCTGAAGTCCTTAAGCTATTAGATGTGGGAATCATCTACCCAATTGCTGATAGCAAATGGATAAGCCCCACACAAGTAGTACCTAAAAAGTTGGGGGTAATTATGGTAGCCAACGAAAATGGTGAGTTGATTCCTACTTAGGTTGTGACTGGATGGAGAGTATGTATAAATTATAAGAAGCTAAATGCATGCACTCATAAAGACCATTTTTCACTTCTATTTATTGATCATGTATTGGAACAGGTAACCGACCATTTGTTCTATTGTTTCCTTGATGGGTATTATGATTACAACAATGATATAGCTCTAGATGATCAGGAGAAGACCTTCACTTACCCTTTTGGGACTTTCGCCTACTGTAGCCATTTGAGTTCTGTAATCCCCCAAACACTTTCCAATGGCATATGATGGGTATTTTTAGAGATATGGTAAAGAAGATAATGGAGGTATTCATGAACGAATTCTCAGTATTTGGTGATTCTTTTGAGGGGTGTGTAGAGAATCTTGAAAATGTATTGATAAGGTGTGAGGAGAAGAATCTAGTGCTTAACTAGGAGAAGTGTCATTTTATGGTTACTCAAGGTATTGTGTTAGGACATATAATGTCATAAAGGGGGATAGAGTTAGATAAATCTAAAGTTGTTGCTAATCTCCCTACCCCTAAATGTGTGAAGGATGTCAAGTCATTTCTTGGACATGTCGTTTTCTATAGACATTTCACAAAGGACTTTAGTGCTTTGTCATGACATTTATTAACCTCTTGGCCAAGGATGTTCCTTTTGAGTGATCACTAGGTTATGAGGTAGGATTTAAGAAATTAAAAAATATGTTGATAACGCCTCCAATCATGCAACCACTCAATTGGGAACTTTCTTTCGAGCTCATGTGCGGTGCAAGTGATTAAGCAGTTGACGCTGTGATACGCCAATGACAAGACAAGAAACCTTATGTCATCTACTATGCTAGTAAGACATTAAATGCTGCTCAAATGAATTATACTACAACTGAAAATGAATTACTAGTTGCAGTATTTTCTCTTGATAAATTTAGGTCATACATCATTGATTCTCCTATTGTTGTCTATACTGACCACTCTGTTTTGAAGTATTTTTTGTCTAAACATGATGTTAAATCGAGAGTCATTAGGTAGATCCTCTTTCTTCAAGAATTTCATTTGATCATAAAAGACAAGAAAAGAGTTGAGAATGTGGTGTTTGACCAATTTTCAAGGCTTGTTTTTGAAGACACGCAAGAGCACATACCGATACCTGCAATTTTTCTAATGAGCACTTGTTTTTACTTAATATAATTAATCCCTAGTATGCTAACATAGTTAGTTTTCTTATTGCATGCCAAATACCAACGTATTGGAGTCCATGAGAGAGAAGGAAGTTTTTGGTAGTCGTAAAGAAAATTTATTTTGATAACCCTTATTTATTCAAGTATTTCTCTGATTAGGTGATGAGGAGATGTGTACCTAATGATGAGTAGCAACAAGTTATCTCTTTTTTCCATTTAGGGGCATATGGAGGTCAATTCTCCTCTAAGAAGACTACCACTAAGATTTTGCAATGTAGCTTCTATTAGCCAACATTATTCAAAGATTGTTTCCATTTCTGTAAAAGTTATGATCACTGCCAAAGGTTATGTAGTGTGACCCATAGGAATATAATGTCTCTCACACTGATCCTTGTGATAGAGGTATTGGTTTGTTAGGACATCGATTTTGTGGGTCCCTTGCCCGTTTCTTTGGTTATTTTTATATTTTTCTAGTTGTAGACTATGTGTCTAAATACCGTAGAGGTAATCCCAACTAAGACTAATGACCATAAGGTTGTGATTAAAATCCTGAAGAAACATATTCTGTCTAGATTTGGAATGCCTATGGAAATTATTAGTGATGGTGGTCTGCATTTCTATTACAAAACATTTGATACCTTAATGCGTAAATATGGAATTACACATAAGGTCTCCACTGCCTATCACCCACAAACCAATGGCCTAGCTGAGTTGGCCAATTGAGAGATTTAACATATATTAGAGAAAACGGTTAATCTGTAAGGACTGATCACTTTGGTTTACTAATGTTTTATGGGCATACCGTACTACATTTAAGACACATTCTCGACTATTTTGAGAGTACCTGTATATATAAGGAAAAAACAAATGTTTTTCATGATTAGTCTATTTTGAGAAAGACCTTTAAATCAAGACATAAGGTACTCTTATACAACTCTCGACTTCACATTTTTCCTGGAAAACTTTTCTCTTGTTGGGCCGGTCCTATTATGGTCCGTAAAGATAGAAAACTCTAAGAATTGCCAGACTTTTAAGGTCAATGGCTAGCGACTTAAGTCATTTTTTGAGAGTTTTGCAATTGAGGAGACTGTGGAGGAGCTTATTAATCATGTGTATCAGGATCTTACATCTAAGTAGTGTGCCCTTTCTTGCAGTTTAGTTAGAGTTTTAGTTTTTATATATTTTTTATGTTTTGCTAATTGTTTCTTCTTTTCTTTACAGTTAGTTATTTTAGTTAGGAGCTTTTCTTCGGTTGTTTTCCTTTCCTTATTATTATTTTTATTTATTTTTATCATTGCTTTACTTATTTTTCATTAAGGACAATGCATAATTTAAGTTGGAGGGGAGGGGGGAGGTGAGGGTTACACCACTAAAAAAATTGAAAATTTTGAATTCTTTTAAAAAATATCTCTATTTGGATTCTATTGTTGTTTCTTATTGCTATGTAGTTTTGTTTTGTTATTAGAAAGTCAAATTGATTATATAGTAGTACTCTACAAAATTTTATTCTATGTTTGAGTATCATTCTTATGCTTGTCAAACTATGTTCAATATGAGCATGTTCATTTTTGTGATTTATTGAATAAAGTCTTCTTCAGTTGTTTACCTTTCTTTATTTTTTTTTAAATGCAAAACTTAAGTTTTTTTTTGTGGGGGGGGGGGGTTGAGGATTACACCACTTGAAAAAATTGAAAATTTTGAATTGTTTATTTTTATTCACTTTTATCTTCCAACAGTACAACTATGTCATACTTATTCTCTAGATTTAATGCCACAATTTATATCTATACTACTTGATGTACACAAATAAACGCATGCACAATCAATAATCAAGTGAATGATGCAAGAAAATTAATGAGACAATTAATAAAGCAATCAATGACAAAAAAATAAATATTTGGTCAATACACAGATATATAGTGGTTCGGTTATGATGACCTACTCTATTCCACAAAACGGTAACGGTGGCCGGAGAACCTTTATTAATAATGTAAGGTGTGTGAGAGAGAGAGCAAATGTTAGCTCTGGGAGGGGTATGATAGCTAAGAGAGAGAAAAAGATATGTGAGGGGTGTGTAGAGAGATGTCTCTCTCATGTGGAGAGAGCTTACAATTTATAGGCATAGAGTCTTAGTTGAAGCGGTAACGTGATGGGTAAGTTACTAGCTTGTAACACCCCCAAATACCCCATTGGCCGGCATTACATTCTAAAGACCATTTACAATCATGAGAGCAACTACATAACTTCATATCCAAAAAGAATTTACCTCATCATTCAAGCATATACAATAACATCCAAAAGAATATGTCCAACAATGGCATTTACATCTCCAAAAGAATATCAAAGTAAATCTTGTAGCGGAATACAAAATAAACTAGACTTCTCAGTGTACAAAAGAGTATCCTAG
>CM042185.1:27995416-28013932 GCA_023539305.1 Ilex asprella
GTGTGTTTCTTGGTATAGTTCTTCTACTTATTCTCTTATAATTTCTAAGATTTTTCTTGCTGCAACTACATCCCAGATTTTTATGCCAACATTATGACGGACACCGGCAAAATTCATCTTTCACAGTGAAAATTAGTCGCAAACACAGTGTATTGGCATCACAGAATCAATAACATGCTGCTAAAAAAGGTACTCACTCACTGTACGCTGAATTCATTGAAGTATTGATTGATTGGATTTCTTGTATATTAATGGTTAGAGAGAAATTCAGAGAGGATTATGAATGTTGCAAGTAAGTGTCAATTTAGGGGTTTTTATGTGTGGCTGATGCAGTGGTATCAATATGTGCTAATATGAGTGCATATCTGGAGTAAGGTGGAAGATATGGATATGAAAATCAATTTGTTTGGTTTGGTTGTTTAGTTTTGTGCTCCTAAAATATGAGGTAGTCAATTTTGTTTTCCAGTGTGTTACAACGTATGCTCATGACATCTGAGTACTTATAAGGAGGTCTCTTTTTCAATTGGATAACTAGCAGAAGGCTCGGAAAGTAGTAAAAAAAACATTCATGTGCCAATCATTTGACAGGCTTGACTCTTGTTGCATTTCTTGATAAATTCACACTGCTTCCTCATCATGTTTCTGGAAGTTGACATTGAAAATTATATTTATGTCCATAGTGAACACTCTTTGTTGAATAAGTCACTATTTACTTTTAGGTGGCATTAGTTCTACTCTATATAGATGTACATTGAATTAGTAACTGCTCACATAGCTATGTTAACCCCACCAAATCTGGGACTTGATTTTTATGTGTATATGCCTTCACATCTTAATATGATATATGTGCTCTTGTATGTGTTTTCAAGTAGCTGTAATTGGCCAATGTGATCGTATAGTTGAAAATCTTTTGTACTGTTTAAGATAAATTAGAATTACATATGTTTTGGATGTTTCAATTAACTAATATAAATTAACTTGTTCCTTGGACGCTTACCCAAACAATTCTGATTTAGTGCACTGTGTTGGGCTGATTCTAAGGCATGACAATTTACTCATGTCTTCCTCAATCTTCTTCTCTCAACAACTTTATTATTTAGTGGAAAACAAGTCTCTAAAATGAGATCACACAATTCCAATGTTCTGCTTTTTGCTAATGAAGAGGGACATGATATTTTCGATTTGTGCAATAACTTTTTGCTAGAGATAAAAATTGAACAGCTTTACGCTAAATATGTTTTTTTCTGCTCATGCCGACTGAATTCTTTATTTGGTATCCATACCGGAGACCAAGGATCAAAATATCGTTTTGAAATGTTTTCGTTTTCAAAGAGACCGAAACGAAACAGTGATAGAATCAAAATTCTAATATTTTGAGATATTCCATAATATTTCGGGATATTTTATAATATTTCAATGCATTTGCACAATTATTTCGGAATGTTTCAAGGTGTTTCAAGATATTTTGATATATTTCAATTAATGTATTAGAAAAATAATTCTTAAATTTTTTATTTTTTTATTATATTTCTGAAACGAGTCGAATCTTAAATTTTTTATTTTTTTATTATATTTCTGAAACGAGTCGAAACGTTTCTGTTTTCTATGTGATCAAAACAATACACTAAAACGAAAATTTGATCCTTGCAGGAGACTATTCTATACTTCGTAGAATAGGTGCTTTATTAGGACCACAATCATGATCAACCCTAATTGTAGGACTAGACATGATGGGTCAAGCCCTAAGACCCAACTCGTGTTACAAGCCCAAGAGGCCTAACTCCAAGATGTCCAGCAAATTCAGCCCAATGTGGGCAATCCAGTCAACCTTATCATGCTCAAAGAACAACATCAGCATGGAGCAACTCATCAACTAATATTTATATTCTATTATGTTATTTATTGAAATAAAATCAAAAATAAAAATTAAATTTTTCATAAAAAATCATAATCAGTATACAATTATATTATCTATTGGAATAAAACTAAGAAATCAAATAAGGGTTCAAACTCTAATAGACACAATATATTCTACCTTTAATTTGGGTAATTTGATAGTTTAATTTGATTGTTTAAACAACCAAATTAAATTCCAATCGATAGTATAATTGTATATTAATTATGTTTTTAAAAAAAAATTAGATTTTTATTTTTAATTTTATTTCAATAAATTTCATAATAGAGTATGAATTTTGGTTGTAAAATTTAAAATATTTGATATTTTATCTTTAATTGAAATATTTTTTGTTGAAGTACAGCATTTTAAACTTGAGAGGTCTAAGTATTAAACATCTACAAATTTCAGGGAATCTGTGTGTAATTTATTAGCAGATATACTAGCCGACTTGATGGCAGGGGTCTAAGTGTTATGTGCGTGCAAACCTAAGGGATCTATGCGTAATATTTCTAATGTAAGGGAGTCTGAGTGATTAAGTGACAAATCTCATGAGGTCTGAGTGTAATTCTCTCGTAATTGATTTGAACCTCTACAATTCCAACACTCCAAATTGGAATTTGAATCAGTCTTGGCATTTTCACACTCTTCATTGCAAGCAAATAATCCATCATTAAACCAGCCGTGTATTTCTTGGTATAGTTCTTCCTACTAATTCTCTTATAATTTATAAGATTTTTATTGCTGCAAGTACATCCCAGATTTTTATGCCAACATCAGAACAAGCACCGGAAAAATTCATCTTTCACAGGGAAAGTTAGTCACAAACACACCGTTTGTATTGGCATCACAGAACCAACAACACGCTGCTAAAAAAGGTACTCACTCATTGTACACTGAATTCGTTGAAGTATTGATTGATTGAATTTCTTGTATCTTAATGGTCAGAGAGAAATTCAGAGAGGATTATGAATGGTGCAAGTGTCAATGGGTTTTATGTGTGGCTGATTGAGTGGTATCAATATGTGCTTATATGAGTGCATATCTGGAGTAAGGTGGAAGATATGAATGTGAATCAATTTGTTCGGTTTGGTTGTTTAGTTTTGTGCTCCTAAAGTATGAGGTAGTCAATTTTGTTTTCCAGTGTGTTCCAAAGAATGCTCATGACATCTGAATACCTATAAGGATGTCTCTTTTTCAATTGGATAATTAGCAGAAGGCTCGGAAAGCAGTAAAAAAACATTCATGTGCAAGGTACCTCGGTTTCTGTGTGACAGTTTGAGAAACTAAAAATGTTTGAAATGTTGCAACAAGTTCGAATTCTTATTCACAACAGTGTGTGGGGAAACTTCTAAGCTTCTGTTGTTTTATGACAGCTACAAATTTGATGTGTCAATCATTTGACTGCCTTAACTCGTTGCATTTCTTGACAAATTAACACTGCTTTCTCATCATGAGTGGTCTACGACCTGGAGGGATCAAAATATACAAATTGGAAACATTTGTAAAATACGAGTTACGTTTTTAGTTTGCATCTTCAAGAAGGTCATGTTTATAGAAGTTGACATTGAAAATTATATTTATGTCCATAGTGAACACTATTTGTTGAAAAGTCGCTATTTACTTTTAGGTGGCATTAGTTCTACTCTATATAGGTGTTCGTTAAATTAGTAACTACTCACATTAACTCTACCAAATCTGGGACTTGAGTGCATGAATTTTTTTCAAAGGTCAAATTACTCCAATTACTGCCTCTATGCGGCAAAATCATCAGTGACCTTTCTCCCTACAAATTCAGCTATAATTGGGCTTCGACCATTTCCATCACTCTATAAAGCTACCGTCATTGTTTTCATATTATACTATAATAATACAAATTGGATGCACCCTTCTCCATTGCCAACTCCATCCGTGAAGTTATTGATAACCGTAGAATGAGCACGAGCTCGGAGTAATGAGCTCCAAAGCTCGAATGAGGCTTAGCTCGCCAGTTTGACAGTTCATCTGTCCTCTAACTCGACAGAATCTAGCTCTACAACAATTTTGATTAGTTCAACTCATTTAGGACTTCCGCTTAACTAACAATATATATTCCGAAGTTCAAAGCATAACTCTCTCTATTTGACTAAAGGGATAAGGGACCCCTGACAACACAATTAAGCTAGCCTATAAAAGGGAAAGGATGGAGATCAACAAAGCTAAGTGGTAATCATTCCAACTCAATATCTCACATTCTCAATCCCCTATCTAACTCTAGTACCGGAGGATCGACCCTTAGAATCTGCCCGGTGTTTGACTTGCCCTTTCAGGTGCCTTTTTTTGTCGTGGATAAGGTAAATTCATCCAAGGAAGTCGAGGTGCAATTTCTGATATCAATAGTTATAGTGATAGATTTAAGGTAACCTTGGACCCAATATAAAACTCCAAGATTCTTTATTTCTGTTTAATTATTTACTAAAATTCCGATTATAAATTCACGACTTACCAATATGATACAAATTGAAACAAAGGAAACAAATATGAGTATAACCCTAATTGGTTTAGATTATAAACGGATTAATCTGTCAAGCCAATCTAATAATTGGGTTTGACAAAAACTTGACTAAATACATTATAGACCTGGTTAAACACAACTCATTTATGACATGAATCCAACTATAAAATGACTACAAAATGATTGAATATGATAAGTAAGACTTAAGGCCCCGTTTGGTAACGTTTTGGTTTTTCATTTTACAAAAACGAAAAATAGAAATCAAAAACGGATTTTTTTTGTTTTTGAAAATTGCTCCTCGTTTATCAAACGATAACAGAAACGGTTACCAAACTATTTTTTTTTCTTGTTTTTTCTAAATATCAAAATAAAAACGAAAAACTTAAACGTTACCAAACAGGGCTAAATAATTAAAAAAACAAGTTTTTTGCACCATGGACACATCACCTCTTATGATGCAATATCTTTGCTTAAACAATTGTATTACAGTGACTATAATGATGTAATTTTTTCCCAATTACACTTGTACTTAATTTTACCTATCCATCGTGTATGACTGAAAGACCCACTTATAAGTTGTGGATCTCACTTGAATCCATGATAAGTAATTTGTTATTAAGCAAACTTATGCAAAAATGCAGTGGAGACGATTCCAAATTAGAACAATATCTATTGGTATGGTGAATTTTTTCTTATTATGTGTTTTCCATTCCGATCTCTCACAATTATTAGATCTTATATCGTGTTAATTTTGTTTCCAAACCAAATTGTTTTTTTTATTTATTTAAAATTTGTTAGCCATGAGATCTAAACCCATGAGCCAGCCATGATCTAAACCCATGAGCCAATCCGTTCCGTACACATCAAGCAAAATTTGATTATTATGCTACAACGGTTTTGGCGTAATTTCCTATTTTATTGAGATCACCCATTAAGTTATACACATCAATCAACATCGTCATGTTAATACTCCTATATATTACCTTGTAAGGTTCGAAAAAGACTTAAATTAATGAAGTTACAGATGGTACCTACCAAAATAGTGAAATTCTATTGCACCCCTGGAATTTGGATTTGTATTTCATGGGATACTCCTTTGTTACTCAAGGTTTATTTGGCTCACGAAATCATCCCACTTATTCTTTTCCAATCTCAATTTTTATCTTATAGTTCAGCAACTTAAACAACCCGACCCAAACCCAACCTAGTTATCCTATTTGTTAAAAAAAGAAAAAGAAAAAGAAAAAGAAAAAGAAAACAAATTTCCTCTCGTGCCATCACCAATATGACCACCACCATCACACACCACATTGTGGCCAACATACCCCCAGGGATAAAAATGTATAATCCCCACACTCCTATTTTAGTTTGTTGGCAAAAAATATCAAGAAAAATATTTTCCCAAGTAAAAATAATTTACTTAGTATAAGGCTGACTTTTATGAGGAAATATTTTTTTAGGAAAAGTGATATTTTTTTCGAAGTTAGATTTATATTTATTAAATCACCTAAACATTCAACGGGAACAAACAACACATAAAATCATACCAAAAAAACAAAAACAACCATAAATTTATTCCACTCTAAATTTTAATAAATAGAAATTAATATATAAATTAAACTTTCATACATGGAATCAATAGAAATAATTTGATTTACATGATGAACATCCATAATAATAAAAATAAAATCTGTTGTGCCACAAGTTTTGTCACTTATAGTTATCATCCAGTTTAAAAGAATTATATTCGGTATACCTTCCCAAAAATAATACAAAATTATATACCAGTCCCCAAAAAAGATCTTTCTCTACGATCATGCATCTACACTTCTCTCAAGATCATTCAAAACTCCATATTGGCAGTCGTATGTAGCCATCATAAATACCTTGACTGCACATGCCGCTCAAGGAACAAACCCTCCATCTATCACCCCGGTGCAAATGACACAAATCTACAACCACAAAGCGAATGTGATCTTCTACACAAATCCCACCATTGAACAAGTTCAACTTTCACCCTTACTCCTAATTTAGGAAATGTACATATGCGCCAGACCGAGTTGCCAGATCACTCTCATTTAACTCTGCCTCAATTGATGGCAGAAGCTCAAGTTGAATCACATATCCTGATGGAGTATAAACTAACAGATGCTCCAATGAATTGGTCTTTGCCATTATGCATGGACCACACTGGAGGTCTTTCTACTTAATTTTCATGTTGTGTGAAAGCAGTGAACTTTTGAATTATTCCCACGAATAACAAAACTAGTAGAGAGAGATTGCCTACAAAAAATTGCAAAAATTCATTAGTTGCAATTGAAATCCTGCAAGACCTCATTAAAAAGTTTGTACTGCTTGCTCATAGCGAGTTCTAGAGATGGTAGACACTCCAAAAGTCTCCAACCACTCCAAACAACATTTGCTTGACTTATACTAGATTAATTACAAAACCAACCACTCCAAAAGTCCCTAACCACTCCAATCAACATTTGAACTTGGAGGCCACATCAATAACCACCCATGAAGGAACAAAGAAGGCCAATTTCTGTCAGGCATTTTGACAAACACGGGTTTGCATTGAAAAACATTTCACTAGTTCTTAAAAATTGAGTTCCTTAACGGTCATAATTCACCAATTATAGGCGTGAATGATTTCATATGCATAAAATTTAGTTCCATATCTCGAATTAAAATCTAGTCCATTATGGCTCATGCTCATAAAATCTAGTTTTTTTCTTTGGCATTTTGACAAACACCTTGTTTGCATTGTACAGTGTAGATTTGCCTATTACAACTGTGGCAAAACCCCCCCAAAAAAACTAGCAAATAAGTGATAAGATACTGTAAAATTGAATTAAACCTCGAGAAACAAAAAAAGCAGAGAGCTCCAACCCTCATGGCCTCAACCCAATTGATCACACTGGCCTCTCTTCTCTTTCACATTATCTTTACATAAATAGGTTGTTTTGCAGGTCAACTGAATTGGTCAGACCATACTATTCGTAATCTTTGTTTCGATTGCTAAATCATTTATTTAATCATTTTTTATTCTTTATAGGATTCTGATTTGAGGAGTCATGCCTATTGGTAGTTTAGGAGCCACGATTCACCAACTATAGGTGTGATTGGTTTCATATGCATAAATATCTATTGCCATATCTTGAATTAGAAAGGAAAAAATTGATTTGAAATATTGAAGCAAAGTGTTTTTAAGATATATCAAATGACAAAAAAAATATTAAAACCTAAAAATTCTAAGTTGGATTTGAGAATTACAGACTAAATTTAACTAGTAATTATCTGGATTGGTCGGATCTGAGCTCATATAGGTTGTTCCTGGCCACCTATGCATACCCTTGCTTCATAGAGAGATGAGGGAGAGGTAGAAAGTAATTGGGAGGGGATGAGAAGAAAGATGGAGTGCCATGACATTTGTGAGGAAGAAGAGAAGATGTGAGAAAAAGAGAAGAGAGATTAGAGGAGGAGCAGAGACTGACGATTGAGAAGGAGAGAATACAGATCACGTTTTTTTTTTTACAGAATGGCGCACTCTTGAATGGGAATGTAATGAGAAATACTAGGATAGATTTGATAATGCATAATCCCACTATTTGTAGGATTAGCTATTCTTCAAGAATGTGAATGAACATTAATTCCTGTCAACCAAACATAAGAATCAACATTACCATAGAATGCATATTTCATTCCCACCCTTAATCCCGTGTACCAAGCTCAGCGTTAATAGTTATAAAATATTAAACGGGATTGGTGAACCCAAACTTTCTCATTTAATTTAATTTATATATAATTGAATTATTATGGTTTGTAATGCTTGAGGGTAACTTGGTGAGAAATAGAGTGACGGTACCATCCATTTCTAGTAGTTTTTGCAAATGAAAATATGGGTTTCTAAGTAATTTTACAAATCATGAGAGAACGATCTGTAAACAAACTCACAAGTCTGCGAGTGAAACTTCCCTGCATAAATTTGGGTACCAAGAAAAGGATAGTGGAAAATGAAAGTAATATAAAGTCAAGTGAAAGTAAAGAAAATGAAAGAAAATATATTTTTATACACGTATTTGGTTAGCATGAATAATTTTTATAAAAAAATTCTATTCTATTATTTAAAAGAAACAAAAGTTATAAGAATTTTTTTAGTTGTCTAAATTATTCTTAATTATATTAACTCGGTCTAAAGAAAAAAATATGTATTATAATTACAATTAAATTTTTAAAAAAAATTGACTTCTAACCTAGTTCTGGGACAATGATTGATCCAAACTCAGATCTTCGATCAAATTATATAGTTAGCCTAACGCATATCAAGTTTTTTAAAATTACTAACTAATTTAATATTTTAAGAAAAATAAGGTAAAATGAAAAGTTAGGTTGAAAAAGATATATATATCGTTTTTTTGATATCAGAGATAATATTGTATTAATGAAATTGTCGATGTGTTTTAGTATTAGAGTTTTAGAAAAAAAGAATAATATTTTTATATATCATGTTAAGAGTAACATGACCATCTATAAGTTTTGTAAATATAGAAATATACATGATATATTAGAGGTTAGTTTATTACTTAAATATAGAGGGATATAATGATAATTTATATATTTAAATATAAATAGACATTGTAGTCTTTATAATATTTTATAAGGGTAAAATAGTGAATCAACTTTTTATATGTAAGATACTTTTATTAGTAATATTTTATATATCCTGAGTAACATGACCATATAAAAGTTTTGCAAAAATAGAAATTTACATGATATATTAGAGGTTAGTTTATTATTTAAATATATAGAGATATAATGGTAATTTTTATATTTAAATATAAAAAAATGCTAGTCTTTATAATATTTTATAAGGGTAAAATAGTGAATTAAAAGTTTTTCATATAAAATACTTTTATTAGTAATATAAATTTTTTGTCAAAAACAAAAATTAGTTAGTTGTGAGAAAATCTAATAATGGATGATTTTTTTTATATATAATTTTGTTTTGTTCAACGGTTAGGAGTGTCTAGACGATTTTACGCGTACTTCAAATAATTTTCTTATCTATCTGATCCAAAGCAGATCATTCACACTGAAACTAGGGTATTCATGACGAACAAATTTCTCATGACTTGACCTCAAAAAATTTATAAATTGTAACTATTATCACTTAAGTTATCCGTATAGTTAATTTTTCATTTACTACTAACTTAACACATGAATTGTTTTTTAAAAAAATTCTTGCATTTTTTGACCTTTATCCCTTCTAAACAAACGGACCCATGGAAATGTTGAGCCTTACCTTAAAATTTTACAACCCATATTTAGCAAAATCAATGAGATATTACGAGAATAAAATCTCAGATTTCTTAAATCTAAAACCAGATCTCCATTTAATTATGCAAACCACACCACAACTGTCCATAAACCCACAACCAAACAGTCCGCATAGATCTGCCCAGACCTCATAGTGCTTCTTCGGTTCTTCCTCACAGAGTGGGCACTCTTTAACTTCCATCTCTCTCTCTCTCTCTCTCTCTACATGTCAAAACAGTCCCAACAATGTGTTCCAACACTTAATTATTCAAACCCGTGACTCCAGTCCCATTTCCATATCAGACAATTCTCTCTCCCCTCACATTCCAAACAAATCACTACCCTCCAAAATATCATCACACATGCGAACAGATATATATAATCATGCAGCACAGAAAGCCTATAAAACCCACATCTGTGTCCCTCCATTCCAAGTCCAATTTCTCTCTGAAATTTCTGATCATTTCAATGGCCACCATCTTCTCTCTCGCTTTACTCTCTTTACTCCTCTTCATTTCTCTTTCCTCCGCCACGCACCACCGTGGTCCATCTCCACCAAAATTTACCAAACCCATTTCGAAACCACCCTCTCCAAAGCCCTCAATGGCCTCAACTTCCCCAGAGATCCGACAAGCCTGCCAGTCCTCACGCTTCCCAGAGACCTGTGAAACCTCACTGGTTGGATCAAATCAAGTGCCTCCCAACCCAACCACACTCCAAATCATCCAATCAGCTATGTGGGTCTCTTCCCAAAACCTCAAAACAGCTCAATCCATGGTCCAGAATATCCTAGACTCGTCCACTGGCAATCTCAACCGCACAACCGCGGCCAAAAACTGTTTAGAATCACTTTACAATTCGGAGTACAGGATCTCATCTACCGCTGGAGCCTTGCCACGTGGCAGAATCAAGGACTCACGTGCATGGATGAGTGCGAGCTTAGCAAACCAGTATGACTGTTGGTCTGGTTTGAAGTACGCGAATGACACTTCAATGGTGAATCAGACGATGGCGTTTATGAATTCTCTGATTGGATTGACAAGTAACGCCTTGAGTATGATACGGTGTTATGACATAGTTGGGAACCAAACCGGGTCGTGGGGTCCACCCAAAACAGAGCGGGACGGGTTTTGGGAACCAGGTGGTGGGTCTGGGTTGGAGTATAAGGGTGGCGTTCCGGCGGGGTTGAAGCCAGACGTGACGGTGTGTAAGGGCGGATGTAAGTATGCCACGGTGCAGGAGGCGGTGAACGCGGCGCCGGATAATGGGGGGAGCCGGAGGTTTGTGATATGGATCAAGGAAGGGTTGTATGAGGAGACGGTTCGGGTTCCATTGGAGAAGAAAAATGTGGTATTTTTGGGGGATGGCATGGGCAAAACCGTCATTACGGGGTCATTGAATGTGGGCCAGCCTGGGCTTTCCACGCATAATACAGCTACTGTTGGTAAGTGAACAGTTTTGCTGTAAAAGTCTATTTGCATTGGTTTCTTGATTTGTTTAAGTTGCTATTTCAGTGTGGAATTGTTTAATTATCTAGTGATATGTAGTATTTGACTGTGGATTATCCCCAAAGGTAGGAAAAACATTCATAGCAGATTAGTTACAAACATTATAGTTATAGTCCCAGTTTATTGCAAATCTTTAGTGCTAAGGAAGAGATATGGTCATGTTTGGTAGGACTCACACGTTCTGCATTAGTGGCTGGGAATGGTGTGTTTCCTGTCACAACCTTACGCGGTTGTATATGTTCAAAGAGATTCATTTCCTCTTAGATATGGGAAAAAAACATGATGGACTTGACCAATAAAGGCAGTCTCTATTCAAATGTCAACACATGCTAGGGTACTGTGTAAATGGAACTTGAATAGGAGGTGTAAAAGAAGGGAACCAAGCTGAGCACCAGAATGTTATAACCTCCATTTGTTCATTTGCAAAGGGGCTGGATATTGTTTCAACCTTCAAACACTTGCTCAAGAACAGCTTCTTTATTTTTTTCTCTGAACTTGTGCTCGGCTTGTCTGATTAATCCAACTGAGTTCGATCTTGTTTTTGACTTTTAACTTGAATTCAGAATTGTGTTTAAGATCAAGAGCGTCTCCTTTATATGCATATACTAGCAAGAGAAATAAGTCGGTGTTAGGCTATTCTTGTTTATTAAATGAGCTTAAAATTGGATTCGAGCTTGGTTCATTTTGCAAATGAATGAACTTGGATGAATTTCAAGTTAGGCTCATTCCCAAGCTTTTCATGAACAACTCGGTTCTTTTGCAACCTACTCGAAAAGCCAATTCAATTGAAAACTTTTCTTATTGATAGTGGTATTTTATTTAACGCAAATCAGACATCCATGGTTAGCCCTATTCGATGTTAAAATAAGGATTGGGCATGAAACATGAGCTACATGCTTTGCAGATTCATAGTTCTAGTGAACTGATTTGGTGCATAAGTAGTTAAATTGTGTTAAACATTGTTGATCATGCTGGAACAGGAGTTCTCGGTGATGGATTCATGGCTAGTGATCTTACCATCCAGAACACAGCTGGTCCTGATGCTCATCAAGCAGTGGCCTTTCAATCTGAGAGTGATCTGTCCATCCTTGAGAACTGTGAACTGATTGGCAATCAAGACACACTATACGCGCACTCCCTTCGCCAATATTACAAGTCATGTCGCATCCAAGGGAATGTGGATTTCATTTTTGGAAACTCAGCTGCATTTTTCCAAGACTGCCTAATACTAGTCCGACCACGACAACTTAAACCCGAAAAGGGTGAGACCAATGCCGTGACAGCTCATGGCAGAATAGATCCTGCCCAATCAACAGGTTTTGTTTTTCAGAATTGTGTGGTCAATGGTACCGATGAGTATATGGCGTTGTACTATAGCAAGCCCAGTGTGCACAAGAATTTCTTGGGGAGGCCATGGAAGGAGTATTCGAGGACAGTTTTTATACAGTGTAGGTTGGAGGCTTTGGTTACACCACAAGGGTGGTTGCCTTGGAGTGGTGATTTTGCATTGAAAACTCTCTACTACGGGGAATTTGGGAATTCTGGGGCTGGATCGAATTTGTCAGCGCGAGTATCGTGGAGTAGCCAGATTCCAGCTGAACATATTTTCTCCTACTCGGTGCAGAATTTTATTCAAGGTGGTGAGTGGATTCCAACATCTTCCTGATTAGCAGGGCACAAAAATTATTGTAATGTGTTCTGCATTCTCAGGATTTTTAGGAGTTGTTAAAATGAGAGGGTAAGTTGAAGATGGTCCCTAAGTTAGTAATTACTGCTTGATTTACCTACATTAGCTTTGTATGTGGACGGCAGTCTTGTGCACGCACCAGTTACTGACTTATTTTCTGTGTTCTCAACTATGCATAGATGGATGTGAACACTCAGAAAAACTTGAGGGAAAAAAGCAGGTTGTATGAAACACAGACCATTACACGGTAGACTCTAATGGTCAAAATTTCGTATCGGTGTTGCATAGTTTGATTAATTCAGACATAAAAATCTTTCAAACGTGAAAAAAAAAACAGAGAGAGTACGAAAATTTATTTCCATAATATTGATCAAAGGATACCAAAGCATGTTGACATATTCTAAAATACCTAGAAATAGAGAAATTTTGATATTCAATTGAGAATCGAAATTTTGATTTGGTGCATAGTTGTGGTCAATCTAAAATGGAAATATTTTGCAAATATTTTGGAAACATTATAGAAACCGAGCAAAAATTTGGAGAGTTTTTTTCCGAAGACATTGGTTGTTTTGGTTTTGACATTCAATCATTGATTCATTTTTGTACATGAAAACATAAATATTTCGGACGTATTTGGGAAAAAAAAAAAGGGCAATGCTACAGAACCCAAATGAAATTAAAAAAATTGCAATCCAAATGCATATCATCATTTGAATGAATGCATTCCATCAATATTTTTGGTGGGACCTATTCATCTCACATTCATCCAAGGGATAATATTCAATTGAGTTTTAATTTTTGGGTTTCATTTGGGTTATGTAGTATTTTCCAAAAAAAAAAGAAGGAAATTTTAGTCCTTTTATTCAATCAATGTTAGTTGCATTTTTTAAGAAAATTAAAATATTTCAGTCGTTTCAATGAAAACAAACGAAATCCTGTTGCTTGTAGACTGTAGTTATTGTCTTCATGGCTATCTGGTGTAGAACAACAAGACAATTTCACATAAAGTTGAAGCAAACTTCTATGAGATAACGCGTGAAGAAATAGTCAAATGCACAACCAAAAAGGATAATTGAAGTGGTTGGAAATCACATGGAATCCTCCAAAACCAATGGGAGAGAGAATGACAGCTTGACCAATGATTTTCCAGACCTAAAGGCAAGATGTTATGGTCACAAGCTAATACTAACAGGGAATTTGCATATTTCACTTTCAGTTATTTCCCAATCACGACAGTTTCAAGAGACAAGCTTAATATTTGAATTGTCAAATGTCTTTTTGACAAAAATGTTGTGTGCCATTGGAGAAATTTCATCTACTCATTAAATGCATGAAGCGGGAATTAGAGGTGGCCACAAGAAAAAAACTTGTGCATCTTCTTGGTGTGGATGAACAGAAGGAATTTCCTTGTTAGTGAACCGTACGAGGGCAGCTCAGGTGGCAACGTTGGGTTGGGATAAGGCAAACTCAAATATTGATAATCTTTGTCCATAACATCTTTGGATTGAGCTTATATTGGGTTCTGGTTGACCCGCCCAACTATGACCCTTATAACAAAACGAAGAATACTCTTCCAATTATTCATCAAAAAAAGAATATGTTTCCAAATCAGGATTGTTTTAACTGAATATAGCTAAAAACTATATGATTCTCCTACTACATCTTATGAGGCTAAAAAGGTTAGATCTTTCTTGCTCTATTTTGCTGTCAAATGGAGGGAAAAAAGTTCCAACTCTTGCTGATGATAGTGATGTAAAGACTTCCAAGTTGACATGTGAACTAGGTGACAGAGTGGTTCACTCCTACTCTAAGGGCAGTACCAATTCTGGCACCTAGATTAATATGTTAGTTTCAACCAACTTTTATAGTTTGGAATTATTCTTTTTCAATAGTGATCTCCGCCTTTGTCATGCTTAGAATCTATCTTTTAACCCGTCCTAAGCCCGCACAAAAGAGGAGAGTTGCGTGAGGTGACTAACACCTAATTTATTAGACCTATAGCGGCATAAATCCTGGAAATATATTCGTAAATGTAGCAAAAATAATCTTGGAGTTAAGACGAGCCTTCTGTTGGAATGCGTCATTTGTTTTTTGGGCAACAGTTGTAATGGATCTAAGCATTAGAATATACTATCAATCATCACACAAAGAGACTGGGGCTCTGTATTTCCTCTTCTTAGAATGTGAGACCTGGCTTGAAGCCTTCTATCAAATTCTTTAGTGGAAATTCCACCATGTATAGGATATGTTGGGCATCCACTTCCACTATATTGCCCTTATCCTCTTTTTGTCCACAAAGTTCGTTTAACTCTTCTTTATTTGCTTCTTTGTTTTCCATAGGTTGTAGCTCTTAGTGTATGCGTGGTTGAAGTCTATCTATCCCACCACATCTGTCTTCCGTATTCTCCATCTAAAGCCAGTGATGCTTTAAAATTCTCAGTTAGGTACAGGCACCTCAGTGGAATCCGCAAATCGACCTTGTGCACTGGTTACTACCATATTTTGTATCTTCTTTATGTTTTTCCAAACCAACCACGAGACCATTTTTCAATTTTACCACCTTTGGAATAAGGCTCTCTTTGCCCAAAAGTTTGTTATTTTTGTTGGTCTTTGCACCTAGAATACGTATCCTCAGATAAATTTGTCTTGAAGACACTGGAGTTAATACCTTATAATTGCATCAAATGTGATAGTTTTGTTTAACTACCATAGGGAACTGCCAATTTTATAATCGGGACAAGCAAGCTAACTTACAATTGTAACGAATTGGTAATTGATAATCAGGTAGCTTGAATGAGAGAAATGATACTCACAGTCCAAGAGGAAAGATCAAATGAATAGAAGCAAGAAAGCTGTTCTCCGTTAATTGGCTGCATTTTATTATGAACAAATTAGAAAGCAACTCTTAAAACTTTTTTTTATATGTGGAGTTATAGTCTAGTTTTCCATCTTTTTTTTTTTTTTTGTCCCTACTTTTATATATTGCCTAGACCAGAGGGATATTCTGGTCACTTTGTATTATTATTTGACTATATATACGAGACTACGCACTCAGTTTATGCATCCCTTTCACTTATATATACTTCAAGTTGGTATCAGAGTAAAACCCTACCTCTAACCCTAGCCTTCCCCACAATTCACTGACAACATCCCAACACTAGCAACTAGCCATAGTGAAGCCACCAACACCAGCAACTCGGCCACCCAACGAAACCACCCCAGTTTCCACGATACCACCAAAACCAACCATCGACATCCACCTACAGAACCAGCCCACTGCCCCAGCCACTGCCTAAAACCACCCACTGCCCTAGCGAAACCACCCATTGCCCTAGCAAAACCACCCCAGCCCTAGCCACTCCATCGACAGTGACAACAAATCCCAGCATCCCAACCCACTCCACCAACGGCTGTGAGATCCCAAATTTTTAGAAGTATTTTAAGCGTAAAATATTTGGACTTTTCAAATGAAAGTATAAGGAATATTTAAATTTTGTGGCTGATATATAAATAAATAAATATATATATATGTATATATATATATATATATCAAGTGAAACAAAGGGGAACAAAATATAAAATATGTAACTTTTATGTTTGTTAGTCTTCACCTACGGGAATGACTTTGAAAAGAAGCTAAAGAAACAAAAGAAGATAAAAAAAAAATGAGAATTGGTCAATGGGGTGGGGGGTGAGGGAGAGTTAATGGGAGCTATGTGCCGTGTTTTTCATAAAATGGTAGAAGCATCGTTAAAAAAAAAAAAGGAAGAAGGAAAATGCAGACAAGATAGCGACAAAGAGTTGGGATCTTTGATTTAGAGTTTACATGATGCAGCTCAATTTGTAAAATGAGATAATCCCTTAAGGTACAAGGTCGTATGCAATATGTTCTCCTTAAATTTCTTTGTAAATAGTATTTTCTTGACTATCATCTGATTTGTATTTCATATTGTGATATCATTGTTTTTAAAATTTCGATCGAATATCGTTGAATATTTTGATCTCATTGATCGTGTTCTACAGATATTGAGACTGGATTGTGGTAGCCAATAGTCGATGCATCGCCAGCTAAGAGATTCGTGAGATTGGGTTGAGGTGGAATGATTGGTAAGGTATCAAATCTATGTTAAGAGCTTGTATAACGTGTGATATGCAAATATGATTTTTGTATCTATTGATTAGGATATTTTATGATACTCGATTATTCGGTAATTCATGTCTTTGAACATATTTTATCTCATCATATTGTATACTTCTCCGCTTTTTTTAATATTTTCATGTTGATTTTAGAAAAAAGATCGGAACGAGATAAACAGAGTATTAAAGATGAGAAGATATCGATATAATTGATATTTTAATCGTATTGAGATATTTATTTATATTGATAAATTTATTTGTATTTGGAGATGATTTTGATATTTAAAATTTTATTGGGACAGTTAGCACTCTATTATTTTTATTTGGGTGTTTTTATCAATTAATGTCTCTAAAAAATTATGGCGTTACAAATGGTATCAAAATTTAGGCTTCAAATTTTATATGAATTTTCTGGGAAATGAGTTCACTGTGTTTTCTTTGTAAGGTCAAACAACTAGGTAAAAGAAAAGAAAAAAGAGAGAGAGACAGCACGCGCTTGGTGGTTCAAGTTCTAAACGTTTGGGAAAGATGAAAAGATAGTTTTTGGATAATTACATGAAGCTCCCCTTATTTGTAAACATATTACATACATGTTTAAATGGTGGAGGATGAAAAAAAATATAATAATAATAATGTGCCATGGAAATCAATAGCTTAAGAAATTTCGAGGACAAAATTCTTTTAAAGGGGTAGATTGTGAGATCCCAAATTTTTAAAAGTATTTTAAGTGTAAAATATTAGAAGTTTTGATTTGAAAGTACAAAGAACATTTAAGTTTTGTGGCTGATATATATATTAAGTGAAACAAATGAAAGCAAAGTATAAATGTATGTAACTTTTATGTTTGTTAGTCTTTATCCATGTGAATGACTTTGAAAATAAGCTAAACAAACAAAGGAAGGAAAAAAAAAAAGAGAATTGGTCAATGGGTGGTGGGTGAGTGAGAGTTAACGAGAGTTGTGTGTCATGTTTTTCATATAAGGGTAGAAGAATCGTTGAAAAAAAAAAGGGAAGAAGGAAAATGCAGCCAAGATAGCGACAAAAAGCTAGGGTCTTTGATTTAGAGTTTATATGATGTCACTCAATTTGTGAAATGAGATAATCCCTTATGGTACGGGATGGTATGCAATATGCTCTCCTTAAATTTTTTTACAAAGAGTATTTTCTTGACTATAATCTGATTTGTATTCCATATTGTGATATCATTATTTTTGAAATTTCGATTGAATATCGTTGAATATTTTGATCTTATTGATCGTGTTCTGTGGATATTGAGATGGGATCGTGACAGTCAATAGCCAATGCATCGCCAACCAAGAGACTCGTGAGATCGGGTTGAGGTAGGACAATTGATGAGGTGTTAGGTCTGTATTAAGATCTTGCATAACGTGTGATATGCAAATATGTTTTTTGTACCTGTTGATTGAGATCAATTATTTGGTAATTAATGTCCTTGAGCATATTTTTCCTCGTCATA
>CM042185.1:28018932-28039913 GCA_023539305.1 Ilex asprella
CACTTTTATATTTAATCAGTATACAATACCTACAGTCCAAAATTGTCTCAAGAATTGGTTTGGCTCTGAAAATCCTTGAGCTGGAGCTGACTGAACCTGGATTCCTGGTAACTTACTATATCTGGCCCCCATTATCGACTGTAGGAGCTGTACAAAAAATTGCCACCATTTTTGTTTGAATTGTAGACAGTTTGCCTAGGACCATTACAAGGTTGCTTTTACTGGGATTTATCTCTTTCTTTGTGATCATCTCATCTAACTCTTGGTGTTCCTTTGCGGCTGGTTGTTTTTCCATGTCGAAAAATCAAACTGTACATTGAAAAATTTTCTGCCCCTATATGACTTTTGTACAAAAGATTTCAAGCCCAAGATAATGAGCTGTAACTGAAAACATTGTAATACATATAAAACCAAAACAAATTACAAAAAAAAAAAAAAAAACTGCTGAATGGGAGAAAAACCAAGATTTTCTCCTTTTAAGATGACCAGAAATTCTGATACTAAACTGTGTATGGATCATAAATCAAAAGAATCAAGCCATGAAGTCCAATATAATAAGGTTCCTAGACGTGGCTAAATCCTTTATGAATGAGGAAAAAAGAGTAAACTCAGCCCCATTTTGTTAAGTTGTAATGTTTACTTTCACAAATGGCTGAATGCAGTGGAAAAAAATGGAAACTGCCATTCACAAACCAGAAAGAGATGCCTTGGTGATGGAAGGTGGCGGTGGAGTAAGAAATGCGTCGTCTGTCCAGTTTGTCTCGCCCCAGTGACGTAACATGCTCTTCCAGGAACATAATTTGTCAATGCACTTCTTCAAACGCCGATCCTTTATTTTGATTCTCCAATGTCCATCTGTGTAGTTCCCCTCTTCGGCTTGCCTCCGGTCCCACTCTAACTGTGCCTTCTGCTTTGTTCTCAATAGGCATAATGGCTGCAACTGTTCTGGCATTGCATCATGAACTTTCCACCATCTATTATGAGCAACATCACTTGCAAATTCTTGTAATATATCCACATTCCAGTTACAGTCGTAGTCCCGGAAGCACAACCATGGCTTATATCCAAGATAGTGGAGGACATAGAGAATTGGAGGCTCAGCCCCGAAAAGGTGAATTTTCTTCTGTTTTACAGCTTCTTCATCACCAACCCAAAAATGCTTCAAGAAATTCATGTGTTTTGGTATCCTATGCCACCATGTAAATATTTCATTCAAGTACCCCTGGTCTCCACCATTATAGGACTCAATTTCATTGATGTGATCCATTAAAAGCTGGAATGTACAATTGGATGGCTCGATCACCATTACACCTGAATTGAAAAGACTGCCATTGTTTCCTGTTGCAGAAATCTCTGGCATTCCGAATAAGAAATCAATGTTTCTTAGTATAAGCATGTCAGCATCAATAAAAATGATCTTGTCATAATCTGTTAGCTGCCAAAGTCGGAACTTGCTATAATTCCATTCGTTGTAGGCATCTTTCTCGGCTTTTGGATTTCTTATTCTCTGGATTGTCCGGATTTTCCATCCTGCTGCTTCTAATCCACTCCTGTGATAATTACTGATTGAATCATCGACAAGTATTACGAGATCCCTCTTGGACCCTGCCATGCGGATGCTTTGGGCAGCAGCAATTGCTCCACAAACATAAACATGAGCAGAATGCAGGATTGTAGCATATGCCTCCCGTTGAATGTTTCCTAAGTAATCTCCTTCTGTTTCCAACATAATTTAGTATATTTTTTTCAATTAATTATTAGCAAAGGCAAATTTACATGTAAAGGTAGGGGTTAAATAAATAAATGATCATCATAGCTCCATCAAGATGCAAAAACCATACTAACAAGTTTAGTACTAAAATATAACATGCAGTTGAAGTAGAAACTGTTCTCAAATATGATAACGTGTATATCTAATATTTTCGATGAACTTAATTCTCGAAGGGTTTGCATATCATAGGATTTTAATTTCAATAAAAGAAGTATCACAAAGACCACGCTTCAAAATGCCAGTATTCTGTGGAAAGAGCAAAAACTGAAGTCACCAGAACCTTGTTTGGAATGGGAGAAATTAGCAAGAGCTAACCATAGTGGTGATCAACAGGACAGATTTGCTCTTTTGGAAATATGGTGTTTCATTTGTTCGTTGCTATGAAGGACTGGCATTTCCATGTCAATATTACATAGGAGTATTTTTTTTTTTTGGGGGGGGGGGGGGGGAGAGAGAGAGAGAGAAATTTTTTTTTGAATTAAACTGACCTTTGGCTCCAAGAGGAAGTGAAAGTTCACATGAACCAACTGGGAGCTGGAGTTTTTCTCTCAATAAATTCAAGTTTGGCTTGTATAACCATACACTGTCTTCACGCGCAACCATTTCCTTGCAAGTGAATAGGTTTGGTATTGGAAAGCATTTGGTGACAAAAAGCAAATGAATAGGGTAATTGCCTTTGGCAGAGGCTGCTAGTCCACTAGCTGCTAGCTGCAAGTGCAACCGAGCAACATCTCTCGACCAATTCCCCTCGTTTCTACAAGGAAGCTTAACAGCAATAAGATCAATTCGTCTTCTTGGAACTTCAAGGTTTGGCAGAGATGGACAACTGGGAACTTCATCTTCTTGTTCTTCATCGATCCATTCAGGGTACAATGTATCCCAAGTCATGTTTTTTTCGACGTGGTCCAGGTACAGAACAGTGTGGTTGGCAAAAGGAATAAATTCTTTCCAGTAGTTGATTTCACTCTTATTGAAATTTAACAGGCCCACTCCTTGAATTTCACTCATGCCAGACATTTTCTCCATGACTTTTGAAATTTCTTCCCAGTTGATGTCGAAAGGCGATATGTATCGGGGATCTGAATCCCCCCATATCAACCTGTTCACAAAATGTGACCTGCATTAAATAAAGTTATGAAGTTTAAAGGCTGAATAACTTGTAAATTTCAATCCCGAGAATTAAATTCACTAGGAAAATTGGTAACCCAATGTGTGAATGTTGTTGCTTGAGAATAATTATGATCAAACTTTTACTTGCTGAACTTCACCATGACTTGCAATTTTTGTTATTAATATGCATGTTAGAGTGAGGATGTTCTGTTCTTTTCTGAAGTTTCCTTCTACACAGGTTGTGCTCTCTAGCACTTGGCCAGTTGCCTTTGTCTTTTGTTGATATCCAGTGGTATGATCTACAAAGGAGTAAGACATTCGAATATTAATTCCCAACTTTTTTTTTTGTTTTAATATACTATTAATTTCCGAAGGAAAAATGTTAGATGTTGGTTGATCTTTCTACATGCACCATATTTCTACTTGAAGACTTTGAAGACTCAAAAGATGGGCCAGACTTCCTTTCTAATTTTTGTTCTTTCTGTTTTGAAGGAAGAAGAGTTATGGCAAGTGCTCCTTTGCCAAGCCCTATGTCATGGTTTTGAGGCTAGAACTCAGTCTCTTCGGTATGGGGTATGGCTGCCTACCCCGCTATAGACGCGAGTTTTGCATTGGGTGTGGCGTTTTTTTAAGAGTAAAGAATATGTGGATCTCTTAGAACTATATTAGTCTTTGCCAAACAGATTATAAAAACCCTCAAAGATCACATGATGACAAATGATAACATGTTAATGAAAATGGAAGTCCAACACTGCTACCCCAAGTTAATCATTTCTTACTTTTACTATTTGGGAAGGTACTTAATAAGAAAGGGAGAAAAAGTGAAAGAAGTCTTTAAGTATCATGAGTAAGGCATACAAGAGGAAACAGAACTTACTGATAAACAGCATCTGATATATGGTCAGGATAACAAACAGTTGGCGGGTAAAGAAGTGTTGCAAAAGTGCCAACTACAATGATAAGTAGAACCAATTTCAATGGATGAATCTTGCATTTTGTTCCCTTATCTTGGATGGAAATGTTGAAGGGCTTCTCCACATCTTTTACTGTAATTCTCTGCAACCTTCTTTTGTGTACCTCTTCTCTGATTCAAGAGGGCATTCAAGAATATTAAATGTGCAAGATGAGAAAATAAAAAAAGAAAATATGAGAAAGAAGAGTAAGGAGCTGCAATAACTTCAGTTATACAAGTATGCTTCAAATGAAGACTCGTGAAAAACCTTTCCAATCAATAAAATTGCTCCACAGAATTGTCACAAAAATAACCTCTTCAGAAGGAGTGTGTTAGTGGGTCGTGTTATGTCTTGTTTCTAAACAAAACAAGTCCAGTCCCATCAAATTTGCTCAACTTATATTTAACACATTTATAATCGCATATATCAGTTTGTATCGTGTCGTATTTATATCGTGTATAAGTCTTGTTTAGTCAAATTCATGTTTTTTTTAGCCTGGTTCATGTCAACCAATTTACTTCGGCAGGTCCAGTAGCTCCACCCTTTTAACACCTGAACTCATTAAGATTAAATGAAGCTCCACTACCTCCGTATCCCTTTTGTATTGAATTCGTAGGTCATATCCCAAATTACTAGGCTTAAGTGCAAGTAAGACAGTAAAT
This sequence comes from Ilex asprella, assembly GCA_023539305.1. Taxonomy (NCBI): domain Eukaryota; kingdom Viridiplantae; phylum Streptophyta; class Magnoliopsida; order Aquifoliales; family Aquifoliaceae; genus Ilex; species Ilex asprella. The sequence goes on from CM042185.1 coordinate 28,023,429, forward strand.
AGCTTAACTATCTAGATTCCTTAGTGACAAAGGTCTCGTGGAATAGTACACAATATAATTAAAGTAATTTTTAGCCTTAAAAGTCCAAAATAGGTTGGCCAAATAGCCCGTGAAAAGCTTGTGGGAGTTGGGCATATTGTAGAAGTCATACAGAAGTTCAAAAGATGCTATCCACAATGTGGTGCACTATTTCTGGTCACATTGACAGGAATTGGCTACTAAGACAACATATTCTGATTGACCAAATGATCAGGCACAATATAAACTTCTTCTTTCTTTATAGGTTATAATTTTAAATTCAAATGTGTAAAGCATCCACCATAATTAGAATAATCATTAGATTGCCTCTGTGGAACTGATTTGTTGGAGCAACGACACTGGTTTTTTAAATTTAAAGATATAGAATAGAAATCCAATATTTTAATGTTTAGGATTGATCGTTTGTGTTGTCATATCAAATTTGTGTCGTGATTAAATGTATTATGCTAAAATTTGCTTGACTATAACCTACTCATTTATAGTTGTGGAGAGTTTGAGTTCATATTATGTATAATTCCTACATATTTGGATACGTGTTGAGTATAAATTGTGTTGACCCATTTATTAAGTGGAGTCGGTTGGTCTATCAACCGGGTTATGACCCAAATAGTAAAAACTAAATCCAAACCCAATAATTTTGAGTCATGAAATTGGTAAGAAATATAGTAGGAAATCTCCTCAGAAAGTTCAGATTGAGGTAGGAAGTCACAACTGATCAAAAGCCATGAAAAGTGGTAGGTGGAAAGATGTTACACCTATAACAGGCCAACCAAGGTGATGGTGTCCTCTTCAAGAGTCAGCTGTCCACAAAACCAGCTCTTTTTTAATGACATTAAAAAATAAAAAATAAAAAAATTGCTACTAATTTCTATAGTAGCAATGCTATTCTTTCCAACTTTTTTTTTATGCACACCGTTGGATTGGTAGACCTCATAAGTCAGAAGCATCTGACGGTTGAGGTTATTCCACGTTAATTAATAAGAAAAATTGGTCACGGAAGCTTTTTTTGCATCTCATCCAAAGCTTCATAGAGGAAGGAACTTCTTTATAAAGGCGTAAGATGATAGTGTAGATGTTGGACATAGTGTGATTACAAGTATCATCTGTTAATGTGATATGCCACGAGGTTCAAGTCCGAGAATCAACCTCTATAAAATATGAATAAAGTTGTCTACTACTTATTTCTAGTAATAACCGAAATTGAGAATTTAAAATTTTTTGGTGAAGTAATTATTTGAATTGCAATTAGATTCTTCAAAAACATTCAATCAGTTGAGAACTTTTAAACCAGGTATAACTTGTGGCTATTTTGAGAGATCCACTGTGCAATGGTAAGGTGGGATTCTAAGGCAAAGAAAGTAAACAGAAAAGTTCGAAGAAAATACTCACATTGATCTATGCCTAGCCTCCATGGAACTTCAGAAGCACCGGTTACTTTTCTTGTTTCAAATGATTAGCTCTGATTCTGAGAGAATGAAACATCTGATCTACAAACAACACAAAAACAAGCTCATGATCATGAAACATATCATAACTCCACATCTCCACAAACAGATGCATGCTGTAAAAAAAGTGTTTTCTTCTCTTATTAGGATTGATTCCCTTGTGATTTGTGTATAATGAGTTCAAATCACGAAAATAACATTTCCGCATATGAGAAAATATCGTACACATCTGAGCGATCCCACATAGACATGGGTCTCGTGTACTAGACTATCATTTTTAGTCTACAATAAGATGTGTTGAAAAATAAGTTGAAATCCAAAGTGTAAAACCTAATTGATATACAATTTTAGTTACACAGCTCAAAGAGTAATCCACAATAGAGGTAGAAATATTAACATCTGAGAAGTGGGTCTTATAGAAAATTAAAAAAAAAAAAAAAAAAGACAAACAAATAGGGATATATGAAACAACAAAGTTGGAGGAAGAAATATTATGCTGCAACCATTTAGCCGCAAAAATTAACAAAATCTTTAATTTTTCTATACCAGCCAAACAATCATGCCTGAGTATTCACACTAAATCCCAAATATGGAAAAACCAGTGTAGATTTCATTGGGTGCATTGGTTTTTTCTTTTAGAGGTGGGGGTGAAGAGAGAGAGAAAGAGAGAGAGAGACAGATTTCACCTTATCTATGTTGCAGAAGTGGTTGTAGGCTTGTCTGAATTGTGAAGAAGATGGAGAAGGAGGCGGGTAGATTAGATAGGAAGAGACAATATAGACAAAGTAACGTCCATTTGAATTTTCCTTCCTTTAAAATATTTTCCCACTATAACAGAAATTGTATGCGTGTGTGTGTATTCTTCTTAGGTGAATGACCAAAAAATATTTTTTTTATTTAAAAAAGAAAATAATTCAATCCTGGTTCCTCACCTACTTCTTTCCTTTAACTCCAATTTTGCCAAAGATAATTAATAAATACAAGAAGTAAATATTTTTTTTTCTTTCAATCTTTTCTTTCCTTTTTTTTTTCTCCCATTCGTTTCTTTTAAAGCTGGTTTTTTTATTTTTGTTTTGTCAATAATGTCGCTCTTACAAATTTTTCTTATATAATTTTCATTAAAATGCGGGTCTTGTTTTTCCTAACACAAACTATTCCTTTTTTACAAGGCGATTATGACCAAGATATCTTACCATTGTCATCTTAGCATGCGCCCTAAGGAGGAGACTGGACTGGAAAAGGAAAAGTAAGACGCCTTACTCACCATAGCGCCTAATAGGCAAGTTTTAGGGTGAATAGTCCAATTAAAAAAAAACTCATTTTTATATGACACAATAACAATCATTGATTACTAGTGAGATTCAGTAGCACCCACTGATGTAGCAATTTTCTCGAGCGGATAAGAGAAAGTTTCTATAAAAAATGGGAAATTAAGCATTATAAGAAAAATAAGATTAACATTGAAATACAAGGTGGATTTCACAAAAACAAATTCCATTTGCTCAATGTCATACATATTCCCACAGTTTGTATGAAGAAAATGTTGGTTTAATAAGATTAATAGTTGTACATGGAATTATCTCATATTTTTAATTGCCCTCTTCTTGCTATAACTGGTAGTATCTTCCTTGTGAAGTTGATTATAATAAAAAATACTTTTTTCTGGTAAGAAGAAAAGGAAAAACAACCTAACTAGCTAGTTCTTTATTTATAGCTAGCTAGAGACCTATATATGTTGGAAAGGCTACTTAAAAAGGCCATAATTATTTGATTGTCATACATTGAAAATTGAAAGCACAATATGCAAATCAAGTAAGACTTCCAAGTCCTCCAAGCCATCAATGAAATTATAAGCATTAGTCAAGTAATGTGCAGGATAGAACTTAGTACTTGAAGCATGATGTGTTAAAGGCAGCAGCATTCTTATATGTAGTCCTTTCTAATGGGATAAGTCGAATATGAATTGATATTTTTGATCAATAATTTAAACTCACGTTTGATGAATTCAGATTTTATATCATATCTGATTGATTGGGGACATATCAAAGTTATATATGTAAATAATAAAATTGGGAGAGTATTTAATGAAATCGGGTAAATATTGAGATCTAATTCGCTCATATTTAGTCAATTGAATTACTTGGATCAAAAAATATTTATAATTATAAATGAATACATATATGGAATATGAAATTAAAATCTGTCTAATATTCAAATCTAATCCATACCAAAATTCTTACGTCGAATTTGAATCCATCAAAATCTGATACGATGACCAGCCTACATAGAGGGCCTTGCCTTATATAATGCAACAATAACCCCCCTCCCTCTCCAAGCGTGTGTGCGCGCGCACACAAAAATCTAGCTTGGAAGTTTCTCCATTTATGTCCCAACATATCATACATTTGTATTTTAAGTAACACATGGATTAGGTTATTGATAGCAATATGTCCTGTTTGAGATGGTAATGGCTTTGTGACATGATGGTAATTGGTTGTACTGAATTTGCATAGTTTGTTTTGCCTTTGGTATCCCTCTTTGTGGTTAAGTGGTCCATAATATCATTTGGTTTCAGTAACCCCTACTCAATTATCTAGTCAAAACCTAATCATCTCTCTCTCTCTCTCTCATGACACCATTGCTTTGATTTATGGTGTCTCTTTGTAGAAAATGTATGATCTTACCCAAACTTAATTTTCTAATTGTAACCGTGTGAAAGGGTAACGAATTTGACATTTGTACACGATTTCTCTTAATATTTCATCCATTTAGTGTAATTCTCTTTCCGCTTTGCTAAATGAAGAAGGAAAAAGGAGGGAGAGGAAGAATTTCACTATTTTAGGAAGGATTCAGTGTGCTACCTTATTGACTGGCATGTACAAATACTTAGTAAAGTCCTCTTTTAATGTCTTTATATTTTTACTTCTGCATTTTTCTTAGAGCAACTAATGGTTCATAAGTTATTATGATACAAAAATCATTTCAAAAGTTATTTCGAAGCAATGCCAAATATTCATGTCCAAATAGTACATTTTTAGATTCGAGATTGGTAATTAGCTCTTCAAAATAGGATACTATTACTAACACTTGCCTCTTTCAGATTTTTTTTAATTGCTCCTACTACGCATTATTTACCAATTCATTTCCGTGAGATATTTCACTCATAGTTTAACATATCAGAAAATTAATAGCTTAAATATTTGCTTGTAAAAAAGATAAGGACATTGTGTATAATTTCCTTGTGTACTTACACTTAAGATGTTATAAAGAACACAAATCGTTAGGAAAATAAAAAACAAAATTACTATACCCTCAATTAGTCATCAAGCCATTACATTGAATTTCATCCTAAAAAGTGAAAAAATGATGGAAAAAAAAAAGAAATTTCAATAACTACTAGATGAAATTGTCATATGAAACTCCTAATATTTGAAATAAAGAGAAATACCAAAACAAGCTTCATTACTATTTTACAACGTGATCCATGTTCAATGGTTTGACATTAACAATCAAATCGTGATACTAATCACATGAATGAGACTCTTTTTACAGATAAACAATACACTTGAGTTTGACGTCCGAGTTGCTGACGTTGTGTCGTTTGAGATTGAAGATGGTAACTTATTCGTAGTCCTTATATTTTGTCATAAATAACAAAATAAGTGGATCGTGATATGTTAAATATAATTTTTTTACTATAGTAAGTAAAAGTTTAGTTTATGATTTTATGATCAAAACTAATTTTTATGGTGGTATAATATGAACGTTAATAGGTCTTACACAACAAAAAACATTTACATAAAATTTCTCACTGTCCCACAATTTTTGTTTGGTCCTCTCACCGTAAAATCCTGACTCTGTCCTTGAATGTACTAGCTATTGCATATGCGATTAGGTTTCGAGAATGAGAATAAACCTTGATAGAAAAAGAAAAAAAATCAAAAGTCAAAACATACAAAAGAAATACTACACAAATTAAAGTTAAAGTGCTTAGGTGTTGTTATGAAAGTTAAAGTTAGCATGATTAAGCATAATCATGACAATAACAAGTTTTAATTTTTAAGTTTCAAAGTTTCAACCGACCAGTAAGTAGATCTGAGAGTTAAACACAAACCAAAAGCTTCAAACGCGGCCTTATTGCAAGCAACTACATGCTTTTGTGGGAAAATGAAAGTGAGACAGGACATCACTATATGAAGGAAACCTTGCACCTATCGCTACGTATCTGTCTCTCTCTCCTCCTTACTCCATCCCATGCATTTATATATTGGTATGTTTACACATACATACAAAAATTATGGTACAAAAGAAGTTGACATAATACCCACACCCATTTTTTTATTTTTTTTGACAAATTATTTATATATACTGAGTCTATCTTGAATTTATGGTAGGTGATCCACAAGGAAGGAAAAATGAAAAAAATATATATATTAGAGGCGGGGGCGGAGCCAGAAATTATGCCTAGGGTGGGCACTTTATTAAAAAAATAATTTTTTTTCTTCTAATCAATAAAAATAAAATAATATATTCAAATTTACTATATTATATTCGATACTTAAAAATTCATAAAATACGAAACGATCAAATTTTGATAAATATAGCATACATAAATAAAAACAAACAAAAAAGAGAGCTTAATTATAACCCTTCATAACAAATGAAATAAAATGCATAAAAAATACTATAGTATTTTTTCATATATATGATCAAACTATTAGCCGTTGGTCACTTATTTAATTAAGTAACCTAATTGTCATAATCTCTATAGCTTTTTTTTTTATTTGGAATCTCTACAGCTTAAAAAAATGAGTTTAACATCTCAAAAACTTATATAGATGTATCCCCAAAGTATACAAAGTGTGTCCAAAAATTCATAATTATTTAGGTGCCGGGACTATACTAATTGATAGAACAAAAAATGAAAGGGTGGGCACACTTAAAATATACTTCAAATTATTTGAATTATACATGAGTAATATTTTTTTAAAAAAATTCAGGGTGGGCACGTGCCCCCTCCCCCCTGGTCCTCAAATAGCTCCGCCTGTGATTATAGGAGATCTCACTTGCTGAGATGACCATCTTCAAGCAAGATTTAGTGACGCTATTAGAGCAAAAAACAAAAAAAAAATATTTTTCTTAGTTTTAAAAGATTTGATCATAAATTTTAGTATACTTTCCTTGATCATAAAATTATTATTAGAATTATAATAATTAAATATGGTATTAAAGGTTTTTTTTTTGTTCATGGTCAAATTTGATAGGTTTTTATATTTAATTTTGAGCTTCTTTGATTAGGGGATATGAGATCAATAATTAAGGATCCACACGAAGATACCTGCCTAAAGCTACGGTGCATAATTTTTATGATCCTGATTTAGTGCACAAGTCTTACATCTATAATGGGGTTTAGAATAGCTCCATCTAGACAATCTTTCTCTTATTTTTTAGAGGTTGATTTCTAGATTTCAAAACCGATGTAATACTAAAGCAGAAGAGTATTGAATACGTATGTACTTTACATTGAAAGCAAAGCAACCCCAAGCCATGCGCAGTTTTGATACCATAATGTCAAGGTAGCTATCTCAATTTTCATTTTTGGACCACTTCATGCCAAGTCCTTAAAATAATTTCTAGGAACAACATATTGGAAACTTCTTGGTGTATTGTGTATAAAAAGTCATTTTCCTTATGGTTGTATCTACTGTAACAAAAAAGGGTCTATCTCGGATTTCATTTTTTTGGACCATTTGGTGCCTAGTATGTTAAAAAAATTCAATGAAGAACATTTTTGAAATACTACTAATCAGTGTAAGCGGATATATATATAATCTGTGATACAAAAACACTTTACTTTTGCTTTCATTTTTGGACAACTTAATGACTAGTTTCTTCAAAAAAAAAAAATCAATGAAAAACATCTTAAAATACTACTTGGCGTATCAGGTACAAGAAGACCAATTTTCTTTATCGACATTTCTATTGGAATCAGAAAACACCCATCTCTATTTTCTGTTTTGGGTCATCAAATGACCCGTCGATGAAGAACATCATACATACTAGGATACAAAAATAATGTACATCTGTCTTCATTTTTGAACCAATTGATAACTTGTTTCTTTAAAAAGAAAATTCCAACGAAAAAATAGTTTGTATAAACCATTTTCTCCATGTATTGTGACTGTATAACCAAAAATTAGGTGAGTTAGTTGATTAATTAGGATATGATGGACTCAGACAAAAAAAAATGATTAATTAGGCTCGTTATTTAAACGAGTTGACCATCTATATAATTGGACTAGTACTTCGGTCATCTATCAGTTTCTTAATCTTGTTGGTAAAAGATATGTTTCTCTCTCCAATTTTTCAATATTTACACATTTGTTTGGTGCAGTAGCTGAAAAGGCTGTTCATTCCATACCTAACACATTCTTAATGATTTCTAAGCTTACCTATATATTCTTGCCACCACATACACGGTCAACCTTCTTTTGTACATTTCAGCAATAGTTGGTGTGCATCCATCCCGCTTTAATTAAAACAAAACCATGACTTTAAATCGTATTTTCAATTCATTCAACTACCTATAAACTGAAAAATATGTTAAAAACAACAGTAAAAGTGTAATAAAGATATAACAAAGCCTACTATTGTACAAAATTTCGATCTTTGAATACAAAATACAATGTTTAGCTCTTGAAGTTCATGACAGCTTCAAGAAGTTATGGTGCTGTCATTTAGAAACTAAAGCACTAGACAATTGCTTCAATCCCATTAGCATTTCAATTCAGGCTTGATGGCCTCAGTTTTGAGGATTGTGACGACATGCTAAGAAAAAACAAAAAACAAAAACAAAAACAAAAATCTTCCATGCAGAAATCAGCAACACCACATTTCAAATTTCTGACTCCACGCCTTTTTTCTCTTTGGGCGGTGCAAACTGCCTGCTCAGCCTCGATCTTGTCCAAGGATCCAAAGGTGGTCTCTGCAGTGGTTGGGGGGTCGGTGGTTTCGACTGTCTAAGCTCATTCTCTCTATCTATAAACCTGGTAGGTGAAAATTGACATTAATTAAAAGATAAAAGATATCAGCAAGGATAACAAGAGAGTTGTAAGCCAAAAAATAAAAAAACAACTTTGAGAGCGGCAAAAATGTGACGATATATAGATGTAACACTACAGAATTCTGAAAAACAAAAATAAAACAACCCTAGTGTAAAAGCAGAATGTAAAAATGTTAATGACAAACAAATGCAACTTAGACGTAGATTAAAATGTGAGAAAATGCAACATGAGCATTGAAGAGGGTTAAAAATCAAAGGTGGACTGTTAAACTTAGGGAATTTCGCCTAGAGGATAGAACAATAAGAGTATTTTTTATCTTAACTTTCGGGGAGAGATAATGGTAGGAGAGATTTGAAAATTGAAATACTGTTTAATGAACAATTTTGATTATTCGACATCTAACCAAAAAAGTGGAACAGAATGAAAATGGAGTCTATATCTAGCTACGATCCCTCACCAAAGGAGAAAAGAAGAAACCTAGCTGTTGTTCCAACTTTTCAATAAGAGAGACGGACAACTGAGGAGAGGTTTCTGTAATAAAGAGTGTTTTCTATAACTTCTCTCAGCCACCGAAATTCCCCAATAGATTCATAAACATATTGAACAATCATACTTGGATTGAGTCTTTAAGTATTAAAGCAATACATATGAATCAGATTAGCTCAATAACTAAAGGTCCCTAAGAAACAAACCAACTAACATGGATAGGTAAAATTGCAATTAGAGTACGGATCCTACGATCCTCAAGATCCGGATCGCAATCCATTAAGATTCTGTGAATTAGAGATTTTACTAAAGACTCTGATTGATTTGCCTATATTCGGATCATAGGATCACATGGTCCGGATTGGGATTTTGATAACCATCATTTGATAAGGTAGAACCTTTTACTTGTCTCACTCACCCGGTACAATAAAAGGGGAGAGGACTGATCAGGTATTACTGAAAAAGCATCCAAGGAACATATTTTCTGATTGAAATGAATACTTCTCTATTCCCTCCTTTTTTGTTTACCAGGCCAGATGTCCACTCCAAAGATGCCTCATTAGGGTCTCGAGACATGCAAAGCCAAATGATGCTTTGATAGAAAGAAAATATAACTTGTCATGCAACACAAACAAATTTTCTTCCTGATTTTGTTCCCTAGACCTGTTAATGTAGAAACTTATAGTCCAATCTTTCACTCCGCCCCCACTGCCACCCCCAAAGAAGTAAAAAAGAATGAGACGTGAATGAAACTGTTCAATAGGTGATACAAATAACAGACAAGTTCCCAAGTCCAAAGGATTGCAACAACAACCAAAAAAAAAGAATCTTACTCAATGTAGGCCATTGGTGCAGCATCACCAACTCTTATTCGTGTTCGAAGCAGTCTCGTATACCCACCCGTTCTACCTCTGTATACACAAAAACTTCCATCTAAACAATACAATCATGTCAACTAAGACCAAAAAAGTAACAAATTTGATATTCACTTGTATCGATAAGCAATTTCTGTAAATAGCTTGTGAATGACATCATCCCCTCGCACAAAGGCAGCAGCACGCCTTGCAGCACATAGAGTACCCTGTAATAATAATGGAAGATTATGAAACACAAGAACAAAATAAAAAATAAAATACAATATTGATACATCTTTGCCATTTATACGTACAAGACCAGGCAAGCAACAATATGAAGCCGATATTGCAAATGTATTAGATAATAGTATAGAGATGGAATGTGCTCCTAAACAGCACCTTTAATAACTACCAATATGATTGATGAAGTTATAAAACTTAAAAATCAGCCAAATTTTGCAAAAAAATGACTTATTCATATGATACATGGTCAGACATTAAATAATCAAGTCCAACCTTTGTGTCTATGAAGTATGCATACTCCGTTTAGGTCAAAGGTTAAAAATAAACGCAAAGAGAGCCCATATCCTCAAGTATCTGTGGTGTATTGACTCCAATACATATCCGCCACATATCAAGTGGAAATTGAATGGGGTGTATACATCTTATCTCTCGGCAAAAACCACTTATAAGCAAACCAACATAACCAACTAGTTACGTGTTGGTTTTGGTTGCTTCGATTAGTTATATTTACTTTATGCATTTATGTAAACTAAGCAATATAACACGTGCGTTGTACATAAATAATTTTTGTAAACAAAATATTAATAAAAAATATTAGGCATATATGTATCTAGATTAAATATCATTTCATGTTTATCAAAATTATATTTTTATAACTTGAATTATACTATAAATTCGAAAATATTGTCTATTCTCAGCGATTCGTTGTTCTGACTACAAGAAAAAAAATAAAAATAATTCATTTGATCTTATAATTCATTGAATAAAATAACAATAATTGTCAATATTCAAATCAATGCTTACTATAATTAAGAATTAGTTAGGTAAATAGGGATAAAATATAATGTTAATAACACTTTGGGTCTCTAAAGTATTTTTTTTTTGTTAATATCGTCCTCATTATATGAATTTTATTAATTTGGTCCATAAAATATTCAATTTTTTTTAAATGGTCCATAACTAGATAGTACATTAAGTTTTTTTGACAGAAGTGACTACGTGTCATTCCGTCAGATAATATCCAATGACCAACATGTGACAGAAGACACGTGATCATTTCTATCAAAAACTTAACAGATTGGTTATGTATAGATCATTCAAACACTAACTAAATACTTTAGAGACTAAACGAATAAAATTGATATAATGAGAACCAAACTGATAAAATATGCATATTTCATGGACTAAAAGTGCTATTAATTCTAAAATATAATATACTACTCTATAATATATATATTTTAAAAGAATATTAAAATTCTAAAATTCAATTTTTCCTTAAAAATACATTATAATTTTGATTTTATATAAACTCTTAATAAAACATGAAAAAATTATTGTGATTGAAGAATTATATTAATTATTTAAATAATATATATAAAATATATTTTTTTATTTTAAAAATGAAATGGTTGAAATTTTGAATAAAAAAATACACATATATAAGCATAATGTTATCTTTATATTTGAAATGAGTAATGTTAGATTAATGAAGTTTTTTTAAAAAAATGAATGTTTTATTGAAAATTATAGTAATGCATATATTTTTTAAGAGTAATGTAGTCAATTAAAAAAATTCATAGAAACTTCTATTTATACATCGTGAATGAAAAATTAAAAGAGATATTAGTGGTAATTTGGAGATTTAAACACATAAGTATACGATGGTAATTTAGCTATTCAACTACGAAAAGATTGTGTTGTATTTAAAATTCTTTATAAGAGTAAAATATTGAATCAAAAGTTTTTCATTCTACAATACTTTTATTAGTAGTATAGATTATTAGTAGTTTAGATGAAAAAAAATACATAAATATAGACATAATGTTAGTTTTTTATTTGAAATGAGTAATGATCTATTGATAAACTTTTTGAACACGTTTTTAAAACTATAACGATGCATATATTTTTTTAAGGGCTGCGTAGTCAATTAAATTTTTTTTAAAGATATTGATATTTATACAAAGATAATCGATAATTAAAAAACATATTATAGGGTAATTTAAAGATTGAAATACATAAGAACTATAAAAAGATAATGTGATATTTAAAATTCTTTATTAGAGTAAAATAGTGAATTAAAATTTTTTCACTTTAGGTACTTTTATCAGTAGTATAGATAAATATTGTTTCATAAAAATTATAATTTGTAAATCTGCAAATCATAAAAATTATTTCACGGTCAATGTATTCTGACCATTCTCATATCCTATTTTTTAGATTTTGTCATATTACTATGTATGTATCATGTAGTACATATATCCTTATTCATGCTTCCTAGATTTTGGAAGATCATTTTTGCAAGATAATATTGACAAATCTTCTCCCAAAGTTGCACACGTTAATTAAGAGCTTGTCAATAGATTCTGAGTCCTTCACTTCAGCAGATGAATCACATGTTATGCAAACTATACAACTGAAACTCAAGTGCATTCTTCTCACTTATAACCGAAACATTGTATGTTGCAAGACCTAAAATCATTAGAACCACTTCATCTTCATTATTCTTTTTCCTAGCTTAGATCAATTAAACGAACCATATATCAAATATGTTGACATGCATACCAACGTAACCAACCCTATTCCTACCTTAATGGAAGTGTGTGGATGAATTCAAAGTCGCTGCCCCAGCCATACATCCGATGTCATAAAACCCAAAGGTATCAGGGATTCTTACCCAAGCAAAATAAAATTTCTCTCCAAACGGCAAAGAAATGAGAAGGAAAAAATTATTTTGTATCAAAGATACTATATTGACACGAGTCCATACATTCTCATAAATATTCAGAAATTTTCTTCTCAGGAAAAAAAAACTATGGATTTGGAAGCACAGCTTTAAAGACCATAGAGAATAACCAGCCTTGCATGGCAACTATTGAATAACCAGTCAACAATTCAGAGGGATCAAGAGCATCATGTACAACACACCTCTTTTCCAAGCTGTACCATGTTATCGGCGAGACGACGGACTTCTTTCGCCTACAATTGTATTAAAAATCTAATGAAATATACATAATTAAAATAATGTTTCATTTCAATATAAATCCAAGCCCAAATACTCCAAACATGTCAAAACTTGTGAAAAAGCTAGTTGTGTATTTCTTAACAGAGCAGATCAGTTAAAGCCATCAGTCAAAATAAATATAGACTAATTGTTGGTAGCATTGGACCATTTGATAAACCAAATTTCATATTTCAACCAAATTCGTCGGAATTTTAAGGATTGCAAATGTTACGAATACAAAGATAAAATTGTTGAATAATTTCATCATTTAAAAAGTTTATTGAAATTTCAAGGATGCTAAATATTATGAATATCAACAAAATGATAACTTTAGCCAACAAACAAGAAAAAAAATTCGAAATAATCAAATGCATTACATAACAATAAAACCCCAGAAATATTCCAAAATCCTAGACCAAAAAACTCAAGGATGGTTACCTTCGCAACAGTGGTCTCAATGCGCTCGTGTTTCACTAGCTGCGATACCATTGTCCTGCACGAACAAATGAAAAAATAAAAAATAAAAAATAAAAAACCCAGAAAACATAGTCTCTCTCTCCCTCTCTCCCTCTCTCTCTCTCTCTCTCACACACACACACACACATCCATACACGCACAAAATAGTAGCTTTAAACTGTAGAATCCAGGTTTTGAATTTGAGATATGGAAGTTCAAAATCAGGAACCTCAGCATAGACAAACGATGACCGGTGGGACGATTTAGCTTCCGGAACTTCGTCATGGCCGATTGTAGAGAGATAGAAGAAAATGGAAAACCCTACTGAGATTGCTACTGAAGCCTAATGTAATGAGTGATGCGCCGATGCAATTGTAACCTCTGCCGAATTTATCCGACCCGTTATGTGGCCTAAACTGATCCATTACCATACCAATGGTTTGGCCTTCTCAGAACAAGTACGACGGGCCACGGGCCGTCAATTCTAGAAACAACCCAATGTTTGGATACCAAGTCGACAGCATTTGTTAACTAAAATTTAGCATTTAAAATAAATATATTCAGTATTTATTAATCAAACTTATTTGATAATTAAAATTTAAATTCTATTAATATGTTTAAGTGTGTATTAAAAATAGAATATAATATTAAGTAAGAGATTCTTACTTAATTCTAAACGCTAAAACCGTTCAGCAAAACATCTTTAATAATATTTACAATATAAAAATTATGTCCCAACAATATTTTACAATTGTATTAAAAATATAGTTAGGCCTATCTCTAAAACACCTAACATATATATCCTCCTACTCGATCTTCTTCTTCAGCAGATAACATGTAAGTTTCTTCTTTGCCTTCTTTTTTTTTACTTTCCTTATCTTGTCCAACAAAAATATACATACATAATTACACACACATAATTTCACACAGACACATGTACTACACACACATAGTTATACACACACGCCCACATACACACACACACTACACACACAATTTAACTTAAATTAATTTTATTATTATATTTGTTGAATGTAGACTACAATATGATAATAGTAATTATGATTTATGTTATGAATTAAACTGATTTGATATATCGTAATTTTTTATTAGATAAAAACATATTTTATAAATATTTTTAAATTAAATAGTGGAAAGGTTAAATTAAAGATTAATTTATTTTTAGACATCAATTCTATGTAGTTATTAAACAATAGTTCAATTTAGTACTTACATTTCAGTGAATACCAAATAGTCTACGAATTCTAAATTTAACTTTCAACTTTCAGACTTATCAAACGTCACCTTAGTTTTAGTCTAATAAATCGATGAACATGTTAAAATCGTTAAATAAATGAATAGATATGAAGTTGACTAAATACTTTCAAAAATAATTTATATACGATACAAACTAGACCCAACTCGAATTGGCTAAAACGAAAAGAAATGAGTTTAATAAATTTTAATATAAAACAACTTATACACATTACACAACACCAACCTTGTACAGCATAATCCATCAAAGTAGTAGGTCTGTCAATCGTGTCAAATGAATAGGGTTTATGTCAAAAAATATATTTCACTCCTATCTGATTCATTTATTAATTTGTGTTCGAGAAATCGTGTTATATCATATTTGTATCGTTTATAAATCGTGTATAGTTAGAATATAAATGAATCGTGTCATGTATTTTTTTTATTGACTTCATTCATATTCGATTCATTTATTAATCGTGTCATGTGGGGTCCACTTATTTACACAATAAGTGGCTTAAGGAAAACTCAAGCTCTCTAATTTTATATCGTGATTTTATCGTTATCGTGTCGTATTTTACTCTCTCTAATCAAAAGTCGCATACATTTTTTCCCAATCTGAAAATGGTATCAATTGTATTAATTTGAAATATTTTTAGGAGGTAAGACATAACAAAATATGGTCCGTTCCCTAGCCATGCATCATATCGTGAACAAATTTAATATTTTGTGTCACTTGGTACTCTACTCTATTTTTTTTTTTAATGAAAACTCGTACTCAACTTTGTTGGAATTTTTCCTATTTGTACTTCTATTAATTGATAGTTAATTTTTAGTTTGTGAAAAATGGATTGAATTTATGGTCTAATAAAATAAGCTCAATATTATTAAGTGATCTATTTTGATGGATTTGTGTACATCTTTTAATTAGTGTGGTTGAGGCGGTTAAGTGTACGTCTAAATCTAATTGTGGCACGTAATGAGATAGCCCATTAAATTTCATTATAAATAGCAGGCTAGGTCCCCTTTCCACTTTTATAACCGTAAATTGACTTGTACCATTGAGAGTCGCCTATTGTTTTGAAGAAGGAGATAAAGACCTTGTCATTTCACAAAAGAAATCCAAATATCGAATATCATGACTCATACATGTATGTTCTAAATCTTGAATTTAGAATTTAAACCTTGTAATTTAGGTGTTTTAAATTTCATATATGAATCATTAAAATTTTTACATGTAGTATTAGAGCCTATCGTATATAAATTTAGAATCCGATAAAATTTATATTACATTTTTATTACTCGAGTTTAAAATTCAAATTTTTTTTTTTGTGTCGCCGACCGTGATTAACACAAGATTGCAGACGGCGTTGATCAAAAGCTACAACAAAACGCTTAAAAAACACTAATTTGACCTTCAGTTTTTTTTTTTCTTCAATGGTTGGCGGCTATAATTGATTGTCTCGAATATTGCTTTAGTTTTTTTATTGTAGCTTGGCGGCTGCAATTGATTGTCATGAATATTGCTTTAGATTTGCAATTGATTGTTATGAATATTCCTTCAGTTTTTTCTTGAATGGTTTGGCGGGTACAATTGATTGTCATCAATCTTTGGTAATATATATATATATATATATATATAT
>CM042185.1:28059913-28095580 GCA_023539305.1 Ilex asprella
AGTAATCAGTATCTAGAGAGAAGCTTAAACTGTCAACACCAAGAGGGAACCAAGAGGCCAGTGCCTAGAGGATCAAAGGGGCACTACCCAAGGGCCCCTAAGAGGGCGTCGCCCAAGGGTTCCCAAAAGGGCGCCGCCCATAGAGTCTCTCAAGGGGGTGCCGCCCATGGGTTGGCTCCTAGGCTTTCCTTCGTCCTCTGTTCTCTCCTCCTCTGTCTTTCCTAGTACCATTGGAATTACTGACTCAAGTCTAGCCCAATCCAACTCAGGATCATCCTCCGACTGAATGGGAGCACGAGGGAAAGAATATCGGGATATGGAGATCTAATCCTACTAATTGTACTTACCAAAATGGTAGAAACCCCATTCCTCACGTCACCGCTTCATCGCCATACAAAACCTGTATAATGTAAGTCCTCTCCATATCGAGGGGCATGACTTTAGAACCTTGAGACCTCTATTTCTTATTCTCTCTACATACATTGCTCTCTTTCTCTTTCCCAATGCGTTGTAATATTCCCGGAATATATTCTCTCAGTGACTCTTATTCATCAACAAAACACATCCGACCACCGATGTCGTTCCCGAGAGTGGAGTAGGTCACCCAGACCAAACCATTATAAATCTTTGTGTTGCCTCTATATTTACTATTTTTTCATTAATTGCTTGTTTACTACTCATTAATTGCACCCTTATATATACTAGACTGTTGATCTTGCGTAATATCAATTTGTGCATCATCAATAAGTATGAAGTACCATCACAATTAATCTTCTGCTGCAAGGGATTTGGGGGGGGGGGGAGCCAACTTATTGGCCTCTGGTTGTTACTATATTACGAGGGTGGAAATTTTTTTTTTGATCTGTTAACGTTCTCTGCTTCTCCCCACAATTGCTGGATTTTGAATACAGTCGTAACTGAGTTGGGTTCGTGGCCATTAAAGATTGCTTCATTCCTTGTTTTCCAAATCATCCATTCTGTCATAGCCACTCTGCTGAGTACTTCTATAATCTTTTAGTGGCTACCCAAATTCTCTATTAACTTAGATATCCATTGTTGAATTGAGAGAACTGGTTCTTCCCCTGATATTTATCCCAACTCCAATCTTAACCACACTATGTGTGTCTAACTATAATAAAAAAGGAGGTGTTTAGCAGTTTTCAATTGATTCTTGCAAATTTGACAAGTCGAATCTGCTTCACATTTCCTCTTAAACAATTTTTCTTGTGTTGCAATAGAATTTGTGATCACCCTCCACTAGAAGTGGCGAATCCTTGGGATAGTTTTGTGATTCCAAATATAGTTCCACGTAAATGGTTGCAAGGAGCTAGATGACTCCTCTTATCTTTCTCTTGTGATCTTTCTTCCTATCCGGGCCACCCAGTATAGACTTAACTGAGTATTTACCCTTTTTGTCATAGTGTCATACCTAGTTATATTTTCCTATCACCTTTGATAGTGGTATTGCTAGCACTATTTTTCTTTCTTGCTCATTCAAAATCTCTCTAAGGCTGTCGTGCTTCCATTCTTCGTTTCTTTGATTGATGACTTCGTGAACCATTGTGATGCCATTGTCCTATGGTCAAGGGTATAAAATAATAAAGGAATGAATGGCTGGAATCCATTTACCCTTCAAGAATTTGATTTTATTCATTTTACTCAATTGTCATCTTAATCCTTTGTCTAGTAGACCCCTTCTTGCAAGCAAGCTACTCCAAACTCAGGATGGTCAAAGCCTTTTTTTTGTTTTCATGAAGTTGGGTATAGGGAAGTAAATGGATTCCATGATTTGTGCCCAGTACGCTTGAGGGTATTCTATCAACCTCCACCCTTGTTTAGCTTGTAAGGCTTGTTCCTACATTTGAAATCCTTAAGTCCTATACCTCCCAATGCCTTAGGTAGAGTTATTCTATCCTATATTTTCTAGTGATCTCTGCTATGAATTTAGAATTGATCACACAAGTGCAGTTTGTGCGAAGTAATAAAATATTCAAGAGTCTGAGGTCGAACCACAGAAAATTGAAAAAACTTAGAACGCGAGGAAATATAAAAAAAAAGTGCTTTGAAAAAATTGTTGCAGAGATTTTGAAATTAGAAAACAATAAATTATGTTTTAAAAATAATAATTGAAAATACTAAAGTATAAAAGTATCGGGGACACCCTTTCAAATCCACATGATAATTGTTAATGATCCAGCTTTCGAACTCGATTGAGAATCAGATGAGGAGTGATTCCAATCAGAATATTTAGTGGTGATAATATGAAAATATGAAAATTTATAATTAATGAATTATCTGAATAAATATAAGAGTTTACTTGTAAATCACAAGATTTACCATGCCCGAAGTCTACAATAAATCAAGTTTTTCAACAGGTAATCATTATTTTATTACAAATAATAAATCAACTATTTTATGAGAAATTATAATTAGATTAATTTAAGCAAGGAATAACCAGTTATATGACTCGTAGGGAATCTCAAACATTCGATGTACGTGACACAGCAAATTAAAAAAGTTATATAAAGCAAAAATTTTACTAGAAGACAAGAAAAAAATTAAAAAAATAAATCAAACATTAAAAATAACATCAAATCAAAAATAATATCGTGCTTCATTGAAAGTATCTCTTCTATCTTTAGTTGGGATTTTAGCAAGTCATAGAACTAGAACAAAAACTAGAAAGGAAAAGATGAAAAAAAAATAATCTTTCTCTTTCAATAGATGAGAACCTTTATTTATACTAAAATAAATCATCGGTATATGTAGAATATATAAGGTTGGCTTGGGAAGAATTCCTCTCTAAAAAGAAGTCTTTTAAAGTCAAATCTCATGCATAAAATCTTGGGTGCATGGGTACAAAATCTGCTCATATTTTGAGCTCTAGTTTTGCGTAGTTAGAGATCGATTCATAAATTTTTCGTGAAATACACTTTTGTAGCCATTTAAGTCTTCTTTTCAACCTAGCAAAAATTAGTTCAATCGGATATCAAAGTCAACAATTATGTACAAAATACTAAAGGTATGTCAAATCTTTATCTTCTACAATACTTTCATAATCCAACTTTAAACGAATTTTCTTATAACTTAGACTCTTATAAGGATTAAATTGTTGTCTTATCATCAAATCTTCATTTCTTAATCTTGACTTTTCAATCATTATCAATTGTGCTTCTTCTTCTAGTGTCCGCTTCCATTGCCTTACCATTATTACTTTAAATCAACCAATTTACTTGCAAAATAAATCAAATAACTAAAAAGTATCAAACTATTAAATCAAGGATTTTAATACGTTTAATTACAAATAATATGCAATTAACCAATCATTAAATATAATAAAATTGAATTTTTTATGGTTAATCAATCTCCCCACCATAAATTTTGAATATATGAATTTATCTTTTCATAAAAGTTTCGGGGGAAGTCAATGCATGGCATAGAATACGGAGGAATAGCTTGTACCACTGATTTGATCAATACTTCATTTTTCGCTTTCGATAAAAACAAGTTATTCCAACCTTGGATTTTATCAAGGATCCTTTCCAGAAGATAAGTAAATGTTTCAACACTTTGCACCAAAAGATAGGAAACCCTAAATACTTTGAGTTACCAAAAAATGATTGAATTTGGACGATTAGTCCCATCAACCATCTCAGTTCCTTGCTGGCATTTTTGGAGAAGAGAACACCAGATTTTGAGAAGTTGATTTCTTGACCAGAGGTTTCATAGTATGTATCAAGAATAGATTTAAATTTATTTTCTTCATTCTCTGCAACCTTTAGAAAGAACAAAAAGTCATTTGTAAAGAATATATGAGTGAGTATAGGTTTTGAGACTCGAAGATGCATTACATTGCATATCCTAAATATTGGGCAGCAAAGTGTGATTTTAATATTAATCTTTGGGGTTATAATAGTAGGTGTTAAAAATTTAGAGCTTATGTATGATTAAGAAAAACAAATGAGCACCTCATAAAAATTAGGTTAAAATGGCATGTCATCTTGCCAGGTGTGTGCTAGAAAAGGGAGAGTTATATATGCTTTAATTCATTAGAACCGGTACAAAGAGAGGGAGTTGGGAGAAAAATTCTTTGGTGGTGAGTTAAAGATTTTCGGCTATAATTCGGCATAGAACTAAATCATTTTCTTGGTTACTTGATTCAAAGTAAGTTCTTATTGATGAATTAAAAGGAATTGATCTTTATAGATAAGGTTTCTTCTAAAAATTTATTTTGTTGTAAATCCATGGAAAGGGCTGGGTGTAGCTTTGTGTTTTGAGTTATGAATTTTAGTTATTGGGTCTGTTTTAGTTGAAGGGTTTTTTCATGAAATTAGTATTTATAATTGATTGTTAAGAGTTAAGGGTTGTTGTGTATGAAAAGAATTGGGTGTAGCAAGTGTTTGAAGTGTTTACGGAGAAGAAAACCCAAGGATGAACCAGTACAAGTTGTGTTGTACCAGTACAAGTGGGTTTTGGAAAGGGATGAATTGATACAACAAAGTTGTATTTGTTGTACCGGTACAATTGCTCTCAGGGATGAACCGGTACAAGTGATTTGGTACAAGTACAAGTAGGTTCTAGAAAAAGGATGAACTGGTACAACAAAGTTATATTTGTTGTACTACTACAATGGGTTTCTATGTTGGGATAAACCGATATAACCAAAGTTGTACCGATAAAAGTGGAATCTGTCTCTGTAGAATCGGTAGGAATTGTACCGGTACAAGCTTACTTTTTCTCCTGGTTTTGTTGCCATGTTCCGATTCATCATCCTCTCATTTCCAAAACTTATTGGAACATTCAAATGAGTTTACAACGAATCTCTTAAGTTTTAATTACCCACAAATACATAGTTAAGTCAATGGTTTATTTACATCATATTAAATAGATGGGGGGATTGGATAATGTGTTGTTTCAAGTATGATTATGCATTTGTGCATATGTATGCACAATGTAATACTCATATGTCTTATGATGACTTATGTGTTAGGTACAGAGGCAACAACATCAATGCCGGCCTCACCTAAGGTTTCACAAGGGAAGTAATTTTGGCTTTGGAATTTGATCCGAGGTGAGTATATTGATTGAAAATGTGATTGATTCATTATTAGTTATACATATGTGTGTATGTAGCTGATCTATTATACATGGACTATATTTATTGAATTCATAACCAATTATAAGGTCAAATATTTATTTGGTGGTTATGTTTTTTTGATATTATTGTTTGTCGAGACTTCCGGGCATAAACGTGTAGATATGTGATTGTCGATACTTGTGAACATATGCGATAGCAATGTGATTGTCGAGACTCCCGAGTTGAAACGAGTAGTTGTTCATTCTCGTTGAGACTTCGAGACGTTGTTGGATAGTTCAAAATACAAGGATGGTGTCCTTCAAGTGAAGAAAATTAAGTCGAAATAATTGTTTGCACGAACTAGGATTAGAGCGTGTTTAGCAAGTTAGGGATTGACTTGGTGGATTTAATTAGAGATCGAGTGAGGCTTTGATGAATTAGTTAGTATTTTTCAGTCATTTATTTAATGTGTTTTAATTTTTTTCCAAAAAAATATTTATAATTTGATGGAATTACCAAATTGCCTCTCCAAGAACCTCTCATGGAAGAAGTTGGAGATGGTAGCCAGTGGTGCAAGGGACTCATGCAACCCACCAACTTGCAAGTTATTGTTAATATTTATGGATAAGGGGCATAAAGTAAGGAGAGGATAAGAAATGAGGAGAGAGAAAAGATAAAATTTTGGGTTTTTGCTAAAAGGAGATTCAAGAAACCATATATATATATACATATACATATGTCAAACTCTTTCTTTTGGTCTTTTGATTTCATGGGTAAGCTTTTATTTTGATTTGGTATCATATAAAATTACGGATTTGTGTTTGAAGCATGCAGTAGGTTTGGATTTCTCAACCGGGTTTCATACATA
Organism: Ilex asprella; assembly: GCA_023539305.1. Lineage (NCBI taxonomy): Eukaryota > Viridiplantae > Streptophyta > Magnoliopsida > Aquifoliales > Aquifoliaceae > Ilex > Ilex asprella. The sequence continues at coordinate 28,065,859 of CM042185.1, forward strand.
GCTTTCTTTTCTGTTAAATCCGAAAAAATTTGAATTTTTATTAAAAATGGAAAAACAATAATTATCCCTATGGTACTGGTTGAAAACCTGAATTTTTTCTAGAATTTGGATGATGAATTGGACCTTACCGTTGGATTCATCTCGTGAAATCTAATTACCTAGTCAATTTTTGTTGAATTCTAAGAGAATCAGATTTTTTGCGTTTTATGATGCGATCTGGTGTCGCGTAACCAAAATATTAGTTCAAATAAAATATATTTAACATAAAATGGAATGAGATTTAATTAATTCGAGACAAATGGGGGAGAAAAACCTAGCAATTTTTGAAATAGAGAGAGAGCAAGAAAAGAGAGAAATTCAAGGGTTCTTCCATATTCTTCTTGCAATCTAGGGCCAATCTTTCGTCGGATTGCTTCAGGCCAAGAACTAAAATTAATTTGCGCGATGAGAGCTATGTCTACGTACCAAAAATCATGGATTTCGCCGAAGTTTCAAAGACAGAAATTTTAGAAATCAAGGTTTGAAGCTTGAATTGGGCTTCTTAGAATTTCTACCACTCGTATTATCCTTCAAGAGGTGGGGTTCTTCTCCTAACTAGGTTTATTTTTATTAGGTTTTTGTATGAAATGGGTAACATGATTTGAGATGAAATCTATTGTCTACATGTATTTCTACTGTAACTAGAGTATGAGAAATGGTATGAGAATGAATAAAACTAATTTTACATGAATTGGGTTTGTTGAGAATTCCGCATTGGGTGATTTCATGAGAATGTGATAAATTGAGCATGATTATGTGTTCACATGATTCTGTGCCTTTTGAGTGTTTGATAAAATGTCTATGATTGATTAAGTATGTTATTCGAATGAAATTGATATAACATGCTTTGTAGTGATAATTGGAATGTAATTATATGCTTTATGATATAAGTTACATTGAGGATTTGTAAATGTTCATGTTGTGCTCATGACATGTTGAACATGATGTTGTAATTACAATTAAAAACTTGGTTGCATAATGATATAAAATGCAATGTTTCATTACATTTGCATATGTACGGGAAGTATCGCATTCGTTGCCATTTGACATGAGTGTGAGTGTGTGTGTGCATGTTTTTGGATCAAGCACAATTCTCGGTGGTTGGGGCGTAGACTCGAGAAGGTTGGACTTAGGTCCGATGGAGTTGCACTGGTTGCATATAAAGCTTGTATTGAGCATAGCAAGAAGGGCTAGACTCTCCCTCAGGTTAAAGGCCCGATTACTAGTCTATACACTTGCGATGGTGAAAGTCCAAAAAAGTGTATTGGTGTACGCGAAACCGGAGGTGAGATACCCAAATTCGTGTTTGTGTGGTGGATCATTGGTGCAAGTCTAAGTAATCACCTACCCAACAAAGACATATGGTTCATTTTAAAATTAGTCATTAGATGTGTAACATCAGTGGCAGGGGCTTGAAATTTTTAGATACATACGCATGACATTGTATGTGTTATGAGAGCAGGTAGAGGGCTCGAGTTGCATTACATGTATGAGTCTCACCTCATAACATAACATAACATAACATTGTGACATTCATTTTTTGAAGTTGTATGTTCTTAGATGAATGTTTGTTTGATTGTTGAACAGCATGTGAACATTTTATATGCATCTGGAATAGCCTATTTAGGAGATACCCTATTAAGTATGACTCACCTTTTATGGGAATAAAATTTTAGGTACGGGACAAGCGCTAGTAGAGTGCTCTCACTTGGGCCCTTGTTGATGGAGAAAGCCAAGTTGTGGCTTTAAATTACATTTTTGTAAAACAATCATGTAATTGGTTTTTAACTTGTCGTGATGTATAAAATATTATATAATGAACTCATATAGACTATATTTTGTGTAAAATTAGATGTTATATGAGTTTGGGTAAATGTTATATGAAATTGGGTGAGTTAAAATTGAAAAAAGGGTTGAATTAGGGAAAAACTGGGCCCTACTACTGGTAGCATGTTGATTAGCTACTGGTAACACTATTGCAGTGGTCAGCTACTGGTAGCTAGGTTCACAGTTACTGGTAGCTCGTTGGCAGTGGGCTCAACTACCAAACCTAGCTACCCATAGCTCGCTGGCAAAGGACTTAGCTACCGGTAGCAAGTACACGTGCTGCTGATAGCTATTCCAAAATTTTCAAAATTTTAAAATAACTTTGTCAAGTCTTTGGACCTTGAGCTCTTTTGTTCAAAGGATGTAAATGGAGTAATATTGATGGCAAATTGATGGGTATTGGACCATGGAATGATCGTATGATGACGTGGTGTTGAGTTATATGGCATGTACAGGTACTTCTGCTAGTTGATGGATCATCAACGGGTTGAGAAAGGGCCCTTGGATTTAGGGATAATACAATTTGATATCAGAGCCTAGATTTTCAATTTACCTAGGGCTTGCGGGGAATGGGTCTAGGCTATTGCATCCATCATGCATTACATATTATGTACTCTACATGCTACATGTTATGTGTTATGTGAATAAATATATATGGAAACGAGACACTAGGGTTTGAGAACATAGCTCGTCATGTTCGTTCTCTTTTCGGCCCCCAATGTTATGTTCTCAAACCCTAGTGTCTCGTTTTCATATATATTTAATCACATATTATTCACATAACGCATAACATGTAGCATGTTGCATTCTAGCTTGAGGTAGAGGCTCATTTATAGTGGGATTGGACAAAGGCCTCGAAGAACCTAGAGGTAAGGACACGGGGAGAGTTCTGTGAGCTCTTTATGGGCAAGTACTTCCCGTTGGTAGTTCGGTAAGAGAATGCTTGAGAATTCTTAGATTTGAAGCAGGGGACTATGACAATGATGAAATATGTGGCTAAGTTCACCGATTTAGCCCATTTTGTGAATGATTATATGGCTGCAAACTTGGCCACAGTGAGGAGGTTCGAGAATGGTTTGAAGTTTTCCATCTGGAGAAGATTATGGGCTACCACCTACAAGATTTGGACTTGAGTGTTAAGACGGCCATGGCCTATGAAAGAGAAAAAGAGGTGGAAGACACAGGGGGCATCCGGGAGACGAGTGCTAAGGACAAGAAGAATGAGGATTAATTCTCTTCTTTTAGTTCGGGGAAGAAGCAAAATACTTATACCCCACAAGGGCATCAAGGGCAAGACCATGGTTGTCAAAGCCAAGGCCAAGGTCAATCCCCCCAAGGTGAGAGAAAATTTAGAATTTCTTATCAGGTAGACTAGAGGACTTGTTTCATATGACACCAGTCAGGTCACATAAAGCGGAATTGTCCTGAGAGGCAGGGATCCCAGAGTTATGGGGCATCTCAGTCACAATCATCGACAGGGCATCCATAGACTAATTTTATTCCTCCCTACCCTACCATGGGCCAAGGAAACTAGTTTTAGTTCCAAGGTGTTGCACATACCCCTATTACTTCACGAGCGGGAACTCCGCATGTTGGAATAGAAATCCCAAGAATCATTTACAATGCGTATGTATCGAATAATTTTTTTTTCTTTGAAACCCTACAAGGAGGAATTAGGGTTTACCTTTAAGATCACTCTATATCCTCCAGTGTCAAATTCTGGATGCAGTATGGGCTGCAAGGACATCTGAACTTCAGTTCTCTCTTAGCCTCTCTCAAAATGTGAGTAATGAATTGATGTTGATTTAGAGAGTTTAGACGTCTATATATAGGCTACAATAGAAACTCTAAGGAGAAAATAAGGACTGGGCTTCCAATGGGCCTAGGATTCCTATTTTTAACCTAGAACAAACATCCTATACCCCATTAATATTAAGTTAGTCCACTAAAAACTTATTATTGATCTCCTGAGTCTTATCTCAAAATTATATTATAGCTCCTTATTATTATATACTTAATAGTCTCCCCACATTTAATATTACAGATGTCAATCAATTAAATAAATTACTGATAATTATATTTAATTGACTTTTTTTATTCTTTGACACCTTACCACTTAACTTATTTGTCATGTTGGATAATTAAATCCACCTACAGGGTTTGACATGGACAAAACTTATGAGCTTTCTCAGGAGCATATCATCAATCCATTTAAATATCAGGACGTGGTTTTTTTTAATAATTAGTTTTTACCATACAAATAATATCGTCTCTCAATACACTGAGTTTATTGACTCGATATGAATCTCACTCTTTGATGAATTAAAGTAACAATCATTATATGCACGTGACGATTAAATATCTTGGGATTAAGAGAATAAATAATTATAGTAATCATGAGCTATTTATTATCTTATTGAATCAGTAAAAGATAATAACTTCAACATGAGTCTGTTCAATCCACAAAATGTACTATTGCAATAATCTAAGACATCAAACAGTCTCCTATAGTCAAGATAAACTATGCCAGAATATTACACTACAATCATACTAATGGTGTATCTAATTTCATCTAGGGTTGTGAACATATATTTATATTATACAAGGATCCGATAATCTAGTCTTCTGTGTATAAGTCGAACTCTGCACACTAGATTATGTACAATGTAAAATATATGACACACATGCATACTATATATAAAAAATAATGCAAAAATTTTGCCCACATAGGTTCTCAATAAAATGGAAAGAACAAATTTATATTAATTAATAAAACGAGTTTCACTACAAAAATAAACTTTTAGTATACAACTCTATCACGACAATTAGGCTAGATGGGCTGAGACCAAGGACAGGGCTTACAAGCCAGGACTGTAGGGACCCAGGGGTGAGTCTACGCCATTACACCTCAAACTGAGCCAGTGCATCAGTCAATGATTTAGGGTACATTCTTACTTTCTCACTTATGGGCAAGGGTGTTGTTTGATTCTAGTGCATCTCATTCATTTATAGTTGTATCATGTGTAAAGGGTTTAGGCTTAGAGGTTGAGACCTTGGAAGAGCTATTACATGTGAGTTCTCCCTTAGGAGCAATGATATGCATTAATCAGACATGTTAGGAGTGTGAGCTAGAGATCTAGGGGATTCTACTAACCGTGGACCTTAGGGTTATGGACATGTCAGAGTTTGATGTCATCCTTGGGATGGATTAATGGGCGGCACATTAAATCATCATTGATTGTGATCGAAAAAGGGTAACTGTCTATACACCAGAGGGTGTTTGTTTCAAGTTTCAAGGAAAAAGCATGATACGTTACTCCAAGCTGTAGATGATTTCCGTTGGCACGAACAGTTAATGGGTTGACTTGTGAGCATTACACTTAAGGAAAAGGTGAGAAGGGGGTTGGGTCTACCTCAAGTGGTTTGTGAGTATGCAGATTTTTTTTGGATAAGTTACCAAGATTACCTTTACATCAGAATGTAGACTTCACCATTGAGTTACAACTCGGTCCATCGCCTATTTCTTTCACTCCGCATAGAATGACACTTGTAAAGTTACAAGAACTCAATGTCTAGTTGCCAGAATTATTGGATAAGGGTTTCATTAGGCTGAGTACTTCACCTTGGGGTGCCCTGTGCTATTTGCCAAGAAGAAGGACAAAATCCTTCGGCTATGTATAGACTATGGACAGTTGAATCGGGTCACCATCAAGAATAGACATCCTTTGTGCGAATTGATGACTTGTTTGATCAACTGAGAGGGGCACGAGTCTACACCAAGATAGATTTACACACAAGATACCACCAGTTGAGGATTAGGGAGTATCCCTAAGACGACATTTAGGATGCAATATAGGCATTGAGTTTACAGTGATGCCATTTGGAGTGACGAATGCCCCGACGACATTCATGAAACTTATACATAGGATGCTCCAACCCTATCTTGATCAGTTTGTTATGGTCTTTATTGATGACATTCTGATCTACTCCAAGTCTAAGGAGGAGGTCACTTGAGGATTGTTCTTCAAACCTTCAGAGATGACCAATTGTATGTCAAGTTCAGCAAGTATGAATTTTGGTTGACAGAGGTGAAATTTATAGGACACGTGGTGTCGGATTCGGGTGTATCCATGGACCTGGATAAGGTTGAGGGAGCCATGAGTTAGAAAAGGCTGAAGTCAGTCTTCGAGATACATAGTTTCTTGGGATTAGCATGATATTATCATAGGTTCATTAAGGATTTCTCCTGATTAGCTGCACCTATGACAAAATTGACCAGGAAAGAAGTCAAGTTTCAGTGGGATGACTCGTCTGAGAGGGCATTCTAGGAATTGAAGAGGAGGCTTACTTCAACTCTTATTCTAATAGTTTCAGAGAGGGGACAGAGGTACACGGTATATTCTGATGCCTCAAAGGATCAACTTAGATGTGTATTGATGCAGTCCAGGAGAGTGGTGGCTTATGGTTCTCGGTAGTTAAAGAGCTACGAGCAAAATTATACCACACATGACATGGAGTTTGCAACCGTCGTCCTTGCTTTGAAGGTATGACCCCACTATTTGTTTGGAGAGCAGTTTGAGATATTTTTGGACCACAAGAGTCTGAAGTATATCTTCACTCAGTGGGACCTCAATATGAGACAACAGAGGTGAATGAAGTATTTCGAGGACTATGGCTTCACTTTGCATTACCAACCCGGTAATGCAAATATGGTAGCTGATGCACTCAGTTGGAAGTCATGGGGAGTCTTGGCTAGTATGAATTTTTGAGAGTGGTAGATGCTGGAGACTGTAGGGTAGTTCGGGCTACACTATAGGGGTCAGACTCAGGGCACTTTGGGGAGTTTGGTGGCTACGCCTTCCGTAATGAGCAGGGTGATCGAGTCCCAGGGGTAGGACACAGAGACATTGTCCATCAGGGTCGGGTACAATTAGGTATAGGTGACGAGGCTAGGTCATTCACGCTAACGGTTGTCTTTGGTTCAAGGGAACCAAAGAGGTTCCCCAGTCTACGAATATGAGAGATGAGATCCTTAAGAAGTTTCATTGCCCCTGTTTTGCTATGCATCCAGGTGGCACGAAGATGTATCATGATCTTATCTTAGCCGCCAGTACTATTGGAGTAGGTTGAAGAGGCACGTTGAAAACTTTGTTAGTTGATGTCTCACGTGTCAGTAAGTCAAGACTGAGAACTAGAGACCAGTAGGGTTGTTCCATCTTTTAGAGGTGGTAGAGTGGAAGTGGGAACACGTCACTAAGGATTTTGTAACCCACTTGCCATGGATATTGTGGGTGCATGACTCGATGTGGGTGATAATGGATCGACTTACGAAGTTAGTACACTTTTTGGTAGTACGGATGACCTTCACACTAGAGGAATTCTGCAGGCTATACATACGGGAGATAGTCTGATTACATGGGGTGCCCGTATCTATAGTATCATATCGAGATCCTAGGATCACGACCCATTTTTAAGAAATTTTTTAGCGGGCTATGGGGACACAGTTGATGATGAACACAACTTTTTATCCCTAGACGGACGGCCAGTTTGAGAGAATCACCCAAAATTTAGAAGACATGCTAGAGGCATATGACCTTGATCTCAAGGGTAGCTTAGAGAAGCATTTACCATTAGTGGAGTTCGCCTACAACAATAGTTATTAGGCGAACATACATATGTCACACTATGAGGCACTTTATGGGAGATCGTATCGTTCTCTGATTTGTTGGACAGAGGTTGGAGAGAGATCCTCCTCGGGTTTGAATTTGATTAGAGACACCTTGAAGAAGGTGGATTTGATACAGAAGTGTCTTCTCACAACTCTGAGATGATAGAAGATCTATGCCGATAGACGGTGACGACCTCTAGAGTTCTAGGTCGAAAATCACGTCTTCTTGAAGGTGATAGCTAAGAGGGGAGTGGTCAGGTTCAAGAAATGAGGGAAGCTATAGTGGAGGTATATCAGGCCTTTTGTGGTACTCAATAGGATTACCGCAGTTGCTTACCGGTTGACGTTACTGTCAAGTTTATTGGGTGTTCATGTGGTATTCCATGTCTCAATGCTCTGGAAACACACTCAATATCCTATGCATGCGGTGGATTAGGGGGAGCTAGTTATTAATGTGGATGAGATATTCGAGGAAGGACAAGTGCGTATTTGATGAGCACAAAATATTGCATATTTAATAGTCTCATTACATGTATTTTAACTCAACTTTTGTATTTAAGTACTTAGAATTAGCCGATATTATGAATAATGTTGAATTTTCGATGTTGTAGGTAATTATAGCTTAAATGATGGATTTTATAACCTTGCAACTAAGTATGGATGTGTGGTGAAGGCAAGGGCACATTACATGAGGATTTGGAGGCTTAAAAGTGAAGAAATCAAGGAGGTATTGCTGTTTGGTAATTAAGACACTAGCGCTCTCTCTATCTAGTAGTAGAGCCTCGATTTTTCTTCATTTTGGCTATGATCCACTTCGAATCTAAAAAAGTGCAAAACATGAAAGTTGTAGATTTGGATGTCTTCTGTATTGTGCCACAATTTCAGCTCAATCAGACGATTGGATTAAAATTTATGACAATTATACGAAAAATAGTCCAGAGTAGAAAATAGTACCGGTATGCAATACCGGTACTGAACAGTACTGGTACTGCATAACGGTAGCCCGAACTCCAGAAGACTTACAATACCGGTACATAGTACCGATACATTTCCCATAAGTGCCCAGGATGACTATTTTTCATCCTCCACTTGTTTGGGGGGTCCCACCAATACTTCTCCCACTTGTTCCCTGACATTCCTTGCACAAGAACTTGCCTCCTACACCCTAGTTAAAGACTTTGAAGACAAGGGCATTAATGTGGATTGGAGAGAAGGGAGCAGCCATGTGAGTTGCAGGCTAAGGTCTTCCTAGCCAATCCCTGCCATCATTCAACCCCCATTGATGGGAGGCCTGCACACTCATGCTAGTGGACCCTCCATGGACGAAAATACAGAACACACTCCATATATTCAGCATTTACAAGCCATTGCAAGGGGTAGCTACCTAAACTTAGAAAATCCAATGAAGAAGATGATGAATAGTGTAATAGAAATTTATATTTTTACATTTTCTTCTCCATTTATGTTGAAGTAAGCTTTTATACTCTTGCAATCTTCATTCCTTGCACTTTAATCTTAGCTCTTTCAAGTTTATTCCAAGTTTAGTTACATGTCTTAGTTTCTACCATTGCTATGTTATGTTTTCTTCATTTCAAGCTTTAAAATGGGTATTGTATTTCTTTCTTCTTTGTTTAAGTTTTCTTGCTTTAAGTTATGTTATACGCTTCATTTTTTCATTATGTCTCTTTACATTATGCTTTTCTTTCTTGCTTCCTTGAGTAGCTAGAGTTTTAGTTGGCTAATTCAAGGAAGACCTCCCCTTAGATTTTTCATTTCAACTCATTTTCTTTCCTCCCCAGTGTGCGATGGTTCGATTTGACTGGGTTGAGGGTGGATGAGATTGTGAGTCTTTGATATTTCGTAGACTTGTCACGGTTTATGCTTAGATACTCATCATCTCATCCCTAACTTCCTACGAATCAATCGTTCATCTATAATCCCTTTAAAATTTAATAGGTCATTTATTTGACATTCTGAGTTTTATAGTTTTTGAATTGTGGATTAAATGAAGCATGATAATCATTTTGGCATATTTGTTCATTTATTTGATATATTATCATGCTATTTAAAAATTCTAAAAAATCGAGAAAAATTCAGTAGGTCATTTATTTGACATTCTGAGTTTTTAGTCTTGTAGTCATTGAATTTTGGATTAAATGAAGCATGCTGATTATTTCTGGAATAATCGAATATATTATTATGCTTTATAGATATAAAAATTCTAGAAAATAACATAAATTATAGAAAATTCCATAAAGTCACTTTTTAGTATAATTGGTATTCTAGAATATTATATTCTATATTTTTGACATGGAGTATGTTGGTATTATTTAGCATGTTAATTCATTTATTTGGAACACTTGAACATAATTGTTAAATAGCAAAATGAATTTTTTGAATCGCATGCTATGATGGTGTTTTTTTTTTTGGGATAAAATATACTTTAATTTTTGCTTTAATAAAATATTCTTTTTGGGTGGAATAAAATAGTATTATTTCCTAAGAACTAATGGTATATTTGAGCAAAATAAAATAAATAATAATGAATTGAAGATTTATGATGTGATGTGACTCTGAGCATAGCGATGTTTCCTTTATGCATTTACACTAGATTGGTTTTTACTTAATTTTTGGATTTGTGCTAAATATGCAATGTTGTAATATATGGTGCTAAAATTTGAAAATATATAATTGAACATGTGATATATACTATGATTGGATGCTTACTTTTTGTGTATTGAATGTAGTTATCTATGGCTTAAAAACAGATTATTGTTGATTTGAACAAGGGTGAAAAACTTGACGGTGACAACTATGACATCTAGCATCGCAAATTTCAATATGTGCTTCATGAATAGGAGGTCATTGAGGCCTTGAATGATGTCATGGATGAACCCGAGCAGGGTACTAGTGCTCAAAATCATAGAGATCATGATGCATATCAACAGTGGCTTAAGAAAAGTCGCATAGCTCGTATCACGTTGCTAAGCAGTATGTATAATAATATGCTAGTTGAGTTTGAATACTACTCTATTGCCTTTGACTTGGGGGAAGCTCTCAAAGTTAAGTTTGGTGTTACATCAGCAATGAAGCTACGTAACCTGATATTGAGGTTTGATAGTTATTAGAAGCGTGCTAATCATACGATGAAATAACATTTACAGGTAATGTCAAACATGATACGTGAACTAAAGGTTGCTGGAAATGACTAAATTGATGAGCAGTAGGTCCAAGCTGTGATTCATTCCCTTCCTAATTCTTGGGAGCACATGAGGGTGAACATGACACACAACAAGAATGTTAGGACATTCAAGGACATTGTGAGTCATTTAGAGTTAGAGGATGCACGCCAAGAGGCGGCTAAGACCTTTCATGCATATGTTGTCGAATTTAGTTCTCGTGGAGCTTTTGAGTTTGAGCGAAAGAACACTAGTAGAGCTCTAAACAAAATGAATGTTATTCAATGAAAAATAGAAAAACGAGCTGGAAAGAAAGACAAGTCCTAGATGACTTGCTAATATGGTATACCGTGATATGACGTAAAAAAAAAAACTCAATATGACCAAGGATTTAGGCCATACCGTGATATGACGTAATATGGTATCAGTTGAGTCGGTTACAACTACTCGAATGACTCGGGTTGACTTGGCGACGTCTCAAATGACTCGTCGCATAAAATTCGCCCAAGTCTCTTGTTTTACATGATACTTTGAATCAAAAGGCATCAAATTAGATACGACTCGACAAATACGTACTTTCAACTTTGTCCGGGGTATTTTGTAATCTGTGTAGAATGATCAAATATCATAGGAATCAAATGATTGACTATGGATGATGGACAGAGTTGGAATGCGTACTTTCATGAACAAAGAAGACTGACGAAATCGCCAATAAATCTTGTTTCCTTCAAGTTGAAGATTGTAGAAAACTTATTAGTGCAACTGAAAAGGAGCATGAATAGGTATGGTGAAAAGAAACGCATGACGGTCTCTGATTAATAAAAGAGATAATACAGAGAAAGCCAAGTGAGCACAAAGGGTTCTTGTAGCACACCACGAAGCCAAGTGAGCACAAAGGGTATCCGTCACCGACTCGGAAAGCCTTGAGGCAGATCAGTTGTGACATCACAGAATGATATATTGGGCACTGGCGCCAAGTCGACTTGAAGACATCTCAGATAACTCGGCCTTGTCACGTGAAACTCATGTTTGACATGAAAGATGGAATAGTATCAGAACAAAAAGTGTCAAGTCAGATATGATTCTGTCAAATCGTGTCAGTGGCAATCAATACTTTGAACCATGATCCAAAGAAATAAGGATTTATGCTAAGTCAAGCTGAGTTAACATTTGAAGACATAGTGGAATAGGAAAATGACCCTGCAATTATGAAGGCATGGGAGATGAAATGTGAGAGACTACAGTTTGCAACATAATTCAACATGATTTGAGACTAAGAATAAGGACCAATTGCTACATCACTAGGCAAATGCTATTCGATTGTAGTTGAATGTGTTGTATGGGGAGCAATAAACAGATAATAATTCTCACTCAGGTTGTGGATCTATAGAATGGCCTCTAAATTCATATAAAGGCACTAAATAGAGCTTGGTGGAACACTAAAAAGTCTGCCCTTGTGCAAAGCTCAACTCTTAGGGAATCCGATATTAGGAAATATACTGAAACTGTGTGCTAAGGCTGGGTAAGCCACCAGAAGTAACATAGGTTGCAGAACATAGTTTATCTGCTGTTGATCCAAACTCCTGCTAGTTCTCATCTCATTCCTCATTTGATCGTCTGAACTGTCTATGGTACCTTTTCCCTGGTCAAGGATTACACTCTCTTTGAGTGCCTGTCTTACCACATGGTTGGTGTACTCTAGGTTGATCAAGACTAGACTTTTCAAGGATTAGATGCTCTAGCTCTTCTCATCAGAACACGTCCAGTTTCCTGCGTGATTGCTCTTTCTTTCTTCAGAATGAAAAGGTTATTCCATCTCCTTCATCAATTCTCAAGGTGTCATCAACCTGACACAATTCAATAACAGAAATTGTAACACTTGCTTAGACAGGCAACGAAACTATAACATAGAGATTAGTCAATTTATGCACTCACTTTAATTGCATTTCATTCATGGCTATGTCTAAAGCTACACACAGGCATGAGGATCACTTTGGTAGATAAAACAGGTACTATGTCATACAACACAATCTTACATATGTTAGAATAATGCGATGCCACACAGAAAAAGAACTCTGGCAAATTGTATTAGTGAATTTCACTGCTCTCCAAACTCTTTCACCCTAGTAGGTATTTACTCGATTATTCGAAAGTTTCAATGATGTCTAATAGAGAGGAGAATGGAGGGAAGAACAAATAATGACCATTTGGGATACTCTATCTTGTGTTTAGGTCCGAACTTCTACAATATTGTGGCATTCACATTCTAAATTGCAAATTGCTTGGTTGTCTCGGTTTTCTTGCATTGCTATGCACATATGAATGTTGGGCATTTATCGCCTAGTCTTGTCTCTTTTTCCCAGAATTCAGAAGTTAAACATTCTTAAGTTCAATAATTTCACAAAGATGCCACTAAATCTTTGAAGGGATTATTGCAGTTGGGCAGCACAGAGGGAATCAATACAATCCTGACAGTCTTAGTGTGTGTATTGCTCAATTGTTTTCTCTAACGTAAGCTGAAATAATAATTTATTAATCACTAGACGGAAAAATCTAGTTTAATTTACCTAATTTGAACCTCTGAACTGATGCTACTCTTCCAGCAGCACCAGAGCACCCAATTCATCTTTTCATATCTCAACAGATCCTAGTTTTTCCTTTATTCCAGTTTTCCATGTTCACGGAGATATAAGACTTGAAATAACGAGCAGTCGAGGAAAAAAAATGTCACATTGTTGTCTTCCTAATCAAAGGGATAATATAACATTTCTAGGAGAAATGGCAGGCCCATAAAGCAGAAAGATGAAAGAGAAATAAGATCAATTATTCACCAATGACCTACAACAGATTACAGAGCACCACTAAAACAGTGGAGCTAAACAGAGAGTAACAAAGCAAAAAACTGTGACATCAACAATACTTATCACATTCCGTAATATTTATAGAAAAAATTCTGCACCACAGTTATTCTCGAAATTCCATTTTGCCATGGTATGTACTTTCTTGAAAGACTTTTATTGCATGAAAAAGAATAAAAAACCCAATCAATTATGAATATCATGTAGTAGTATAGGGCACGAGGGAGTGTAGTTGAAATATAGTTTCAAAACATAAATTCCATGTCATGAAGTTAGGCATAAGATTGAAAAGTCAGATTAGAATAAACAAGTTGAATTACAAGGTATCATGATGTTATTGCCTATTATCAGTGTATGAGAGTCCAGCAAAGTCAACATATGTAAGAAGAAGACACTGATCTATCCTTCTAAAAAATGGTCATGTGAATAAGAAAGCCTTTTAAAGTGGGTTGTGGGTTAACTTCTGAACCCCTCAAACAAAATCAAAGACTCATAAGATTCTTTACCCACATGAACAAACTTGCATCAACCATTATCTGGGATTCTCTGTTGTGTAAAGGATCATTTTAGCTCTATAAGTATCAAGAATCATGCTTGACAATCTTAAAACCAAGTTGGACTGAAACCATATGGTATGTACGAGGGGCACATTTCCTTGCAGCTCTAAAACTATCCTTAGAATAGAAGTTCAAGCACCTTTTACCTCCTAATCACAGAAGAGAGCAGAAGAGAAGAGGGCAAGAGGCTAAACAACATCAGAGGAAAGGGATACAAGCAGATTTCCCTGTTTGCCAAACATAAAAACATATAGACAAAGCCAGACCATGAAGAATAAGAAGGAAAAAAAGGTGGTACTCTTTCAAATCTTTCGTTGTATTCTTATCTAGAGTCCTTACTTTGAACTTCTCCAGGTAAGTGACTACGTCCATATAAAATATGACTACCTGAGCACAACTTTTAACTAACTACAAGATTGCAACACTCTCACCCCAACTAAAATGCCTAGGGCTAAAACTTCCTTATGAAAAAGATATCAACAATCTCAAATAACGGCAGGGAATATAGACCCAAACTGTCGTAACAAAGCCTCAGAGCTATGTCTTCCGCTAGTTGGTCTTACGCATTAAATTGCTGGCACTTTTCAAGAAATTTTCAAGATAAAGCAGAAGATGCACTAAAAAACACAAACTTGGGAATCTAGGAAACCTTTTCTTTCCATTACATTTCTTGCTTCCACACTTCCCAACCAAGTTACTTGCTTCCGTTCCAAGCACTGTTACATGCTTCTGCTTCACCTTCTGGTAACCATGGTTTTGTATCAACTAACCTTTAGAACTTGTGAACTTTGTTAGTCTGCCACTTGCATTGCTGAACTTGTGAACTTTGTTAGTCTGCAACTTGCACTACTGCTGCTCACAAAATTCCTGTAAAGATTGCTGCACCCTCAAATACTGCTCATATTGCTGGTCAAACTTCTACATAGCATAAAAACCATGTTCTTCAATTGTCAGTCCTACACTTCAAGCATGTGTCAACTCCAGTCTACCAAGTCCCATCTCTTCTTCACCCAAAGAATTGATTATCCTCCAGCAGCAAAGAAATTATTCAAATGTGTTTGTAAAGTGCAATGGTGGGTTCTTGACACCATAGCTTACATATTTACCTTTCCACTTTTCTGCCTATATTTCATCAATTTATAATGCCTCATTCATGTTTATCAAATGCTATATACAAGTTGATGTCTTTAATCTAGAATGACAAAAAATGAGGAAGATTTTCAGTTTTTGATCCACTATATAGCTCTTAGCTACCAACAGCGGGGTTCTTTGAATTGTGTTTCTGCTTAATAGCTTCACAATATTGGGTACATACCACGACAACCTGCTTCGAATTAACAAGCATACCAATTGTTTATAAACCCAGTACCTAACCTGAACTGACAAGGATCTGCAAACCATAGGCCTCTTTTTGGCAGCCAAATCACCATCGAGGTTGAAGTGTCATAGAAAACGCAGAAGGAAACTAAACGGAGGAATATGGTGCTTAGAAAACATACCTAGGTTATGGGGTGGAGTTTCCATAATAACGTTATAGGTTTCATAGGTTGAATGCCAGAAAGAGGTTTTCTCATGTATACAGTAAAGAGATAAATAGTTTGTCACTGAAAAATACACCAGATCTTGTTAACAGCATATTCTGTTGCTTCCGACCTCCTTTTCATTTTTCAAATAAAATAATGGATAGTAATAAACTAGGCTTGATGCTACATGTTGTTATGGTTCCTTTGTATGCCCCTTATGAACCTTATGAAGAATTATGCCAAAGATTTAGCTTAGATATGATAGGATATGAAGAAGAGACGTTTACCGGGTATAGTGAGAAATTAATAAGAGTGACCAGAGGATTGAAGGCTGCGTACATGCTGCTTAAAAAATTTCAATTTTGTTGTGTCATGTTAGATGCAGAAATGCAGGGAAATCCTCATTTGCTACTAAATATAAGCAGTATAAGAAGAAAGGAAGTAACTAATTTTTTTACTGAGATTGAGTCATTCTGTGAGAAATGAAACATCAGAACTTTGTGTTAGGATATACTGACAGAGAAGGTAATATTAACTCCACAGGTATCCAAAGCACAAATGAACAAGGCAAAAAGGCTAAGAGGTCTGATTTTATATGAAACTTGAAGCAACAATCACCCCCATTCAACACAGAGAAAAGTTAGCTTTTCATAAAAGATCATTAGTTATCACAGGACATGAATAGGGTAGCTAGGCGGCGGGAAGACTGAGGAGGATTATGGGAACATGCGTCTGTATTTGAGGTAAAAAATCTCCAGAGGCCTTGCACCTTTTTGCAAGAGGAACACTGGATAATGCTAAAATGCTTGAAACTGATGACTTCACTAACACCGCTCAGACACTGCACGAGACTTGTTTATCACTTAACTGCAATTATTGATCTAAAAACCTAAGGCTCCTAATCATTGCCCCAAACAAATTCATCCTCTGTGCCTACAATCTCCTATGAATCTAGGCTGAACTTCGAAGCACCAATATCTACTTTACAAAAAAGGCAATGAAAACCATTTGCTCGCATTTGGCTTCGGTAGAAACCATTGTAAGCATACATGCATTATATGAAAAACATGGAAGAAATTTAATGTTTTTTCATTGTTGAAGGGGGAGAAAAAGCAGCCGGATAAATGCTAAGATGTTTGAAGAGGTAAAAAATGAAAGAAAGAATCCATATCTAATGATTTTATGGATAGTCAACTCAGAAATCTCTGATAAAAAAAAACTCGCAAATCTCTGGAATTCAGCTGCTATTGAGAAATCTCGATATAATTGCATTAATAAATCAACTGTAACCCCTCCCATAATCTCTTTCATATACAGTCTTCCAAATATAATCACTATATTTTATAAAAGTAAACTCTGCTTTCCCGTATCCTCCAGAAGAAATCTTAGTTAACCACGTTTGGCAACCAGGTATAGAAAATGTAACAGTCTTCACTGCAACCCACTTTGCCAAAGTCACATCAGCCCTAACTACATCAGGCAGTACCTTGTGATGTCCATGGCCAATTTCTCTTAGTCCCCAAGTAAGTAGATCAATCTCAAAATTCCCAGCTGTAGACTCTTGCTTCGTAGAGAAAGCATCTTCCTTTAAAAACCCAGAGCTTCATTCAGAAACAATATGTTACAACATAAGCTTCACTAGCAATCGTCCAATTTTTCAATGCCACATTTAGGTAGCTCACATTATAACTAAATGCACCAGTAAGACTTCTTCAGTGATACTCAGAGTTTCCTGTTACAGAAGGCAGAGAGTTTATTTCCCCTCATTTCTGCAGTTAAATGGAAGAAAAAGTAGTATAGCTTTGGGGTCAGCTTTCAGACCTTAGAATGGAGTTTGTTTCCTGAAAAAGGAAATTTATAAGTTTCATACTTTCTGTTTATGCAAATCATTCATCTTATGTAACCTAATAACTTTTGAAAGTTCTTTTGGCTTGTAATGTAAGGCAGCATCCAACTGATGTGATATAATCATAATTTTCACGAGATTTTGGGAGAGAATGAGATGGACAGTTAAGGTTTTATTAAATTACTGATCAAAAGAATCTAGCAGAAAAAATAGTCATCGTTATGATTCAAAGTAAAGGTCTATTCTCAATACCGAAACAACTCGGCCAAGTTGTATCCCACTCAGGACCTTTTGTTTCAAGACTGTTCCATGTTCCGTGTGAACCACAAGTCTCACTCAACTTGTGAGTCAGAGACATCTATGATGACTGGGTAAAGTTGTCAGAGTCATCATTAAGCAATGTAGTGATACCGTTTCGTGACACCACTACATGGCATCAATCTCCCCCAATATCCAACTTCTTCTAACTAGCATTTCATTGTTGTTGTCTGATACCGATCTGCGACACTACAACAGATGCATTTAACCATGACATTTAATCACAGTCATCATTCAGCCAGCCATAGGCAATGAATAGATTGTGCAAATGACCAACTGCCACACTAACTAATTGGTATGCTTCTCTTTTTTACTCTTTGGGTTAAAGCCTCTCCAATTAGCCACTGCCAGAAATCTGTACTTTAGAAACACTAAAACTAAACTCACTTTTGTTGTCCTCAATACTATGTTAGACATTCCTTGAAGTCCAGGAAAAGAACTCAGACGGTTGAAAATACGTTAACTCCAGATATTTGAAGACTAAGGTAAAAACATTAAAAGCAGCATTAGTGACAAGTAAACATAAAGATGAGAGAAAATAAAGAGCAAAAAAAGTGAGGCAATTTCAATTGAGGTAAAGCAAAGAGAAACATTGACGCAGTGTCGATTGATTGATAAATAATCACACAAATTTAAATTACAAAAACTGAGCAATGTCCCTGGATATGAAATTTATTGCAAATGTAAACATAAATAATGCCATATATATTTGTATATTAAGCGCACATCAGCAATAGTATACAACAGGAACAGAGAATTTATTTTATTTTTTGAGCAGATAGTAAGCATTTACCTTACACTCCAGATCCGGAAATCGTGCATGTCCGTCATCGAAAGATGATAAAAATACACTCTCAAACAATACCCAGCAACAAAGAACTCCTTCGAATTCTCTATACTAGCCATCCTTCTCCCCCCCGACAAGATGTCATTAGCAATGAAATACAGACAGTACTCCAGCACAACCCACACCCAAAAAAAAAAACAGAAGCACAGAAGCAAGGAACTGATACCAAATTCTCTGATAAGTAGCTTACATAGAAAGAAAAATAATGAAATTCCACATTTCATCCATAAAGGACCAAAACTGGGAGAAATAAAGAAACCATTGTTTGATTGAAAAAGAATCAAACCAATTATTCAAGTCATCTTTACAGCTGAAGATTTCAGCCACTACAGATAAATAAGGAGTTCTTATTCTATACTGTAGGAAGAGAAATAATGTCATCTAACTCAACTTTCCAAAACACTTTCTGCCCTTCATATGCTAAATTTGAACAAAAATGTTTCTCCCCTCTATATCTATCTGGCCACATAATTGGGCAGCCCTACATGATAAATATAATTCCGTGCAAAGATGTATAAGCTGTGAATAAAAAAAGGCAACAAAGGGATCTGACCAATACAAAACTGCATCTATCTCTGCAGATGCGTCAAGGACACGTATCTGCATAAATTCTAGACAAAATGATGGGTGGGGTATTCATGCTCATATCCATTATAGTCATAGTATAGCCTCTCCCCCTTAGCTATGTCACGAGTAGCGACCAAAAACACCCGGCATTCACCATTCACACTGTATCTGACGCATTTAAGATTCTGCTTCTTCCTACCCTCCCTGCATAAAATTGGATTTGATTGAAGAACAATGGATTAAATATTCGCATGTGTGCAAAATAACTTAAAAAGAATAAAGATAGGATCTTCGAATATATTCACTGGACGTCAAGTTTGATAGCTCAAACCGCCAAGTACAGAAATCAAAGCCTCACAAATGGACATAAACTCATGATACAAGGAGAAGAAAAGCAGGAGGGAACTTCTGTGTAAGAAAAAGGAAGTAAGGTAGGGCCACAGGCTTACGGTGTGTGATTGTTAATGCCACTAATAAAGCGGGCAATGTTTCCCCGTTTATCAGGACAGATGACAAGATTGTTAGATGGGTCTGCTGCTAAAAGAAGGGTCATCATGCTATCACAGTCATCATGTTCTCGATTCTTAATGTAATCCACATCGCCTGTGTATTCTGTGACAAATGTCATATCCTTTATAGATCCATCAGCCTCTACTGTATAACTGCATTAAACAAATATTCAACACAATCATATTCCATATGCATTTCAGTTAAAAAAAATTCACACAACAGAAGTATGCAGAATAAATACCCTTCACATGAATCAAAAACTACTACAAGGGGAGGGCATTCGCCTCTCTTGTACATAGCTCTACAGTGTTCCACTGTTTCTGTATTTTCTTTGGAGAGAATCTAACAGTAAAACCACATAACTCATTAATCATGAAATCATAGAGAAAAGAAATAACAGCAGATACACATACATTCTTAGGCCTACAAATAACAGCGGATAAATTGAATGAAAACCCAAAAGATAGCAGTGATAGAAAATTTGGAATTAAGGTTGTAGTTTCAAGTCAACCTGCATGCCACCATTTTCAAACTTTGCCTGATTTGCTGATCTAGGAGCCATGCCCGGTAAGTAAGTGAGATCATCACTGAATTCCATGTTCAATGCTATTAAAGCAGAAGCAAGAGAACCCATTTGTACCAGCCTTCGAGTAGGATCTTCAGTTGAAGTAAATGACAATAGTCTTCTACGTTTCTTGTGCACCACTAATGTACCACAACGTCTGCGGCGTTTTCTAGAGTCTAACAGCCAAGCCACAAGAAACAAAGGACAATCATTGAATTAATATCATCACCAATTAAATGCAATATTAAGAAGTTGTAAGCAAACTAGTCATAGTCACTCTAACTAGAGATAACTATAAGGAAATGGGATACAAATTAAATGTAAAGTCCCCGTATATATAGCTGAGCAATAAAAGTCACAATAAAGATAACAAGGTAAAAAGAAGGTAAACCCTAATAAACTAGGCTATAACTACAACACTCCCCCTCAAGCTAGGAGCAAAAATGTCAACTAAGTCAAGTCTGCCAACGGAGTCCCGGAGAATGGATAGAGTGACAAGTTTGGTGAAAACATCTGCAACCTAATCACTGGTCTCCACAAACGATGGAGTGACAATACCACAACTAACCTTCTCCCGAAAAAAGTGAACATCGATCTCTATATACTTCGTCTTCTCATGTAGTACAAAGTCAGAAGCGAGCTAAATAGCAGATCGATTATCACAATATAATGTAGATGAAGAAGTCATTGGAAATTCCAACTCGCCAAGAATCAATCGTAGCCAAATAATCTTACATGTACCAAGTGCCAGTGCTCGATACTCTACCTCTACTGACGAGTGAGAGACACTGATCGCTTTTTGTTCTTCCAAGAGATAAGATGAGCCCTTCGAAAAGCACAAAAGTCTATAGTAGATCGACCGTCACAAGCTCTCCTATAATCTGAATCTGAATAACAAGCTAGAGAACCAGTCTGAGATCCTGATGTATAGAAGAACCCAAGTCCAGGACAAGACTTGAGGTACCGAAGAATATGATAAACTGCATCAAGATGAGGTTGATATAGTTTGTGCATGAACTGACTAACTCGGCTGACAGTTAATGAAATGTCTGACCTAATGTTGGCTAGGTAGATAAGTCTACCTATCAATCTCTGATAGAAAGTCGAAACTCGTCACTTTCAGTAGTAAGCTTCAAGTTTGAAATCATGGGTGATAATGTCGGTTTGTACTCTAGCATCCCAGTGTCTAAGAGAAGATCCAGAACATACTTTCTCTAAGAAAGAACAATACCCCTGCTGCTACAGGCAACCTCAATCCCAAGAAAGTATCGCAGAAATCCAAAGTTCTTTGCATTGAAGGTCTTCCCAAGAGCTACCTTGATATGTGCAGTCCTAGAAACATCATCTCCAGTAATAATAATATCATCAATATATACTAAAAAGATGGCACACACTGTCTAGAATTATTCTGTTGAATGAAGCAGGTATGCTCAAAATGACATCTGGTGAACCATAAACGTACAATTACACCACTAAAGCCAGAGAACCATGCTTGTGGTGACTGTTTTAGTCCATAAAGAGACTTACGTGGTCGACATACCTTTTCAACATACTCCCCCTCACCACGAAAGCCCAATGGTGCATCAATATAAATAATCTCATTTAGATCACCATGAAGAAATGCATTCTTCACATCCAACTGATGAAAATACCAAGAGTACTCCATAGTCAGAGAAATAATCAATCGAACAGTAGTCAATTTTGCTGCGGACAAAGGTAACACTAAAATTACGACCTGGTACCTAAGTAAAGCCCTTCGCCACAAGTCTAGCCTTGTGACGATCAATAGTACCATCCGCAAGAAACTTCAGGATGTGAATCCATTAACAGCCAACAGGCTTCACTCCTGAATGTAAAGAGACAAGATCTCACGTATGATAACGCTAAAGAGCGTCCATCTCTGTCTGCATGACAAGAACTCACTGGGCTCCCGCATAGCCTCTAAAACAGAGCAAGGAACCGACGTATCTGATAAGATCATACTATAAGCTTGAAATGTAGGAGAAAGATCATCACAATAAACATAAGTAGAGACCAGATATAAAGCCCTTGCGATCCAACCATAACGAACAACTAGACGGTGATCATGCCGCGGATAACGACACCATAAATCATCATCCTCCACTAACAATATCTTATTAGGTAAAATAACTGATCAGTACTTGTAATCTCATCAGTACTAACAACAGGTGCATTAATATGCTCAACGAACTGAGAAGTATTACCTGCATTGCCTGAGGTAGAGCAATACTGAGAAGTACTCTAGCATCTCAGTGTCTAAGAGAAGATTCAGAATATACTTTCTCTAAGAAAGAACAATACCCCTACTACTACAGGCAACCTCAATCCCAAGAAAGTATCGCAGAAATTCAAAGTTCTTTGTATCGAAAGTCTTCCCAAGATCTACCTTGATATGTGCAGTCCTAGAAACATCATCTCCAGTAATAATAATATCATCAATATATACTAAAAAGATGACACACTGTCTAGAATTATTCTGTTGAATGAAACAGGTATGCTCAAAATGACATCTGGTGAACCATAAACGTACAACTACACCACTAAAGCCAGAGAACCATACTTGTGGTGACTGTTGTAGTCCATAAAGAGACTTCCGTTGTCGACATACCTTTTCAACATACTCCTCCTCACCATGAAAGCCCAATGGTGCATCAATATAAATAATCTCGTTTAGATCACCATGAAGAAATGCATTCTTCACATTCAACTGATGAAAATACCAAGAGTACTCCATAGCCAGAGAAATAATCAATCGAACAGTAGTCAATTTTGCTGCGGACAAAGGTAACACTAAAATTACGACCTGGTACTTGAGTAAAGTCCTTCACCACAAGTCTAGCCTTGTGACGATCAATAGTACCATCTGCAAGAAACTTCAGGGTGTGAATCCAGTGACAGCCAACAGGCTTCACTCCTGAATGTAAAGAGACAAGATCTCAGTATGATAACGCTAAAGAGCGTCCATCTCCGTCTGCATGGCAAGAACTCACTTGGCTCTCGCATAGCCTCTAAAACAGAGCAAGGAACCGGCGTATCTGATAAGATCATACTATAAGCTCGAAATATAGGAGAAAGATCATCACAATAAACATAAGTAGAGACCAGATATAAAGCCTTTGCGGTCCAACCATAACGAACAACTAGACGATGATCATGCCGTGGATAACGACACCATAAATCATCATCCTCCACTAACAACATCTTATTAGGTAAAGTAACTGATCAGTACTTGCAATCTCATCAGTACTAACAACAGGTGCATTAATATACTCAACGAACTGAGAAATATTACCTGCATTGCCTGAGGTAGAGAGAACATCAGCTGAGGGATGAGAGCGAGGGCGACAAACATAATTCTGCAAAAGAAGAGAGACTGGTGACTCTGTATTGACAAAGATGAGTGACTCTGGAGAATGAGAAACTGATGACTTGTAGTGATAGTGACCAATGGCTCTGACTCCTATAGTAACGGAAAATCAAAAGGAATGTCATCAACTGAAATGACAGACACAGGACTGGAAGAAAAATAAAGAATATGTTCAAGAAAGATAACATCTAGACTGTGATAAATACGGTGCATGATAAAGTCATAACATTGATACCCCTTAAACTGATGGCAATAACTCATAAAGACATAACGAATCGCTTTATCATCAAGTTTATGGCGAGTAGAAAACCGATCCTGAACAAAATATATATAGCCAAAAACAAGAGGGGAGATCGAAAAAAGTATCCGCTCAGGGAATAAGACTTGTAAGAGAGTCATATGCTGAAGAACACGACTCGATATACGATTGCACAGAAAGATATAAGTCAAAACAACTACATGCCAATAAGATTTTAGTACTCCCACACTTCTTAGCTTATAACATACCATCCATATCAGACTCTTATTTTTTCTTTTAAAAACTACATTTTGCTCAGCAGTATATGGACAAGTGAGCTGTTGAAAGATACCTTGAGAAGAAAGGTGAGACACTAAGGCATCAAACACATATTCTTTGGCATTATTCAAACAAAGAACACGAACAATGATATCGAATTATGCCTTAATCATTTGGAGAAATTGAGCGATGACAAGAGGTACATTAGACTTTCTATCCAAAAAGGAGACCCAAGTACAACGTATATGGTCATTTATAAATGTCACATAGTATCGAGCACCTGACAGAGCAGTAACAAAAAAAGGTCCTCAAATATCAGAGTGTAGGTCAAATGATTTGGGTGACTGGTGCATGCGAGAAATATAACTAGTCCAAACATGTTTTGATAAGGAGCATATAGGAAATAGGAAATAACATATATAAATATTTAAAATAAGAAATAACATACATAAATATTTAAAATTTGTATGTCCAAAACGGTCATGCCACAACTGAACAGTTTGTGATGAAAAATTATAATGATAACTACTAGATAAAATACAAGCAAACAAGCTAAAAAAAGATAAAGACTAAGTAGGTGCAGGTGATAGAGGTGGAGGAATTGGTAAAATTGGAGTAGATCGCCTAGATAATACAACTCATCTCTCTCATGTCCCCTGATAATAATCTTCCTTGTACTCAGACCCTGCAAATAACACGAATCAAATAAGAACACAACCGCACAGTAAAAATCTATGGCTAACTGATGTACAGATAATAGATTCATGACCAACTTTAGCACATGAAAACCGAATGTAACGTAAATCCATCAAGGAGGCAGACTATACCCCTACTAACAATTGGGGCATATGTCCTATCTGTTAGCTGAACCTATGTATGTAACTGCTCATCAAAAATTGTGAAATGATGGGCCTCACCTGTCATATGACCATTCATACCCCAGTCCAACATCTAAATGGGAGACAGATTAACACAAGTATGAAAGGCACGAGGTATACCTGTAGTGAAAGTAGTATCAGTAGTCAGACCCTGAGAAGTCAAAGCGGACATAAGTATATCCAATCAAAAAGTAATAGCATCCATATTACTCTGCCAAGGAGGAGCAGCAGTAGAAACAACGGCAGTAGGTGGTGGTACCTCAGCAATAGCGACAACACAGCCGCGAGAGGTAGCTTAAGCTATGGATAGAGCTTTCAGCAAACAACCCTGAGATGTCCTGGTCGACCATAATAATTATACTGATGAGAATCCCCTTGTCTACACTGATCTGGGGCACCCTGACGGCACTGATCCGAGCGCTGTCCACCCTCGACTAAGGATCCTAAACGAGACCTTGCAATAGCTGCAAAGGCCATCTGGTCAGCCAGAAGAGTCAAGGCCGCAACTGGAAGTGATGCGATACGAACGAGGCGCTCATGTTGCTCAATCATCGCATACACCTCATAAAGAGAAGAAAACCTCAACATCGACAAGACCTGGGAATGAGGTGCCTTAAACTCATCACGAAGCCCCATAAGGAACTTGTGAATCCTATCCTCCTGCTCTCGAGTATACAAGAATGCTTCTCTTTCAGGCTCTATCCTCGAAATAGCAGCAAAAAAACATAGAGTATAATTCTTAAGTCAACGCTAGGTCAAATAGTCATAATAATCTTGAATGGTCATATCTCTCTACCGAGCATATGAGAGCTCCTGAGAAAGCTCATAAACATGAACTCCCCATCCTGACTAGAAATACATCTCTGATAATGGGCTCCATAGCTTCAAAACAAAGCTATGAAACTGGTAAATCCAGCAAAACAAATGGCTCTATCGAGCCAAATAATCATCCAAGAATGGTGCAATTCTCAGAGAACTATACAGAATATTCAGGGTCGCTATCAGCTGGCTTTGGATGAGATCCCGTTAGCCAATCAAGCTTTCCTATACGACCTAAGAAAAGCTGAAATGAGCGAGACTGCTCAGCAAAGTTACAGCCATTCAACAATTGTGCTGTAACTTTCTAAGAGACCATGTCTGGCATTACTAGTAATACAACTGTATCAGTTGTTACTATATACTGGTCAAATATAAAAGTGGGAGAACCAAGCAGTACATTCCAAGTAGAAGTACAAATAGTAGATGTCTCAAGAGTAGCGGTCTCAACAGTAAGAAAAAGTAAGGGTCTCAAGTGATCTACTACATCAAAAGCAGATCAACAGAGAAGAGAATCTGATCCCTCCTAAAAAAGTCCAAGATACTGCAACCCTAGGAAAAAAATGTGGCTCAAAAATATGGCGGCATTGTGACGAAAAGTGCGAAGCACGAAGCTACAATGAAAAACACGACCCGATAATGGGCTGATGAGTGGGTTGGGAAGTGACCCAACAATAAGCTAGGTATTTAGATTCACTGGTGTGCTAGGTTTGAGGGGTGAGCAGTGGGCTAGGTGGCTGGGTTAGGGTGGTTTTGTCGCTGGAAAGATCGGTGGAGTTCAATGGGCTGGGTGGCTTGTCGTTGGAAAGGTCAGTGGAATGCTACTAGTGTCGCTGGTTTGGGCAGCTGGGTTCGGCCGGGTGGTGTTGCTGCTTCTCGCCTTTGTTTTAGTATTGGGTTAGTGACTGTCGGTGGAGTTTAGGTAGTCAGTGATCTTCTGGGTTGATTATTGGGTTGGTTTATAGGTTGCTGTTAATGGAAGGTGTCGATGGAGTGGGCTAGGTGGCTGGAGACTTGGGGTGCAGTGGGTTTGTCGGTGGCTTCTAGGCAGTGGACTGGTTTCTATCTGTGGAGTTGTTGAGTTCTGTCGGTGGCTGTTACTGGAGTTGCTAATAGGTGTGTTCACTGCAAGTTGTTAGTGGGTGTGTTCGCTGCTGGGTGGTTTCTGTTGGTAGTTATTGCCTAGGCTAGAGGAGGTGGTTCTGTGGTCGTTGGTTGGCTGTTGTGGTTGCTGGAGAGTTTGGTGAAGGCTAGGGTTAGGGTTAGGGTTAGGGTTAGGGTTAGGGGTGGTTCTAATACCAACTAGAAATAACTATAAGTGAAAGAGATACAAATTAAGTGTAAAGCCCCCGTATATATAGTCGAGCAATAAAAGTCACAATAAGAATAAAAAGGTAAAAAGAAGGCAAAAAGACAAAACCTAATAAACTAGGCTATCAACACTCTACACAAAGTTTGTGTTGCTCACAGCTTAAATTTTAAAAGTATGAACCACGTATCACCAGTCTATGACTCTTTTTTTTTTTTAGATGTCTAGGAGCTAGCTAGTACTACTTTAAAGGAGAAAAACAAATACTAGTAATGTAGGAAAGTTTTAGGAAATCAAGAATGGCGCTCTCTACAGTTGATTAAGCAGTGAATGAAAATCATAAAACTTGTAGAATTAAGGTTATAACATGCTGGAGAAGGACTGAAGGCCTTTTGGAGGGGAAAGTTTAAGTTGGTTTGATTGTGAAAAATTAAGAAAAAGTCTGATGAGTGGAACAAAATAACAGGATGATGTGGAGTTATACATAGTAATTCAGTGACAGCAGCCTTGTAGAGGAAGTAAAAGAGGACAAGAAGACAAATCATGCATCACATCACAAGGATTGGGCCACCTGACACCGACAATCTCAAGTTCTCATAAATAAGTACTGATCATATTTTAATTCTTTTTTTTTTCTGAGAGATTTCATATCAACTAGTTTGGTGGGTTTGTGTCTAAGCTGTTAAATAAAGTGTGTGGTCCTCAAATTACACGCACTAGAGGAATTCATATAATGAGCCTAAGATGTTTTCGTGAAGTGTGACACATTTTGGAGATCTTGTTAGCAGGCAATGAAAATATTGATTCTAATGGTGGCAGTAACTTGTAACTTCTTATATTGAGAAGGCCTATGCCATGCTGATGTGGCATATAGAGTCCCCAGCTAGAGGCAGTACTACTAACCCACTCATGCAAGTGCAATCGATTGATGATCATCTCAAGCACACCTCACATATGCATTCTTCTTATAGCTAACATTAAAACCCAATTATACATAAAACTAGCAAATTACTGTTTTAAACGAGCATATAATTTCGGGTGAGGGTTTTAGCTCAAAACGGTGACACGTAGATGCCCTTCTGTAGGAAAATAGATATATTGCTTGAAACTAATGAATGACTGCAGTAATTCAGTGTGATGGGAACAAACATGAAACACACTCCAGGATTCCCGCACCTAACTTTTCTGTTAAGTTTCCTTATCCACATGGCATCAACAAATTTCTGAATGAAATATGGACTGTAAATATGTCATTACCAAAACTCTTCCAAATTGATTGTGACATCTGTAAACTTAATAAATCTCCATCATGGAACACAATCATTTTATGAGAAGCAATCCGTAGAGCATACAACACTCCATGACTTCAATTGTTTCTTCATCCACAAGAATAAAGAATCTAATTATTTTCTTTGTTACAAAGATCCAACTCTTGAAGAAACCCAACCAACCGATAGCAGTTGCAATAAAAATGTAAATTTTCTAAACAAAGTTGCACATCCATTATTGATGTTTTTTACTCGACCAAATCATAAAATGAGATTACCTAGTGCTAGTGCCACTGTTGCATGGTTAAAAACCATTTCGCTTCAATTATTAGATTAAGCCCATTGCACGAACTACCAAAGAAGCTAACAATTTATTGAAATAATATGTATCTATATTTGTTCCATTGACAAAGTCACCCATCTTGAAAAACTTGATCAATATACCATTATTAAAATAATTAATGACATTATTATTATTTAACAAAAATTACTACCTAAATTTGTTCCCGGCGTGATACATTGTTGATATCATAAAAGAAAAATATCAGAATACCAAATTACCAATCATGATCAGCATAAATGACAATAAAAATTACCTTGCGGTGACATACATTTCCCCCATGATTCATTACATTTCTGAATCCGAAAGAAATCAATAATCTTAGTCTGGGAAAAACCTGATTCAATCAAAACTTACATTATATCCTTTCACATTCATACATGCGTAGATACAAAAACTCAATATATACATACATATATATAAATAATTTCTTACTTTTAAAG
Source organism: Ilex asprella (assembly GCA_023539305.1). NCBI lineage: Eukaryota > Viridiplantae > Streptophyta > Magnoliopsida > Aquifoliales > Aquifoliaceae > Ilex > Ilex asprella. Next base: position 28,095,122 of record CM042185.1, read on the forward strand.
GGCCGATGACGATGATGATGATCAGAGCATGTAGGGCAATACCAAGGCCCAATGGGCACACGCACAACAATTGGCCTCAAACACAACATATGGAATCCCTTATCGCATTTATCACAGAGAAGAAGCTCGTCGTCGTGGTCATCGGAGTGGCATTGCTCGCAGAAAACGTGGCTATAGTCCTCTCGATCCACCACCGCGTACTTGGCTATCTTCATTATCTCCTCCATCGACCGGTACTTCCTCGTCGCGGGAAAATGCAATCGGCTTTCCGGCTGCTCCGCTCGGCGGCGAACAAAATGGTGGATATGTTTCTGCGCCGGCGACACCAGACGTGACAGTGACGAGCTGGACGGAGCCATATCGGGAAATCAAGGGTCGGAACTGGAATATAAAAATTGTTTGGGGTGAATTCCGAATTAAAGTTTCAGTCTTTTGAACAGTGATTTTTGAAGAGATGTA
>CM042185.1:28100580-28125466 GCA_023539305.1 Ilex asprella
AATTTTCACTTTAATTAATACCATAAATGAGGTAAATAAACTATCACACGGTATTACAATGATAAATTAAAAATATTATTTCTTCCAATACCTATGTTTTATATAAAGACAAGGGTATTAAAGTCAATTGACATCATATAACATCTTTTCTGTTTATTGTGAGGACCACAAGAAATATAAATTATCATATTGTATTTTTTAATACCTTGTGGTCTAAATAGATGTGAAGGACATTCAAGTCAACCACAAATGCAATTATTATATTTCCTGAGACCCACTTGAAAAACTTACCCATATTTAAGATCATAGAGTTAACATAAAGAGAACAATATTGTAAAATGCAAGTTTTTATCTAATTAAAAAATAGGTATTTGTATTTACTTCCATGCATCAAACTATAATTATTGATTGAAATTGCCCTCAACTAATTTGTTTCCCTGCCAACCCAATTCCAAAGCAGCGAATTGGTCATCATTTTGGCTCTGACATAATGAGCAGCCTTATTATAAGCTCTAGACTTATAGTATAATCACAAATTCAGATTCTTGGCAACAAATCTAATGTCCTCTATAAAGACAACAACCTTCCAATGTAGGGCATTCTCATTTGTAGTCAAAGTGATAATTTCTAGAAATCGTCCCTTTGAATCCCTCAAAATTATTCCCACAACCACAAGATTGTTCTATTTCTTGTATACTCCATCACAATTCAATTTTAGCCAGTTCAGTTCACCTTGTTGTATTGCGTGCCATTTGGGACTTTCTCCATGCATTTTGGGATCAAATAACAATAACTAAAGGGTTTGGGATGGCCTATTGGAAAAATGACCTCGTTTTTTTCTTTCTAGATATTCCACCCAACTGTAATCACTTTATTTTCCTCTATCTAGGTTAAGGTCCACTATTTTTATGAAGATCGTGACTCTTATGTTAACTCTATAGCTAATGTTCATTCCAAACCAAATGATATGGGTCCATTCACATGTAAAAAGTGAATGCTCTACGGTTTCGTCCTCTATTTTATAGATTTGACATATTGGGGTAGAGACACACTTCCTTTTGAAGAGATTTTGTTGCATAGCCAAAGCATTTGGACATGCTCTCTAACAAAAATGTTTCACTTTGGAGGTTGTTTTGAGTTTCCAGATTACCTGCCATAGTTTTGGGTAGGGTTGGTTGGATAAAGTCCCTAATGCTAAAATCCAATTTTACTTTTTCGTGTCATATACAACGGAAAAAAGCGTTGGCTACTAGAAATCAAGATGACAGCCTACCCCAATGGGTCGTGCTCGAGCACTGGCTATTGGAAAGCTCTTTTCTAGCTCTACTCAAATTCCCAAGTCTCGAGAGCGCTAAATTGGTTTTCTAAAAAAATCAAAATTGTAAAGCAACTCTCTAAGTATCAAGAGGTGTACGTACCAAATCTCTATCCAATAACTCTCTTTAAAAACCACATTTTGTATCGCTTGTATATTTTTGTTTTGACATTTTTTTTTGAACAATCCACCTTCATGTGTGTAATTCATTAAGTTGGAAAATTCTGGTTACAGTCATTCAAAAGGAAAGCCTTTAGCTCAGGGGGTGCGGCCACAATCCAATCCAACTTTTGTACTTTGACAAAGACATGTAATGAGACACTCTTAGACAACTATTCTTTTGCAAACAAATGAATGTAATGTGTATTGTACGAGATTGTATGCTTAAAAGTTAAAAATTAAGAAATTGGGCAAATCTGGGCCAAGGTATCGACATCTCACAGGTACCTAGCTTCTAATGGGTTCAGGTACCTGTATCTAAGCTCATAGGTATTGATACCCCAATGACAGTGGGCTCAGGTACCAATACCTATGCTCACAGGTAACAGTACCACACTGTCGGGGGCCCATGTACCAGTAACATGTCTTATAGGTACCGATACCTGAAAACTAGAGGGCTCAGGTACCGGTACCTTTTTTCAAAAGTTGAATTTTGAACTATAACATTGTTGAGCCTTCACATCTTGAGCTCTTTTCTTTGGATAATGTAAATGGTTAAATTTTAAGTCCTAGACTTGCGACGTAGACCTTGGAATGATCGTACGATTAATATATGCACATGTTCTATACTGTGTAGAGCTCTCGTAGAAAGAAGATTCTATTGAAATTCTGTTTTGTTATGATTCCGGTGAATGAGATGTAACAATGTGGTATTGAGTTAGACGGTACTCATGAGTATTTCCACGAGTTGATGGTTGATCATGTAACGCACCAAAATCCACCTTGGACGGCATTATTATCTAACACCATTCACATCATAAGAGCAACTAAAAATTTCCATAAGTAACAAATATTCCATTCATCATACAGAATATTTAAAGTGTCGTCCAAAAGAATAGGCCAAACTATGGCCATTCCATTCACCAAGAGTATTTTATCTCGCAGCAGAATAAACAAAAGATCACTAATACATTATCTCAAAAGAAAGTCCCTAATCTGGGACATAAGTATAACAATTCTAAACATCTCCCTCGGGATTCACGCTTCCATCTTGTTGAGCATCCCAAGCTACCTCCTCATCAACTCTGAGAGTGTCCTCTAAACCATAATCTGAAAGTAAATATTGTTTGTAGGGGTGAGCACTAAGCTCTGTAGCAATATTCTCCCAAACTCGAACAAGGTTTAGAAAGATGTAAAACAGTTCGGTCTCATTTCACAAGTATCATATATATTTTGAATTAAAGCAATGACATTTAAACAAATCTCAAGTTTAGGTAACAACAACAATTTAACAAATAAGTGAAACCAATATACAATCAAATAATCCATCTACCATCAACAGTTTCCAATAAGTTCTCGCGGAATCCCATACTTCCTCTAAACTCTTGTCAAATTATTTTTGGCACCATGAACGATAACCCATATACGATTAATAATCCATTCCACCATAAGTAGTTTCTCTCAAGCTTTGCGGAGTCCCATACCTCCCAAAACTTGTAAAAACCGTTTGTGGTATAAGGAACAATAACACACACTGTAGTCGCATCTCAAGTATGAAGTAGCTTTCACATGGTCCCCATCGAAAATATTATGCCCCACACAAAAGCGCATACAAATCACATACACACCTTCTTCCACGTTACCCCGTGAACGATAGTGGTTTAGTCCTCGTAAGGCACTAACCCCACTATGAGTGGTAGGATTGATCACACCCCCACGGAGTAGACGTCGACTACCCACTCCATAATACCCGGTCAATAGTAACCCATGCTCATCCCAAACAACCACACAAGAGATACAATACCAATCATTCCTCACATAACAAGCAATTTCCATAACAAAGTAAAACCCCCAATTTCACAAGTATATCTCAAATAATAAATAAATCCATAATCCTCAAATCTCACAATTTATGCTTTTCTAGTAGGACTCCTCAAGAAAAATAAGCATGAGATTCTCAAAAGATATATTTTTATTGTTTCAAGCAAAACACTAAAGTTCTTGTATCAAGAATAATTGAATATAGAGTTTTTATCTCAAGAACACATGAATAACAAGTCTTGAAATCAAGAACAATTGATTATCAAAGTTGAAGAACAAGCATAATTAGATATCACGTCTTAACATCAAGAATAAATCAATACTAAGCTTTTAAGTCAAGAACAAATCCATATCAATAATAAAAATCCAATCTTCTTGAAGAAAACTAGGTTTGGATGTTAATAATAAAGATTTAATGGATAACAAGCTATAACCTCCATCAAACATGGTAAGGATAGCAAGAATAATCAAGAAACAAGGATTGCATATCAAATACATATTAATATGAGTCAAAACATGTATATATATAATCCTAGGTATCATTGAACAAGATTGAAAGAATTTCCCTACCTTCCTCTTCCTTAGTGTTCTTGAAGAACTTGAAAGATTTGATCCTCTTGCTTGTGAAAAATCCCTTTAATCTTGTGTTTTCAATCCTTCTTTCTTGTTTCTCAAGGCTTACTAGGGTTTGAAATGATGTTTGGACGCTTAAGGAGGCGGCCTAAAGTATTTATAGAGGAAGAAAAATATCTCAGCCGACCTAATTATGATGTTCTGATTTGTCGTTACCGTTCGAACGGACCTTTACGTTCGAACGTCCCTTGAATTTCAGATGTTGGTTGCTCCCAGTACTTTGCATTTTCCATCAGACAAGAGTTTTACCGTTCGAACGGACTTCAACGTTCGAACGGTTTTCTCAGTTCTGCTGTAACTTCCAATGCAGTTTTTACCTATTTAGAGGTCGATTTAGAAAATTTTCGTGAAGTACTATTTTGTAGCCCTAGAAGTATACTATCTACTGTCAAAATTTCAGATCAAATGGACATCCAAATAAAAAGTTATGATCCAAACATTAAGGCAGTATCTAAGCTACTTCTTATTCCAATTCTCCCTAAGTGTGCTTTCACTTTGGAATACTTCCAACTTCTACAGCATACCTTATTACCTCAACTAACAATTTTTTATATCTAATATTACCATCCACATAATTTATACATACATCGATATATATATTAACAGTTCCATAGCATAAGTACGTTACCATGTAATGATAGAAATATGGGGGTTTACAGATCAACCGGTTGAGAAAAGACTCTTAGATTTTACGGCATCACATAAATCATGGTCATTAGTAAGTGTTATTAAACAAAGCACTAACGTTGCGTTTGGTATGTGGTATTAGACTTTGGGAATGGAATGATCATTACTTAGTAATGCTCATTCCATTGTTTGGTTTCTGGTAATGAAAATTCATTCCCATTCCTGACCATTCCGTTGGAATGACTAATCCCATAAAATATAAGATTAATGATTACCAAATTAATCATGGTATTACCCATTCCCAAATCAGTCAATAATGAACCCAATTCATCTAAACAAAAATCTGATCGTCTCGACTCTCTGCCTCTTCTTTGTTCTCCTCTCACCACTGCGTATTGTTCATCTTCTCTCTCTCTCTCTCTCTGTGTGCTCGTATCACCTCTATGACTACTCCTCCCTCACCGGAACTATGGCAGTACCTCCATTCTCTGCCTCTTTCTCATCTCTTTGTGATGCAAGGGACCATATCGATGACCAGGACTAGATCGAACTGACCTTTCCACCAATCTCAGGTAATTCCTCAATGCAGTTGATCTATAATTATTCACTGTTGATTGGTAAATTATGACTCACAAGAGACCTAGTGAAATGCTTTACAATGCAGACAAGGTGTTTGTCAAAATACCCGAGAAAAAAAAAGAGAAATTTCCTTACTTTGTTATACTATTTGATTATTGGTTTCATACTCTTCCAATCAACTGCTAATTTTTTTGTCGTTGTAATTTATAACAGATGTGACTTGTTTAAGTCCTATGATTGAATTAAATATGACTCTATTCAAAAATATGTTTTTTGGGAATATTTTCAATGATTCAGTTAAATAAAATATTGTCTTTATGAGTTAAGAAGGTCTTATCTTTGTGGGTTGGCACCTGAAAAATTTTGAACTTCAAAGCATTTCAAACATCAAGGCTAGTAGTAAAATAACTAGTGTCCAGATTGGATATTTTTGAAGCTGAAAAACATTGGCTGTGATTGGATATCTTCCGGACTTTGCTAAGCTATTGACTTTTGATAGCTATCTTAGCTGAACAATAATAAAGAATTGTGGAGGCTTATATATCCAAGCTAGTCCTTCAATCACAGAACACTTGGACATGGGTGATTTTAGGCAGAATGGATTTATGATTCTTTCAAATGAGTTTTATCTCACCCATGTTAATTCTAATGGTAAATTGGTAAAGGGCATATATTTTGCTTAGAGTCATGGAACCAAATGTTGTTAGTAAACCTGATTGCAATGTACTAATGTTCTGGTGTTTCTTCAAGGTTCTTCAAAATGTTGGCTCATTTAATATATATCTATTGATCAATATAGGATAGTTTGTGTTTATTATTATATTTTTAACCTATTCATTAGTATTCTGCAAATGTACATTACAAAAAGAAAACTTGGAATTATTATAGGTTTATGACATTTTTACTTGTTTCAGTTCATGTGTTGTCCAGAGCTTTTGTGTGGGCATTGCTGAATCTTGTAGTTTACTTTTTGATTCTTTTGTTTTTTTTTTCAATTCTTGGTTTATCAATGAATAGAATATTTTTTTAATAGTATTTTTTTTATAACTTCATCCCTTTTTGGTTTTAGACCAGAAAGCTAGATTTTGTTGTGTGGCAATGATTCTGTTCCATTTAGATAGCTCAAAGATTTCCTTTGGGTCCTTGTTGGTTGTTCACAATGACAACTTGAAAAACCTTCTTCCATTGCTACTCTTCAAGCTACTCACAACTACTCTTCAGGGGAGGGTTTAAAGGCGAAGGATGATGTTGCTGGAAAGGCTCTGCTATGTTTTTTACAGATTGATTCTCATTATTCTGTTGGATGGAATGGCTTTTGGGTTAAGTGGGTTTGTCCTCCTTGGGATTGGAATTGATCATGCAATATGGTTTGTGATGCTATGATTTTGAGAATGAATGCGATTCCCGGGTTTTGGTAAAAGTTGTTTTGGGATCCTGTGAGTATCCTTGGCAATATATGGGTTATTTGAGGAAAATGAAAGTTTTTTTGAGCAGTTTAAAGTTCAGATTAACCCATGTATTACGTGAAGCTAATTCGGTGGTAAATAGACTTGCAGATCAGGTTGTGGTGTGCATGAGATCAGTGGATTACTCTGTAAATATAAGGTTGCCTTGCAAGGTTGCTTCTGCTTTGGTGGAGGATCAAAATGGGTTGCCTATTTTGCGAAAGATGAAGGTGATTATGTTTGTTGATAAGGGTTAAGGTTGTTGAAGGTTTTGCCTGCATGAAGTTTTGATTTGTTTGAATGGGAGTGGCTGTTATGAAGAGTTTGGATTGGGAGCAAGTTTTGTTTGGTTTTGGAGTTTTGTTTTTGTTTGTTTTGATTGGTGTTTGTGCCTTATTTTGTTTTGGTTGTTCTGTTAAGACATCTGTGTCTTACTTTTGCATATTGTAAATTTGCTTTGTTAATATATAAAATTTTTCTTTCTTAAAAAAAAAGCACAATTCCTGAAGGATTATGTAAGCTATTGATGAAAGTATCACATTTCTATTTTTTTTTATTTGTTGTTTATTATTGATTTTTATTATTTTTTAGTGAAATTTTCATTATGTGATTCTTTGTGACTCTATTTACGACATATTTAATCTAATTTGTCAAGTTTTAAAATTAATAGAAGTCCTCATTATAATGAAATATGCAATAAGTTGAAAATTTTATGAAAAAAAATTATTTTTGTTAAATTTCATTCCATTCCAATAGAAATTATTTTATCCAAACTTTGGAATGGAATGGGCATTACATTCCAAGACTTAATCCCAAGTAATTACCAAACATTGGAATGGTAATACACATTCCATTCCATTCCTATGTCAATTCCATTCCCATGTTCATTCCATTCCTACTTAAAGGCATTACTGCTTACGAAACGCAGCGTAAGAGCGATAACCTACTTGTATGTAAGAAATATGCACGCAAACAATTATGGAAACATGTTTTAACTTATGAAAAGTTCACTTATGCTCAAGACTTAAAAAGTATGACAAATAACAATAAATGGTTCTCCCCTTTTGTTATTGCTCTTTACAAAACAAATGAAATAAAAACAAAGAAAAAAATTGGCATCTCATGATTTTACTCCCACTTACTCCATTATTTTAATGAAATTCATTAAATTCTTCACAAAATTACTCTTTCTCTCTCTTACAAGGTTTTTCTCCTTTTTTTTTCTTCACGAAGTGCCAAAGCATAACACATGTGGGAAAGATAGAGAATTATGCAAAGATGAAGTATAAATGTGGGAATAAAAAATAAAGCTAAAAAAATAAGTACAACAATCATGGAAATGTAATATCAAGATCAAAAGATAGATATGAAAAACAAATCAACGATTATGATATACAACTCAAAAAATATGCAGGATTACAATCTAAGGACAATTTTACAATTAAATCACTAATCCTAAGCTAAGTATCATATACTTCACGAAGTCTGGTGGTCAGTTACTCACCCATCTTTTTCTTTCCCTTATCCTTCCTTTTTTTTTTCTCTTTTTATCTCCCCTCCTTCTCCTCTTTATCTTTCTCCCACTCCTTTTGGCTCATAAGAGTCCTCACCAAACCCTTGCTTTGTCCAATCTCATGTCCAAAAATTAACCCCTATTGTTCTTGTGCTTTCTCCAAGACATCAACCTTGGAGGCCAAAATAGATACAACAACTCCAATCTTATCAAACCTTTCTTGAATTTTTCTCTGCTGATCATCTAATCTCATCATGATATACCTCAATAAATCCATAACCTCGATTGCTCGGAAAAGTGGTGTGTGGTGTTGTGAAGGTGCTAAGGCATGTGTCAGCAATGAAGGGTGATGGTGGGATAATATAACTACTAGGAATACCTAAAGTAGAAGATAGAAGGTAGAGGTGGAGGTGAAGATGATGTTGGTGGATGTTAAGGTATATGGGTCAAATCCTCATCAATCAACTCTCACCTCAAGTTTGTACTAGCTCTCTCTCCTTATTCTAGGTGAAACAAGATTTGAGCATGTAAAATGCTCTAGGAAATAAAGGTATAACCAATAAAGCTCTTCGATGGTTACACCTATTCAATAGGTAGAGCTTAGATTCTTTTTTTTTTTACCACAATCGAGAGATCGAATAACTAAATGGATGGTATTAAGGAGACTATACCCCTTAGTCAAGTCTTTCTGAAAGAACTTTCCTATCGTGTAGCTTGGTGGGTGTGACACCCCTTTACTCCCAGAAGCCACTATGTGAATCTATGACAATTATTCTTCCCTAGTTCTATAAGCATCATGTGATACCTTGGGAAGACCCAAAAATTTAACAATTTTAGTGGAAAAAACCTCAAAAAATTGTACCTCTAGCATACATATCAAATATCTCTTGCTCTAAGTTCAACCCATGGATTTAGGCATAGAACTCTTGAACCATATCGATTTTGGCAAGGCTAGGTCATGTCACTACCTAACTCCAACTTCTCGTGCGAAAAGCTCGAAGGACAAAAGTGTTAAGTATCTCATTGAGAAGCATATTTCATTTTTGCAAGTACTAAGCGATATTGAAGAGATAACAGTACCTCTCACGCATCGCACGAGTACTAAATATGTTCCCTTTTATTGCAAAAAATGATCCGAGCCTGCTTCGTACCACTAACCTTTTTTGTTGAAAAATGTATCAGTAGAAACACTTAATTACCTATGGGTTCACTTTTAATCAAAGAAAAACTAAGAATAATTGGTCTAAAGTGTAGTATCCGAGGTAGAAAAGTGGTATAAGGAACGATTTTTTTTTTTGGTTTGGAGGTGAAAGATTTTGGTTTGTAATTAATAAAGATGCGAATGTTCACTATTTTAACATTCCAACCGAAGAGCACTAGTGTGTTGGGATTGACCGCTCAAGCGATGGTGTTATTCAGGTAGCTAATGCTAACCACTTCGAATCCAACCCAAAATTATCCCTTTTTGACATGCTTTAAACTCTCTCAACTCCCCAATGCGTGTATGTCACACTCTAATTTGCACAAATAGGCATGAACTAAACTATTACCATCAACCATTTACAAAAATTAAATCATCCATCTTTCAGTATTTCGCTAAACAAATCCCAACAAACATAATTTAATCCTAAAGCTTACAACCAAAACCTTTAAATAAGCCAAATCTCCCTCTCAACGAGTGTAAAGTTAACAACATTCAACTTTGTCATAAAACAAAAGAAACTAAAATAGATAATAAAACCCTAAGCCTTGAAAGCTGGATTTACATCTTGATCCGATTAAAACTCCAACTTCTCATGTTCACCTATGGTAGTAACCTTTTCAATAACAAAATCTAAAAAATGTTAGAGGAAGGGGTGAGCAAACAAGTCCATTATAAAAACTCTCCCAAACTTAGATAAGGTTTATAACATGTACAAAAATTTATAAACAACAGATGTTCAACATCTTTAACAATAGATGCACAAATCCTCATAGGAATTTTTGTTGATCTTGAAGGAGCTAGGATTTTCATCTTGTTTAAGGCAAGTTCTATCTTGAAAAAAAGTCTCTCTAAACCCTAGAGTCTCTTGCTTACTCTCTTGTCATCCTCTATATTTGGGAATAAGAAATAAAAGGTATACAGGTGTTGTAAGACCCCGCACTATAATTAAATAAGGATACTATGATCCGAAGAGTTATCCTAATATGAATATAATAATGATAAAAATTTTGAATCATTGTTGAAAGATTAATCATGAAGTTTGAGTTTCGTGCATATTGACTTTTGGGTCAAATTTAGTTTCAGATGTGTTTAAGCTTTAGAATGGTGGATATGTAAGTTTTTAAATATTTTTAGTCAGAATAATATTACTATTGAATCCATAAGGTTGAGAAATCTTAGGATAAGTCATAAGGGGTCTAGTATAAGTTTGAAGGTGTTCCAGGGTTAAAATACATTTTGGAGAGAATTCGGGTAAAAAAGAATTTGACACTACCTTACAATTTTAGTCAAAATATTTTGCCCTGATGTCTAATTGACTTGATTCTTGTGGAATTAAAAACTAGATTTCAACAGCTACAAAATTGTGTTTCCTAAAAATTTAATGACTCCACTTGTAACAAAGTCAAATCGAGTCCGAAATCTAGGAAAGAAAGCCTCCACGTTCGAATGCAAACATTACCATCCAAACTCACCTGTGAAGGTTCTGACAGAAAGTTTGGAACCTTTGGACACTCCTAGGAAAGTTTGAACACCTTGTTAAAACATCCAAACACTCCCAAAAATGCTTGAATACCTCGCAAAAAATGACCTTGATTCAATTTTAAAGTTCTTTTCATTTTTCACCCTATAAATATCCTAGGGCCACGATTTGACACCCATTTAGCCATTTTTACACTAAACAAGCCTAGGAAACTTTGAGAAATATATAAAAAAAGAAAGAACTGGTTATATTTTAAAAGATGTATGTAAGAAAATTGTTAGATCATGTACTTGTAATTGACTAATTCGTGAAGTCTAGGTAAATCTCAACCAATTTTTATGGTCATCAAGCTTCAAAGATCAAGATCCATAAACGACAAAAGAAGGAAAGGAGATTAAGCTATAATGTTATATCAAAACTACTCTGATACACCTTCAAGCTTAGGACAAAATTAATGACCATAGAGACCTAGATCCCTTGGTTTAATTTTAGACTTAAGATGATTAAGGTAAACAAAATAGAATTTGGAATATTCAAAAAATTACTCCTAGGATTTTTCATTGAAAATATTTTATAAACCTTAAATTTGTTTTGAAAAGATAATTTGAGCTATTTATCGGACTCTATTTGAGCAACACCCTTTAGTGCTCAATAAGTCGAGTTTTTACTTGGTTTACTGCTTAAAAACCAGTAGGAATCACTCTATGTTTGGTAGCATTTGCTAGAGTGATTTTTGAAACACTTAGAAAGACAAAAATAGAGAAACCAGTGGAGACCTATTGATGACCGTTCTACGACCGCCTTCCATTACTCGAGTGGTCTAGAGGTCGCTTGAGCGGTCGTATATCGGTCTGCCCCTTGGAGGTCTAGAATGATCTTTTACTCCAACAATGATCGCCCTTCCATTGCTCGAGCAGTGGACGTAAATCTGTATTTTCTTAGTCCCCAAGATAAACCTTATTTTGTTTCCTATATATATAAAGCTATGTCATAAACCTAGGGTAAGCCTCTCTAAGCTAGAATAGACCAAAAATTCTTTTAGTGTCCAACCATCTTGATTCTTCTATTCAACCCTAATTCCTTAAGATCAAAGGCCAATCATCTTGATTCTTCCATTCAACCTCACACATTGAAGAAGAAGATCTTACTTGGTGTCAACCAAAACCTAGTTGGAGAAGTGTGTATACTAAGATCTTGGGTGTAAAGCCATGAAGATTACTTAAGGCCTAAACTAGCCATAATGTCAAAGAAGGGCCTTTGTCAGAGACATCTACAAAGGAAATAAGCATCTAGCCATGCGAATTGGTTGTGGTATAAGTCTCAAGTAATTGTAGATTGAATTTGAGTTTAGTAGATTATGCTTTGGTGAACTAAGAAGGTTTCTTGCGATTTTTCCTATGAAAGATTTCGCGTCAACAAATCACTTATGTTCTTTATTGTTTTTACATATGCACTTGTGATTTGATGCACACAGAGGCAATCTTTTTGATGATACATCTATTGAAAATCAGTTGAAGTAACATACATATGATGAACTGTTCAATTCTATAACTACTTCTGAGTCTATACTAAATATGTCTTATGTGGGAAAATGGGTCCAAAATTTAAAGAGCTATGATCAAGTGGCACAAAGCCTATTTCTTCAAGTTTTTGCAACATCTAAACCTGTGTTAAAGCCTCTCTCCAATTGACTTGAAATTATCTTCTTAGGGGAGAAAGAGATTTATCCAATGGTAATATCCTTTAAACTATCAGAGTCACAAGAACTAGAATTGATAAAAGTAATTAAAAGGCATCACAGTGCAATTGGGGACCGTAGCTAATATCAAGGGAATAAATTTACTTCTCAATACTCGTTGTATATACTTGGAAGAGGCCTCAAAACCCTCTCAACAACTGCAGCGAAGGTTAAATTTACATTTAAAAGAGGTTGTACAGGCTGAAGTGCTAATATTGATAGATGCAGGTATTATCTACCCCATCTCCGATAGTAAACGGGAAAGCCCTACCTAAATAGTAACCAAGAAATCCGGTGTCATAGTGGTAAAAAACGAAGATAATGAGTTAGTCTCAATGAGTATTGTCATAGGTTGGCGTATATGCATTGACTACAGAAAATTGAAATCTCACCAGAAAGGACCACTTTCCTCTACCTTTTCTAGACCAAGTTCTGGAAAGGATAGCTGTACATGCTTTTTATTATTTTTTGGACGGGTACTTGAGATACAATCAATTGAAATTGCACTAGAAGGCTAGGAGAAAATCACCTTTATATGTCATTTTGGTACTTTTGCATATTAGAGATTGTCATTTGGACTGTGCAATGCTCGAGCCACAATTCTAAGATGCATATTGATTATTTTCAGTGACATTGTGGAGCGCTTTTGTAGGTTTTCATGGATGACTTTTCTGCATTTAGTGACTTGTTTGAATTGTGTTTACATAATGTAACACCCCATAGTTTCTTTTATATATGTATATAAATATATATAAACTACTTGTGGTAAAAGTGTGGGTATGTGTAGTGATGTGTGTTTTAATTCGATGGGTGGAAAAGTAGAAATTTCGAATGTCAGTGTAAATCCTAGTTAAAGCTAATTTAGCTAGTGAATGGGTAACATGAATTGTAAAAGAACTTCTAGCAACTATGTTTGGGGTACAAATGTATGTTGTGAAAGTTTGGGTTGATTTTGTAAGGGTTTAGGATGGATTGGAAAGGAAAAACGGAGAAAAAAGGCAAAACTGGGCAAAACCCTACCGGTAGAGTATTGTACCGGTACAGTGTACCAGTACAGCCGAAAGAATTCTGAAACTTAAATGTCGCGATCTTTGTCCCATTTTAGCCTTATAAATACCCAAGGTCGCCTATTTTGGCTCTATTTCGGTCGCTCCAACCTTAGAAACCCTAAGAGAGAAAGAAAGGAAGAGAAGAGGGGAAGAAAGGAAGAGAAAAACAAGAGTCTAAAAGGGTTATCCAAGATCTAAACCTAGCTTCCAAGAACACAAGGTAGGGGTTTTCTCTCACTCACTTACATTGAGGCTAAGACCTATATATATGTAATCTTTTCACTTTAAAATTTTACATGTAGACTATATAATCCTTGTTTCTTAATACCCTTGTAACTATTATCATGATTTAAAAATATCATTGTTTGATTAACCCTTGAATCCTTTTCCTTGAGTAAAACCCCTAGATTTCAAGAGAGATGAACTTTTCTCTAAATTATTCTTAATTCTTTGATTTCAAAACTTTAGTGTTGAATATTGTACAACATAATAATATAGATTATGATCTCTTGTATATTTTCTTGGATTATTCAATTATATGACTCATGTGAGAAAATTGGGGATTTTACTATATTTGGAAAATTGTTGTGAATTGAGCATATTCTTGGTTTCCTCATTGTATGGTTGTTGTGATGGACTTGGATTACCTTCAAGAGATGCCGTAGAGTGTTAGAGGTTAGTCTATCCCAGTGGGGGGTGAGATGGTTTCCTAGCACTCGTAGTGTGTTATCATTTGGTAATGAGACTACTATCGTTCACTGGAGTTCGAACGAGGGATAGTATACTTTTCCTAGGAAGGGACTCGTCACTGCCATTGGTATGGTAGACGCCTTTTCCTAAAGTGCTTGTGCTTGTGATTGTGACGGGTGGACTAGGTATAAATCGAGGGGTAGATTCATGGGAAGCAATCATCATACATGGTACAGGGATGAACCGAAAATACATGGAATTATGAGTTGAGTCGTTCTTGCCGATGCATTGGTACAGGACAATACATGAGGGAGAAGCCCTTTTTCTAAATAGCTTAAATTGGAATATTGGTTATTGTTGCTAAACTCCTTTTATTCGTTTATTTGATTATTGCTACTGTTTAAACTTGAGATCTCTTTTAAAATGCCCTGTTTTATTTCAAAGGTTATATATGTTACTTGTGAAATGAGACCGACCATTTTCTATGTTTTAAAACCTTGTTTGAGTTTGGGAGAAGTGTGGCTACAGAGCTTCGTGCTCACCCCCTACAAATTACATTTTTCAGATTTGGTGCTAGAGGAGGATCTCGGCATCGACGAGCCAGGACATTGGGAGGCTCCACTCGAGGGAAACCTAGATCCTGAAGTGGATATGTAGAGTTGTAGTTTCTTTTGTACTAGACTAGGACATTCTTTTGGAACATTGTGTAGTCTAGTTTCTTTTGTTTATTCCGCTGCGTTTCTTTAATTAATTTTTTTGTAATAGCCATGGCATGACCTATTCTTTTGGGATGATAGTGTGGATATGATATATGGTGAATGGAAGTTTATCTTATGATGGATTAATGGACTTGATGAGGTCAATTGTAGTATAATTGTACAAATTATGTTTTGGGTAGAGCTCCCCGTACAGAGGAAACTCTGCCCGAATTTTGTTAAAAATATCGATTGTGATGAATGAAACTTCCTTATTTATGGATTTATTTAGTGCTCTCATGAGGTGAATGGTGATTAAAAAGTAATACTGCCAAGGTGTATTTTGGTGTGTTATACATAATCTTAAAACAAATCCTTACACAGTATGACGACACCAATATAGTTTTAAATTGAGAGAAATGTCATTTTATGGAGACGCAAGGGATTGTCTTAGGTCATGTTGTATCGTCTAAGGGGATTAAGGTTGATAAATCAAAAATTGACTTAATATGTAATCTTCCTCCAGCTAGGATAGTAAAGGATGTTAGGTCATTTCTAGGTCACGCTGGGTTCTATACAAGATTCATAAAAGACTTCAATTCCATATCTTGGCCAATGTGTAATCTCCTATGTCAATATACATCATTTGAATGGAATGATGCGTGCCAAATGGATTTTAAGAAACTTAAAGCCATGCTAAATTCTTCACCGATTATGCAGCCTCCTAATTAGATTTTACTGTTTGAACTCATTTGTGATGCTAGCAATTATGATGTAGCTGTTGTCTTGGGACAACGAAAGGATAAGAGACCCTATGTTATATACTATGAAAATAAAGCCTTAAATGATTTATAAATGAACTATTCTACAATAGAAAAGGAATTGCTTACAATAATATTTTCTTTAGATAAATTCAAATCATATTTAATTAGATTCTCAATTGTGATTTTACTAGCCATGCAACCTTGAAGTACTTGCTAACGAAGAAGGCTGCCAAGTCACGTCTCCTCAGATGGATGCTTTTACTATAAGAGTTTAATTTTATTACTAAAGACAAAAAAAAAGAGAGAAAATGATGGCCGACCATCTTTCTAGGCTAAATTATGACACAAAAGCGGAACCTCTCCCAATAAACGAAATCTTTCTTAATGAGCAATTCTTTGTTATTTTCTAGTTATTACGTTTTGTGGATATTGTCAATTATTTGGCCACATGTACCATTCTTTTTCACTACAACACGATCGACAAAATTTGTAAAATTGGTCAAGTAATTTCGTTTTGTCATTTAAAAGTTTGTGATGAATATTTTTCTTCAAAGAAAATCGTTGTTAAAATCTTGCAGTGTGGATTTTATTGACCCACTCTCTTTAATGATGTACATACTTTTTGTATAGTTTGTGATAGATTCCAAAGGTTGATAAGTATTTCTAAACGAAACATGATGCCCCTAAACCCCATTTTAATTATTGAAACTTTTGACTACTAGGGTATTGATTTTATGAGATGATTTTCCATTTGTTTTTGAATATCTATACATTTTGGTTGCCATTGATTACGTTTACAAATGGGTTGAGACAATTCCTATTCAAAATATGATCACCGCATGGTAGTTAAGTTTTTGAAAGAATACATTTTTTCCCGATTTGGAATCCCTCGAGCCATTATAAATGATGGGGTGCACATTTTTGTAATCGTCAATTTGAAAATTTGATGAAAAAATATTTGATTTTGCATAAAGTAGCTGTCCCTATCACCCATAGTCAAGCAGATAGGCCGAACTAGCCAATCGAGAGATCAAAAATATTTAAAAAAAAAACGGACACCCAAACCGCAAATATAGGTCCTTGCAGCTGACTGATGACTGATGCGATTTATGCCTATCGCACTGCTTACAAAATAATTTTGGGAATGTCTCCTTATAAACTGGTTTATGGAAAATCTTGCCACATTCCTGTAGAGTTGGAACATAGAACTTATTGGGCAATCAAGATGATAAATTTTGATCTAGACAAAACAAATGCATCCATAAAACTTAAGATAAGTGAATTGGAGGATTTACGGAATTTAGCATATGAAATGGCCATGATTGTAAAGGCCTAGATGAAAATTTTTCATGATCAAAGCATTGTGGGGAAATCCTTTACCCCTTCCCAAAAAGTTTTACTGTACAATTTAAAACTCCACTTATTTTCTGGCAAGTTGATGTCTAAATGGATTGGGCCCTATATTGTTAAATATGTATTTGAACATGGATCTGTTGAGATAGAAAATTTGTCAAATAATAATATTTTTAAAGTTAATGGTCAATGACTTGAACCATTTCATAACGGATTTGTTGAAAATGTGGATTTCATTGACTTAATGGAACCACAAAATATTCTCTAAACAAAAAGCACTGAATTGTATATTTTATATACATGTTGAACTAATATCAGTTTGTTTTGTAGGATCCTGAACATATTTCCTTTCTTTCACCCTTTTATTTTAAACTTTTACATTAGCATTTTCACATTGAGAGCAATGACGCATTTAAGATGGAGGGTAGAAAAGGGAATGTCAAAAATTTAAATGTTTCTTTTATATATGTGTATAATTTTATAATTTTTTTGTGCTTTTTTAAATAAGTGTGTTATTTTTTGCTTTAATTTTTGTGTATTTTTATAAATAAATGTGTTAATTTTTGTGTTGTTATAAATAAGTATGTTAATTAGTATAGACTTTCTAAAAATTTCTTTTTCAATTTGTAGGACAATTGTTACATTTAATCAGAAAATTAGAAATTTCAGCTAGCAGAAGGAGCCGAAAGTAAGAAAACCAAAAAAACAGCAGCGTACGAACGCCCAGTGCGAATATGAAAGCTGTAGTTTCATTGATTAGTCCATTTTTAGCTTCTTCCTCTCATTTTTCTACAACCCTAGCCCCCCCTAAACCCTATCCTTCCATATATCTTCACAACCTATTCATTTTTCTTAGATTTTAGCCTGATTAAACATCTAATCTACCCATTTTAGCTTGATTTCACCTCTTAAAAGCCAAATCAAAAGACTTGGGTCATGTTGTATTGTCTAAGGGGATTAAGGTTGATAAATAAAACATTGACTTAATATGTAATCTTCCTCCCCCTAGGACAGTAAATGATGTTAGGTCATTTCTAGGTCACGCTAGGTTCTATACAAGATTCATTAAAGACTTCCGTTCCATATCTAGGCTAATGCATAATCTCTTATGTTAGTATACATCATTTTAATGGAATGATGCGTGCCAAATGAATTTTGAGAAGCTTAAAGTCATGCTAATTTCTTCACCGATTATGCAGGTTCCTAATTAGACTTTATTGTTTGAACACATTTGTGATGCTAGTAATTATGATGCAGTTGTTGTCTTGGGACAACGAAAGGATAAGCGACCCTATGTTATATACTATGCAAGTAAAGTCTTAAATGATGCAGAAATGAACTATTCTACAACAGAAAAGAAATTGCTTGCAATAGTATTTTCTTTAGATAGATTCAAACCATATTTAATTAGATTTTCAATTGTGATTTTACTGGCTATGCAACCTTGAAGTACTTGCTAACGAAGAAGGATGCTAAGTCGTGCCTCCTCAGATGGATACTTTTACTGCAAGAGTTTAATCTTATTATCAAAGACAAAAAAGGGAATAGAGAATATGATAGCCGACCATCTTTCTAAGCTGAATTATGACACAAAGCAGAACCTCTCCCAATAAAAAAATCTTTCCTGATGCGTAATTCTTTGTTATTTTTTAGCTACTACGGTATGTAGACATTGTCAATTATTTGGCCACAGGTACCATTCTTTTTCACTACAACACAATCGACAAAATTTGTGAAATGAGTCAGGTAATTTTTTTGGTCATTCAAAAGTTTGTGATGGAGTTTTTTTCTTCAAAGAAAATCGTTGCTAAAATCTTGCAGTGTGAATTTTATTGGCCCACTCTCTTTAACGATGTACATGTTTTTTATCTAGTTTGTCATAGATTCCAAAGGTTGAGAAGTATTTCTAAACGAAACAAGATGCCCCTAAACCCCATTTTAATCATTGAAACTTTTTACTACTTGGGTATAGATTTTATGGGATTATTTTCCATTTCTTTTGAATATTTATACATTTTGGTTGCCATTGATTACGTTTACAAATGGGTTGAGACAATTCTTTGTCGAAATAATAGAGGTGCAACTTGGGTTGGGCAATCCGATTTCAACCCGAGTCCAACTCGAAAAAATTAGGGCTTGGGTTAGAGTTTTTAATACTTGAGTTGAGCTTGGGTAAAAAAACTCCAACCCAAATTCAATTTGGGCCGGGCTCGGGTTGAGGCATCCCGAACCTGAGCCGAATCGAACACGACAAATTAATATATATATATAACATTAGCACTTTTTTATTCATTTTTACTCCATCGTCCTCTATTTCTTATTGCTTGCTAGTCTGTTATGCGTGATTAGTGGTGATAATGTGATGTTTTAAGTTTAATATTTTTATGGGTCTAATTTCTATGTTTTCTGGGATTGTGCTTTGAGATCACTAGTTTTTTGGTGTAAAAGCAGATGATCAATAATCGTGCATTGTTATGAACGAAATATATGGATTGTTTTATGAATTTGTAATTATTCCCCCTCTCTCTGTCTCTGTTGCAGTGAATCCGAATTCAATCCGAGCCCGCCCGAATTAAAGTCGGACAGTGCTCGGGTTGAGTTCTTCAACCTGAGGTAGGATTAGAGTTGAAGATTATATATTTAGGGTTGGACTAGAGTTGACTGTCTAACCTGTCCAAGTTGCACCCCTACGAAATAATGATCACCGCATGGTAGTTAAGTTTTTGAAAGAATACACTTTTTTCTCGATTTGAAATCCCTCGAGCCATTATAAGTGATGAGGTGCACTTTTTTGTAATCGTCAATTTAAAAATTTGACGAAAAAATATTTGATTTTGCATAAAGTAGCTACCCCTATCACCCACAATCAAGCGGACAGGCCGAACTAGCCAATCGGGAGATCAAAAATATTTTGAAAAAATGGTAAACCCAAACCGCAAATATATGTCCTTGCGACTGACTGATGACTGATGCAATTTATGCATATCACACTGCTTACAAAATAATTTTGGGAATGTCTCCTTATAAACTAATTTATGGAAAATCTTGCCACTTTCCTATGGAGTTGAAACACAGAACTTATTGGACAATCAAGATCATAAATTTTGATCTAGACAAAGCAGATGCATCTAGGAGACTTCAGATAAGTGAATTGGCGGAATTATGAAATGAGGCATATGAAAATTCCAAGACTGCAAAGGCATAGATGAAATTTTTTCATGATCAAAACGTTGGGTGGAAATCCTTTACCCCTTCCCAAAAAGTTATACTGTACAATTCAAAACTCCACTTATTTCCTAGAAAGTTGAGGTCTAGGTGGATGGGACCCTATGTTGTTAAACATGTATTTGAACATGGATCTCTTGAGATAGAAAATCCGTCAAATAATAATATTTTTAAAGTTAATGAATGGTCAATGATTTAAACCATTTCATGACGGATTTGTTGAAAATGTAGATTCCATTGACTTAATGGAACCAAAAAATATTTTTCAAACAAAAAGTGCTGATTTGTATATTTTATATGCATGTTGAACTAATATCAATTTGTTTTGTGGGATCCTGAACATATTTCCTTCCTTTTACCCCTTTATTTTAAACTTCTACATTTGCATTTTCACATTTAGGGCAATGACACATTTAAGATGGAGGGTGGAAATGGGAATGTCAAAAATTCAAATGTTTCTTTTATATATGTGTATAATTTTATAATTTTTTGTACTTTTATAAATAAGTGTGTTATTTATTGCATTAATTTTTGTGTGTTTTTATAAATAAATGTGTTAATTTTTGTGTGGTTATAAATAAGTATGTTAATTTTTAATTATTATAGACCTTCTAAAAATTGATTTTTCAATTTGTAGGACAATTATTGCATTTAATCAGAAAATTAGAAATTCCAGCTAGCAAAAGGAGCCGAAAGCAGGAAAAAAAACAACATCGTCTAAATGCCTAGTATGAATATGAACGTTACAGTTTCATTGATCAGTCCATTTTTAGCCTTTTCATTTCATTTTTCTGCAACCCTAGCCCCCCAAACCCTATCCTTCCATAGATCTTCACTACCTATCTTTTTTTCTTAGATTTTAGTCTGATTAAATATCTAATCTATCCATTTTAGCTTGATTGATGATTTCACCTCATAAAAGCCAAATTAAAACCCTCATTGCATAAAAAATCTTCAAAAATCAATGGGATCTAAGAAGAAGTCTATTGCTCACAAATCACAAGCAAGCAAAAGTAGATCGCGAAGGTAGGCATTCCACCACCTCAAGAGCTTCGTGACAACAAAATTGGAGTGGACAAGTGCCAAATCCATAGGTCCACTCTGAATTTGAATTTGATAATTTTGAAAATCTTGAGCAACAGTTATAGTATGAATGTTATTTTGAATCTAAAACTGTTGTTAATAAATGGGCTTTTATCTTTGAGGACTTTGAACAATTAGGCATTATGCAAGATTTGGAGACAAGAGATTGGGCTAGCTATATGAAAACTGTGGGCATTGGTTTTGAAGGTATTTTACGAGAGTTTTATAGCAATGCTGAGATCACTGGGTCTAGGAAATTTGAAACATTTGTAAAGGCAGTTAGGTTTTAAGTAGGTATGGGTACTCGAGCAACTAAGACCGATAAGGAGGGAACCCAATGCCAAATATCCCACTGACCACCTTGATTTAACTATGATTGGGAGAGATTGGCCAATTACCCAACCTTGTGTGGGGTAGAATTGGAAAATATGTCAAACAAGGGGATTTAACTAACAAATATCAAATTTGGAATTTGATTATTGTTTCTAAGCTCATGCCTCAATCCCAAAAAAATAGATTTATACCAAAAGGGCTAGGTTGCTCTTTTCCCTTAGTGTCAGTTATTCCATCAATTTGCCAAATTTAATACTAGAACAGATGGCATAGGCAATTCAAAACAAGAAACCCTCACTTCTTTTTGGTATTTTGGTAACTAACATATGTAAAATCAAATAGATTTTGATGGATCCTACCTGGACACCCGATGGAGAATTGACACATCTTGATGCTACATCTCTTAAGAAGAGCCATGCAGGGCAAGGAGGACAACCAGGAGGTCAACTAGTAAATCAAGGAGGAGAAGACACATGAATATGATCAAGAAGAGCATCCACCAGTAGATGAGAGGACTAATAGAGAAATACTGCTGAGTTTGGAGGCAAGGATGGGTCAGTTTGAAGCAACTCAGAAGGAGATTCTCAGCCGCCTTGGGAAGAGATTTGGTGGACCATCACTGTTGGTATAGAGACTAATCGTTGATATGGGCACTTTTGAGAAGATTACTTTTGAAATTCTGATTTTTGAACAATTTACTTTTTGCTTAACTTAGTTTTTTTTGTCAAGCTTAGGATTGGTTTTCAGTTTATTTGATGGCCACTAGATTTGGATTACTTTTTCTTAACTGTGTTAACTGAGGGTTGTTGAGGTATTTTACTCAATTTTTAATTTAGGATAAATTGTTATGTGTGAAGTAACATGCAATTATTTTGATGATCAAACTACTCATGAGTTTGACTCACTTTGGTTTACTACAGGACTATATGCTAAACTTGAGTGTCATCTTGATACTCATATTTAGAACTTATAACTCATGTTCATGGCATTCATGCTATTTGAGAATTTTTGGAATAACATTTTTCTTTGAAGGCTTACATATATAGTGGAGATGAATTAATTACGCTGAAAAATTGTGAGCTTATTCTCCTTCGAGGGAATATGTACATTTACTCGAGTAAAAATTTTATTCAGCTACACTTCATTGAATAATCTCATTATTTTTTTCTTGATTGACACATGTTGAGAAATTAGTTGGCATGCCCTATGAAAATTCTTAGGAATTGTACATATGCACCCTCTTGAAGAATGATCTAAGGCCATTTCTTGTAAAAAGTTGAGTTGTATCCATTTCTTTCTAAAAGATGTCCTCAGTCAACCGTTATTGAGCCATTAAAAGAAAAATTCCTTTCTTAAGCCACACTTTTGACCAACCAAAATTCAAAATAATTTAATCCTACATTGGTTATCCCGAATTTATATTTAAGGTTGCTTTTATCAAGGGATATGCAGTGATGATAATGTTTGGAAAAGAAGAAGCAAAAGGAAAATACAAGTGAAGGCTATGGGAAAAAAAAAGAAATAAGAAAAGAAAAGAAAGAAGGCAAGTGGAAAAAGAGTGAAAAAAATAAAGCTCAGATCAAAGCTATAAAACCTAGAAAGAGGATGTGGCCGGTTTTTATAATTCAAAGTAAAAATTTGAAGAAAGAGTGAAGGAATATACTTATACGTGATAATTCGGGTTAACCCTTCTGAACTCCTTTGACCCTTCATTTATTTAACCTATCACCCCAGGCCACGTTACATCCCTCAGGAAGTTCTATTTGATTTCAAGATAGGTGTAGGTATATAATTCTACCCTTATCATTTTAAAGGTATGACAATGAAATTGCTTATATCTTGTATTAATTTTCTTTCATGAGATTATGCTAAAATTGACATTTCTTCAAAACCATTTTTTTGAATTTACATGTGAAACAATTTTCTTTGAATACATGATTCTCTTCACAGGTAATTTATGAGCGACAATTCAATAAAACTCGAGTGATTCTTTTAAGAGTGTTTTTTCAATTAAGGATTGAAATTCAAGCTAACCATGAAAAGTTGTGAAGAGAGGGATGTTATTTGTTAAATTCTCCAAATAGATATGACACACATACACACGAGTTTTGAATAAAGGTATAGTGTATGAATACTGAAGTTTAACATGTAGTGCTAATTGTGAGCTTTAAGGGGAATTACTCAAAGGAAATGATTGGTTGCCATTATAATTACATTATTAACTAACACATAATCATTTTTTCTAATCATTGAAGTTTGTAGGTATCTTCACTAAAAATTTTCACGATACACAACTCATCCACTAAAGATGACCTAAGGGTTTAACGACATATTGCATAGACTAAATGCAATCATGAAACCTACGAATGTGGTTATATATTTTATTACTTGTATTACTAGGGACTAACAATAACTAGGTTGGGGGTGTGATTAACCTTTAAAAGTGAAATTTTCATATACATTAAAGAGGTTACTTACATACATTTAGTACTTAGTTGTTTGTAAAATAAATGACTTAATTAGTATATGGTAGATTTGGGCACTAATTTGAATTGCAGGGCAAAAATACAATTCGGAAAAGTTAAGGGCGAAAAAGGAAGTGAAAAAGTGGATTGGAATCAAGAAAATGAGAAAAACCAACAAAAAACTAGTATCTAAATGTCTGCCACCACAGTTCGGACGCTATAACTGCCTCAACATTCCCATACATAAGGCCACAAACAATGGAGGCTAACAAAAACTGGCATTCGAATAATAGCCACCATTGTCCAGATGCCCCTTCCCATGCACAATCATAGTAGTTTGTAAAACCAAAAAATTACTGGCATTTGAATGCTTGCCAGCACCATCCAGACGCCCCTACCGAAATTTGAAAATTGTGTTCACACCTAAAGCTCAAGATTGTTGGCTCTTTTGTCAACCATCTCCATCTATAAATAATTCCTATGTTTTAGGAGAAAGGGATCACTTTTAGAATTCTATTTTCTCTCCAAGCCTTGCAATATTTTAGACACCTCTAGCTTCTACATTTCTTAAGCTAACTTCCATATTTAGTAAGATGAACTTAACTCACCTTTCTAACTTCCTTTGAGTTTTGAAGGGTGAGTTGTATTTCATTTACCAATGAGTCTTTGGTCCAATGGTACTCCTTGCCTTGTGAAGGCTTTGCCTTCTTGAGGT
>CM042185.1:28125866-28136237 GCA_023539305.1 Ilex asprella
ATTGATATATTGAGCATAATGATGATTTATGGAAGTTATATGCACATGATATACATTTCCATGGAATATGATGATAAGTGATAAATGTTGCTCATGTGGCATTCATTACATGGGATATGACATGGATAAGCAATGGTTCATTGCATTGCATTTGCACGGAACATCTCATCATGTGGGTGTGTGCATGGTTATCGTCAATACCACACTTGGTGATTGACAGAAGGCTTGAAAAAGTTGGGCCGAAGGCCTAGCTGAGCCGTGTAGAAGCATGATAAATTGGGTTTGGGGTTAGCAAGACGGGGCTAGAAGATCCCTCAGGTGAGAGACTTGGTGATTAGATATGCACTCTGTTGGTATAAGAGCCCATAAAGTGTGTCAGTGTACACAAAATCGTTAGTAGAAGTCCATCAATTTCGTGTCGGTTGGGTGCCGTTGGTGTAAGTCCATGAATATCCACCCCTAAGAATGACCCTAGATTTGTAAACGTCATTTGATGTGTAACATGGATGATGGGTTCATACACATTGGCACTTGCATGTGTTAAGGAGCCAGGAAGGGCTCAGATTGAGTGCATGAATGAGTCTTACCTCATTGCATGGCATGTCATAAAAGATTCCATCACTGAGTTGCATATACTTGATTGGAATTGTTGTGGATAATTGAATGTTGCATGTGAGCATTTCATGTGCATCTATGTGGAGAGTAGCCTCTATAGGAAATATTCTACTGAGCGTTACTTGCCCTATACATGAACACATTTTAGGTGCGAGTTACACGCCAGTGGAAGGATCTCATTCGGACCATCAAGGGTGAAGAGGGGCCGACTTGTGACCTTTAACCTTGAATTTTTGTAAAACATTCGTTAAAACTATGTTTTAGCATGTATAAATATGAAATACTTGTAGTAAAACTTGTATGAATCATGTATAATGTTGAAAAGTTCATTATACATGTTTGGGATGATTTTGGGAAGGTTTGAAATGGATTGGAAGTCGGAAAACAGAGGTATAGACATTCTAGAATTTGGTTGACATTCAAACGCCAGTCCACGTACGAACGTGGGAAGCTTACAGTACTTTGATTTCTACAGAGCTCTGTTGAACATGCAAAAGTACGAGGAGCACTTGACATTCGAAGTCCAAGCGATGTTCGAACATAAAGCAGACATTCGAACGCCAATTAACGTTTGAACGTGAATTTGAAATTGAACTTTTAAGATTCCTTCACTATACTTTCGGGCTTGGGTTTCTTTGGTTCAAAGGACACAAATGGACTTCAAATGAGTTATACTGGGATATATTGAACCCCGATTGATTTGAATGGTAACATGTACACGGGTTGCACGTGTGAGTTATAATCTTGACTTAAGGGATGATATTGATTGATATTTATGTAATGTGTCGGGTTGTGCGACACTCACTGGTATTTTCGCGGGTTAACAGGTGGTCAACGATCAATAAAGGACCCCCGGATTTTGGGGAGTCACACTTTTCTAGCTTTTTAATGGCCATGAAAGGTGATTAGTTTCTCATCCACTCTTTAGTGAAGGGGGATGGATTTATGTTAAAATATTTGGATAATATATTTGTGTAATTTTTATTATGCTTACTTGTCTAATCTAACTTATAAATGGTTGATTGAATCTAGCAAGCTAACATACTTTGTATAGTTGTTTTACTACATATGGATAAGTTGAGTATTGCTATAGTTAATGCTTATAACTTTCTACAAGTATTTAAGCTAGGTCTTCATGTTATCCTTCAATCTTCACCCACACGGTGCTTGACTATATGGTTGATTATCTAACCGAACTGGATGTTTGTTTAAGTTATTTGATTGATTATTCACAAGTTAAGTTCTAACATTTTCAATATTTATGACTATGGGCATAATGTCAGAGCTAAGCTCATTAGTCTAAAGTCAATCATCATTCTTCGATTAATCTACTGTTGACACAGAGCTTAGCCGAGATTTTATTATTGCACAAGTATTGCCTTCAAACCCTCATGCACGATTCTGGAACCTTGAACTAGAGAATGAATTTTCCTTATTGTCAACCCTTTACATTTACTCGTGCACACAAACTCTTCACAGCACAATCACTCATTCTTTAAACTTTCTTATGTCTTTGTCTGTATTGGTCTTTTATTTAAGATACCAACATTAGTTTCCCGAGGATTCGATCTCAGACTAATTGAGTTATAACTACAACTCGATCCTTATATTTGGGTGTACATATCTCTAGTCGAGTTGCAAATTATTAATTAAAAAAAATTAAACTTAGAGCTCAAACAATAAGTTGTTATCCATTTCTTTCTAATTGAGTGGGCTTTCCTATCACACAAATGATTTTCTAAGCATTGTTCTTGGTCATCATATCAAAGATGAGCCCCAAATTTGGACCCATAATTTAGTATGGTAGAAGTCGTAGTCTCGAACAGTTGTTTGGGGTGAGCATTTCTTCAATACGACAAAGGTACCCATCATAGACCATGGACTCTCCTAAAAATTTTTGTCTCTATCTTTTTCATCCTTCAAACATAAACATGTAGGTATTTTTTTTCTCAATCAGTTATAGAGAAACCCTTATTTGTTTTGGGTGGGGCTATTCCCACCCCCACAAATCTCTATTCCTACCCTATTTAATTTCTTATTATCAAACTATTAAGCTCATCCCTTCTAGAACCACCCATTAGTAATTAAGTCTGGCTCATGCTACATACACCCCTTTTAATAAGTAAATCTAATTTATATTTTGTCATAATTAGGATTTTTTTTTCAATCTCATCTCATGCACTCGCAAAACATTTTTTCAATATGAATTTTTTCAGTGAGATAAATGCTAGTATTACTTCTTAATTTAATTTTATGTTTGATTTCATGTTTTTTATATGTTTTTTCATTACTTTCGGTATATTTTGATATCTTTGTCAAGTTTAATAATTTTTTATTTAGAATTTATATGTGGGTATATTTATGTATGCGTTAAGATTATTTGTTCTTTTTTTTTGCTTGTTCGATTTTGTGTTTGTGCTTGATGCTTATTTTTTTTTTTGTATTTGGTTTTGTGTCTTGTAGCTTTGCTTGTTCTTTTAATCTTCACTTAATTTTTTTCCTTTTTGTTTCGACTTGCTTCTTTTTTTATGTTTTTTTCTTGTTTTGTTCTTTTTTTTTTCTTGTTTCAACATGTTTTTTTTATTTGTTTCGTTTTTTTTTTGTTTTTTCTTGTTTTGTTTTTGCTTGCTTTTTTTTTTTCTTATCTTGTAAATATATTTATACATTCAAACTAATTGTATTTTTCATTATTGTTTTCTTACAATGACTTCTTTTAGTAAAGGGGAGTACATAAAATAAGTGAGTTTAACTATTAATAAAGTGTATGCAACATGGAGTGCGCTTAGTTACTAATGGGGGTGGGTATAGAAAGGGTGGACTTAGTAGTTTGATAATGAGAAATTAAATGAGGTGGAAATGGAGATTTGTGGGGTGAAAATAATCCAACCCATTTGTTTTTCATGCTCCCAATAGGACATTACTCACTCCCTACTTGTTTAAAGCTGCTTCAGAGATAGAGCTCCCTTTGATCCAAAATTGTTGGACTTCTTAGGTGTTGGATGAATCCAAGTATAATGAGAGTCTCGGGTGGTTTGTCTTTGCGATCTGGTTTATGTTTCCATTGTTTGCCAGGTTGGGATTTCTAGGGAGGCTTTAAGCTGTGATTTTGTGAAGAAATTGGAGATTATTTGTTTGGTATTTTTGGTTTGGGTCGAAGAAGGGTGTGTTGAAAGATAGCTTTGATACTACTTGTTGATTTTGCATAGTGGATAATTAATACAAATAATACATATTGGAAGATATCAATTGAAAGATAGGAAAATAATAAAAAAATGACACAAAGATATAACGTGATTCAATATAACATATCTACCTTGGTATACCGTACCTATATCCACAGTTCAAGAATTTACATCGATGTATTATTCATTGAATCTAGTCATCTAGTTCTGGTAACTGATTACATAATAGTTAATTCTATTTATACCTATTCAGATACAACTTGATATTTATGTTTCTTATCTCATGCACATGTCTAATATACCTATTCATGGTATATTAAAACTTTTCCAATATAATCTTATTCCATATAGGATTCTTACATTGATTACTCAACAAACTCTCATTCACGACAGTTAGAAAGTTTGAGTCAAATTTCAACAGTCTCTCTTGAACCAAACTCTTCAAATTTGGTCATACCCAACATCGTTCTGATCCACCAATTTTTTTTTCAAGCACCACATATAAACTTGCTCTTTAGAGTCGCCATAATCCTCTCTGTATTTCAAGAGTCTGTGTCTTGGCATATATCATCTGTATATCTCTGCCCACGTCTTACCTGGTCTTAGGAAGTCTCAATGGTCAATGCTTCACCATTCAAAGGTAAAATCCTAGTGACTCGTAATTCACGAGACATCAAATCATCACTATTGAGTTTATGTTAGCTCAATAGCTCCAAAACCATTGGAATATCACGACTTCAACTCTAAGAGCTTAAAAACCTGAAGAAACATCTTCAACACAACATGTATGGTAATTCTTGAAATCCAAATAATCAGGAAGTAACTTAGTCTTTCGTTTGATTTTCTACCAACTTTAATTTTTTTTTCTTGTGAATCTAAATAAAAATATAAATTATACATATGAGGCAAGAGAGTCTTCTTTAACATGAATACCAATAACTTCTCTAATTGTTCTACTAAGATCATCAATCTAGCTCTGATTGTTACACCAAGAGTGTCAATTTGACTTTGATGCCACTTGTTGGAATATAGCTCTGATGCCACTTATTAGAACATAACTTTGATACCATTTGTTGGTTTTGCACAACGAATAATTAATACAAATAATACTTATCGGAAGAAAATAATTAAAAGATAGAAAAACAATAAAAAACATGACACAAAAATATAACGTAATTCAATATAGCATATTTACGTTGGTACATTGTACCTATATTTACGGACCAAGAATCCATATCGATGTATTATTCACTGAAATCTGGTCATCTGGTTCTAATAACTAATTACGTATTACTTAATCCTAATTATAGGGATAAAATTTTGTAACCAAAACCTATTATGATATAACTTGATCTTTATGTTTTCTATCACATGTACATGTTTAATATACATATTCATGGTATATTAAAACTCTTCCAATATAATCATATTCCATATTTGATTCTCACATTGATTACCCAACAAACTCTCTTTTATGACAATTAGAGAGTTTGAGTCAAATTCCACCAGTGTGTCTATGAGGTATCAAGTGGCTTGGCTACACGATTTAGGCTTTGATGAAAATGAGAGGTCTATACTAGGCTGGTCTTGTGTTCAGGGTGGCTCAATAGTGTTACCAAAAAAACTTCGATTTTAGGCCCCATTTTTAAAGAAAGTTTCAAATTTTTAAATATCATAAATAGTTCATGTAAAAAAATTAAATCTAAAAATATTTAAATCTTACAAAAAAGGCCTTATAAAAATACAGGTCTAATAAAAAATATATATATAAGACCTCACTTCAAGGAAGACCCATAATTTATAGGTGTACAATAATAGTCCAAACAAAAAATTTAAATTCATGCTTAAACAAAATATTTCAGTTTAAATAAATTGAGCCTATTAATTCAACCGTAAAATTAAAAGATCCCAAAATTTATTTTTTTAAATAAAAAAAAAACTAAATGTAAAACTAAAGGTACTAAAAAAATCTAGTTTTAACCTTAAAAAAAAAAGTTAAGTTTAAACTTACCTTTTTTTCAATCATTCTTTTTCTCTCTCTCTCTTACCATTAAGTTTAAATATGATAACAAAAATTTGAATACAAAAATTTAATTAATATTTTTTCATTTAAAAAAATTAAAAATTAAAATTATTATTAATATTAAAAATAAAAAAACCTTATTTATTGTTTCTGCTTCATGCCTCAAAATATCTCGGGCGACCCGTTTGAAGTTGAAGTTAGGGTGTTATTTGGGGTGGAGAAGGAATGCTATAGGTTTTGAAATTTGCGAAGGCTTGAGAGAGAGATGTGGCTGGATTTGGTGGAAGGGCATGAGTATAGGGTATTGTTTTGTATTACTGCATCGAAGATGAGGAAACTCTGCTTTCAAAAGCTACTCTGATGTTCCTAAATCCGAAACCCGCCAAGATGTTTCTTCCTTCTTCTCTCTCTCTCTCTCTCTCTCTCTCTATATATATATATATATGTTTGTATAATTTTCCATTAAAACACTTTTTTTAGCTTTGGCTTCCCATTCATCAACCCTTTAACAATACTCCCATTCATTTTTTCAACCAAGTCAACAGCTTCTTCTTCTTATTTCTTGGCACAAATAAAGTAGTTTTTTTATCGTCAAGCTATGAAGTTCAGTACAAAAAGGGGAAAATATAAGACAAATTCCTTCTAAAAACATTGCAAATAAATTTAAAAACATATTGAAGAGAACTCATTTTAGCTTGTATAACAACATGAATACTAATAGCACTTCAAATTCTAGCATCTATACACTATTTCTTTAGTCATCCAACGTTAAAATAAATAGCATTCATCATTTAGCAGCCAAGGGTCAAATCATCAGCAACTTTCAATAGGATCAAAACTTTACACCCAAGCCTTAGTGACACTCTAACACTAAACTCGATACAACTCAACAAAGTCGTGTCCTAACACTTTAGTAACACTCCCAACAATCAAATTTGTATTTTAAGGTCTTTTGAACATTCATCATCAATTAACAAATTCAGGCCAACAATTTTGAGGATCCCAAGTCCAACAGACTCTTAAAGGTTATCAATAAACTTACGCATGTCACTTTTTTCACTTTTTTACTAACAAATCACTAACATGTTAGTAAGCATTTCCACTAACAATATGCAACAATCATCAGACAAAAGATTTGAAATATCACCAAAGATTTACTGTAGTCAGCAAGCCTCTTGATTCCATTCCTAGTCCTTTCCTTTCAGTTTTGTGGAGAGATTAGGGACTCCACGATATCTGATAAGAATAGAGCCTTGGACAAATCCAAAGCATTGAATAATCTGCTGCCTCTGCTATCATGCACCCAACTAGGAAGATTTGGTTCTTGAGGAGATTGACTGTAGAACCAACTAATCCAAGTGGAATGGCTTCAACATGAAAGCAGTGGGAAGATCACTATGACACCATCGAAAAATTGTCAATTATTGAAGATTTATATATAGGAAAAATAAAATCATAAACTAGAGCTTTTACTCATTCACATATTATGTTTTGGGATACATTTGATAGGAACTTAAAAGGGGCAGAGAGGCAAGCAAAATGAGGGAAATCCTAGAGACTTTAGGAGCCTTGAAACCTTGAGAATAGAGAGAGATTGAAGAAAGAAATGGAGAAAACCCTAAATCTATTGGGGGCTTTGGATCCACGAGGAGAGAAAAGAGAAATAGAGAAAAGGAGGGAACTGATTAATCATCACGAATCATTAGCAAAACAAAGTTGAGATAGCTTGAGTTTACGACATTTTGGATGGAACTGAAATCTTTGAGCAACTAAGATGTTTGTAGAGTGAATCCTAGTGTAAGTACTTTCATGACCACTACAAAAATATATGGAGAAAAATGGGATCACTAAGTCAAAGTTCACTAGCATTGGGAGGGAGAATACCCTGCTTACTCCCATTTATAGCCATTGAAAACTTTGGACAAGTAATGCAAGCTTTAATTGCAATTCACAATTAACAGGGCACAAAAGAAATGATTTTCGAACATGCATTATAAATTAAATTAAAAAAATGATTTATTCAACCATGCTGCGTTCATAAAAAGACAAAAAAGTTTAACAAACGAGCCATATAACAGCTCAACAGCACACACATTATACATATAAACTTCAAGTCATTTGAAAATCATAACAATAACCATTACCAAGATTTAAAAGTTATGACATCGGGGAAATACAATAGTTTGCAACCACATTTGATTAACTCATAGTCCGATGATAGATAGTCCAGCTAATGAAGAAGGTGGAGATGGTATTTCTTTGGCTTGTCAAAGATGCCAGTTACATAGGTACGGTAGATCATCTCAAGGAGGAGTGGAAATTGCAGCACTGTAAAAAGAGCAATCGGAATAATGGAAAAAACTATAATCGGAATGGAAACCCAACTCAATTGTTGATGGAGAATCAAATATAGAGACGCCCCGAAGGATACCATCATGGTTACAATGGAGAAGAAGAGGCATGAAAGACCAAAGATAAGTTTTGTGGGCAAGGACTTGAGGAAATCTTCTTCTGCATAACGCGCTGTGAGAATTCCTAAAAACATAAGCACTGAGGTTGAAGAAGTGAACATTGATAAGGCATTTGAAACCATGAAAACCAAGAATGCCCGAGGCTGGCTCTCCGCCATGATAGGCAGGCCATTTTGGTTGTTGTTACCACCCGGAACTGTAAAGGCTGTTGTGAACATCACTGCGGCAATGAGAGTGCCTACAATCATGCTTGATCCTGCAGTGTTCTTCATCCATCTTTCCCCTTCTTTTGCCAACTCCTGGTGTTCATCAGTGAACAAAGTGCCCGGTGTTTTGTTATTTTCATTCACTTCCTCTTTCAATTTGGGTTGTACCATGCTTTCCACCTCCTATAATGATGAGGTAGTTAAGAATCTTATCTTCATGTCAAAAAGGGGAAAGAATTTTTTTTGATCAAATTACGCTTACATCTTCTTAACTATACCCCTAGTTATACATTACCACTTACTATCCACTTTTTCACATTCCAACTGGAATGATTGGTTTGAGTTTCGCATTACCCCAATCGTGGACTTGTCTCCAATTTTTCTCAA
Source organism: Ilex asprella (assembly GCA_023539305.1). Classification (NCBI taxonomy): domain Eukaryota; kingdom Viridiplantae; phylum Streptophyta; class Magnoliopsida; order Aquifoliales; family Aquifoliaceae; genus Ilex; species Ilex asprella. Next base: position 28,134,751 of record CM042185.1, read on the forward strand.
CAAATCAAGGAAGGGGGGAAAGGGGAGCAGAAGCAGAAGCAGAAGCAGAAGCAGAAGCTAAGAAATGGATGTTGTTACCTTAAACCATTGTAGTTCTCTTTGCATCTGCATAGCTGCCCCGGAAACGCGCTCAAGTTGAGTAGGAGGAGATAATTTTGCAGCCAGATGCAAGAAGTTGTTACCAAACACATCATGCCGACGGGCCATTATACTCTTCTTTGTTCCCAGTCCGTAAATCATACTGAAAATCTTCTCTTGGCGAAGAACAATTGCATTGGAAAAAATTGTTCTCCCTTTATTATCTTTTCGCCATATGATATCGGGATTACACTTGAGTATTTCATCAACAAATTCAATGATCCCATGCTTGATGGCATCATATATTGCTATATCTATTTCCATGCTTGCAAGTTGTGACTTTTTTAGTTTTGGTAACTCCTTAAAAATGACACTCAGGAGTTTAACAGCTTCAACATGTACCAGTTTTTTGTCATGTATATGCTTGATGTCTGGGACTGTGATTTAAAACAACAACAAAAAAAGGTCAATACTATTCAATGTATACATGTAACATTTTCATGGAGAGAAAATATTAGGAGATGATAATTACCGAGGCATCTTAAAATTCTCCAACCCAAACCATGCAATAGCCACAGTACTGCAAAACTCAATATGAGAATGATCGAGTAAGATTTTCCAGCGTCTATCATGGCCATGTAAAATAAGTAATCAGAAGCATAAATTCATGACAATGAGCCCTGGCACGTTGGGGTTGTGTCTTCGTCTCATAGTAAATTAGTGTCGTATCGAAATCATCTCATCGTTGACAACCCACCCAACTGTAACGAATAACGTGTCTTGCATAACTGAGTTTATGTCAACTCATTTATTGTGAAGGAATGTCTATCCAATTAATTCGCTTATGACCCGAATATATATGGAATAAGCAAAACTTTATGTTAAAACATATCATGTTAGGTATTGCTAGCTCTAATCAATCGTAACATGTATAATATCAGTAGTACAAGAGCGGAAGCAACTTTTGTGATTACTGCTGAATTTCAGCCTAAGAATCCTTAAGTAATTACATTAAATTTAAACCCCATAAATGAATATCTTATCAATATGAAAAAAAAAAATCCCACTAATCTATCTAATATTACAGCTAACAATTTAAAAAATTGCACATATATAAAAACATAGAAATATTGGTTGAGATTAATCAAATCTTCATGTAATTTCATCTAACTCTACAAAATTCATTCTAAAAAAAAAAATTCGTCTAAGAAAATCGTCTTTCGTACACGGCTCCCAATGTCAAACAACCAAATCAACACAATCTTCAATATCAAACAACCCTACTAAGTCATGGCTACTTCTCTTCTATCTCCCCTAATTCGTGCTCATTTTCTCTATATCTACTTTAATTTTGAATTACATAACTAAGAAATAAATTATTATTTAAAATATAAATAATACACAATTAA
>CM042185.1:28147976-28166144 GCA_023539305.1 Ilex asprella
TGATTTCCCCACATGAATTCTAGAGTTGGATTGTACTTTGTGCTTAGTTGATTCTGAATACTCATGGTTAAGAGCGAATCTGATTATTATGCTAATTCACCTGTGTGTGTAATTTTGTTACTCTCATCTAATCAGATTTACTTTGTGGGTTACTCTCGTTTAGATTATTATGCCTTCACCTTCTCGTTTAGCTTGTAATCTGATTATTATGTTGATTCACCTGTGTGTGTAATTTTTTTTTGTAATTGTTATTGTAGTTGTTTTAGATTTAGTGTTTTTGATTTATTGCATTGATAAATTGGTGCATGTTATTTAATTGAATTGTTAAAATGATCCAAAAATTAATAGCTACAAAAGTGTTTACCCGACTTTCTAACTGATTAATCGGGTAAGAAGTCGGGTAGGAATACCACACTAGATCGGGTAGGGTAAACCAAGAAAAAATTTTTCCGCAAAATATCGGATAGGAAGAGGAAAAACTATATTTCCTACCCGTAGGGTAGGGTGAACACCCCTACATATAGAATAGTTAAGGGTATTTTTGTAAAATAACATTCTCCATTAACACTATAAGCAAACAATCTCTAACAAGGGGTGTCATTAAAGTTTCAAGTAATATAAGAGGTATGATTAAAGATAAGGTTAATTATAAGGGGTGTGGATAAAATTTTTCTTAAATTTTAATACGACACTACTTAAATACAACATAAGGTCAACACGGAGAAAATATTCATTACAACGGTGATACCACGTGGCAAGATGATGTGGGATCACCAATTAATAATAATAAAACAAATAAGCACATAGACCCCACAAAAATTAATAACTAACCTGTCATGTATGCAAATAACTTTCCAACCGTCTGCTATGTAAGTTCAAGTGAGGTTCACTTTTTCCATTTAGAGTTTTATTATTAGTTGATGATACCATGTCATCAATTGTGACATGGTACCACCGTTGTATTTAATATTTACTCGTCAACACGACACAATCCATTACTAAGCTTAATGCAGGGCAATCTACCTTTCAATGAAATTAGACAAAAAGCAATCGAATGGAATTCCTTCCACTGATCTTACCTAATCTTACCCAATGAAGAAAGGTATTTCCATTAAGGAACAGATTGAAGTTGTTTCCACGAGGACTCCAATGAGGAACCCCCAATATGGCATCAATAATGGGCCATCATTTTTTTCAACTGGCAAATGCAGTCTCCTAGCTTACATGTTTGTCACATCTCTACCAGTTACCCTACATGTTTATCACATCTTTTGCTGCATCAACTAGAGTCGTAATTGAGTGGAGCCTATATGTATCTTCATCTTATGAACCATTCTCCAATGAACTCTTGTCAAGTCAACCTCCAGCAAAGTTTGAGTAGCTTAAACTTTAAAATAAAGTAATAGCTGTTAACTAGTTTATCAAAACGAGCAAAGAAAAATGCAAGATTAAAAATGTATGCAAGGTTGACTGAGCTTTTAACGAGTCGATCTTGAACCAATCCCAAATAACTTAATTCATGTTACAGTTAACCTTAGCATTTAACCTATTATAATTAGTGAAAAAAAACTGCAAGCAAAACACAATGAAATGGGTGGCTGGTTAAATACATTGCTACTAATTAGGTTGCCAGCATAGTGGCATACAAGAAGCCAAATCCATAAAAAACAACTAAACCAATTGTAAAAGTACTTACTTGAGTTCTTCCTTAACTTCAACTTGAGTTATCTCCTATTTGAATGTAGTGGGTTCTTAATGTAATAAGGTCATATATATGTATACATGATCATATCTCTCATAGAAAGCTTGTTATGTTAGCCTTACGTTATTCCTATTCCTCTGATCTTTATTTCTTTTGCTTTTTCCTTCTTTGCCTTGAGACTTGATTCCTACTAACAGTTCTAATAAATCATAAAGACCCACGCTAGTGCTCTCCTTATTTCCTTATTTTATGCTCTCTCTCTCTCTCTCTCTCTCTCTCTCTCTCTTTCTCTCTCTCGTGTTGTTTGATTTGATCAACAATTATTAAAAAAAGATCAGTAATAAAACTTAAGTAATGTTACACTGACCAAATTTTGGGATCAAATTTGAAGCCCAAATGACATGACAGTTGAGTGAGGCTTCTTTATTTGGTGTAATGTCATTTGGGACCCAATAAAAACTTCAAATAATATACTGTCATGTCATTTGGGCTCTAAATTTGGTCCAAAAATTTGGTCAATGTAGTATTAGTGATAAAACTTTGGTTGAGGCAGACCAAATGATATACGGGATTTATATCTAGTATCTCCACCTCGGCCCTTTTCCAGCCCCTTGAATTGTCGTAATAGTGTTAGAGCCAGAGAGAAGAGGAGAGGATGATAAGAAGTTAAAAGAGATCAGAGAATGAGATGTTAAAGGAGTGAGAAAGTGGTAATTAAGGCTATGAAGAATTTGATTGAAAATTTTCTTTTTCATAATTTAATACGTCGAAAAAAAAATCAATCAAATGAGAAATATACCATGTGAAGTCAAAATATACAAGGAAGATCAAATCCACCCCCCCCCCCCCACACACACACACACACCCCCCACATACACATACAACCCAACTTGACTAAAACACTACAAGCAGGAGAAGCTAACTCATCCGTATGTTGTCAAATAGAGTGTCATTTTGGTGGTACTTCATAAAATTGGAAATTGAACACTAAAATTGAATGTTAAATTTTAAGTGTGGAATGTTGAATTTTTTAAGTCGCAAACTATTTGATATAGATTGAAATTTAATTATTAAATTGAGTTAAACTATTTGACAAATATAAGTAGTTGAAGCATGAAAATTATTATTATTCTAATTTTGTCCTTCTTTTTAACTATCCCACTGCATTTACCTTATATCTACCACCATTTACCTTTTTAACAACCACTACCTTATTGTGGTGGCGACGGTGCTGGCAGTGGCATAAAGGTGGTGATGGCAGCAACACAATGGTAGTGGTTGTGGCATAGTGGTGATGTTGATAGTGATGGTGGTGGTGGTAGTGACACAATGGTGGTGATGGCGATGGTGGCGGCAAATTTATAAAATGCATTGAGAGTATATTTGTTAATTATGAAGAATTTATAAAATCTTTAGTGACTAACATTTTCAGCATTAAATAATAAGTAAGTAGTTTGTTTCTTAAAATCTTAGCATATTTTTAAGAAGTGTTGAAAATATTAAGTGGTATGAATTTTAGATTATCAATCGTGTTTAATTCATTAAGTGCTTAAAGTATTCAACATTGAGTGGTATTATTAAATAGCCTCATATCTTGTTTTAAAATTTATTTATCCAAATATTGTGGTTTTAAACTTATTTACCAAATAATTGTTATTTAAAAAAAAAACAAGTGTTTTGAAAACGCATTCTTGAATACAAAAGTGTGTTCTAAAAGCACCTTCAATGAAAAACCTTTGAAAGTGAGTTTTTAAAGACACTTTTGCATTGAAAAACATATTTATTTTGAAAATATATTTTTATGGAATAAACGATAGTTTGCTAAATAAATTTAAAAATATGATATTTGGGTAAATAAAATGTTCCGTTCCAAAGCATCAGTAGTGTGATAATTCATAAACTCTGCATGAGAAAGAAAAAGGAGGGAAACCAGAAATACACCGAAGCAATGTGTCTCTGTTCCAGATCACGTGTTTCATGTCGAATCTGTTAAAGCTTGGCCAGTTCGAATGCTGAATTAAAGAAATGCAACCACTGCTTGTGCAGCAAGTTTGCAGAAAAAGTTGTTAAAAGGTGCAAAATATGTATGTTGAGACATATAAAAATAGGGGCAAGCACCATGTTCTCGGAGATCAAAACTACGTAAATGGTCAGTCAATCATCGTCTGACTGTTGCCTTTTGAGGGCCCTTCAAGAAAAGGCATGCGTGGGAGAGAAGAAATCATTGGGTAGCTATGAGTTTTTTTTTTTTACAGTTAAAATCCAACACGATATGAGGAACACGAAAGAGATAATGAATAATAAATAACTGAATTAGTACTAAATGTGAATAGTTCCATTTTCACTTGATGAATAGTTCAATTGATTCTACATGGACAAAATGTCAGCTCTTTTTCTTGGTAATGTAAGTTATGGCATGTTTTGCACTGTTGAGCAGAGGCGAACGGTTTGGGAATCTTCTTAAGGATGTTGATGGTGTTTACTCAGATATCCAGTCAGAGCTTCTGAGCTCTTGGAGGTTGAACAATTGATTCAGAAGTTAAATAGCTATGAACAAAGATTAGTAGGCTGGATATTTGTAGTGGTTCACCAGCGCAGAAGCTTAGCTAGTCCATTTTAATAGAGTTTTTTGCTCTTGGGGGGAGTTTTCTATTACTTGGGGAAGAAAGTTACAGAATTACATAGAGTCAATAGCACATATGCTTGATTGCTTACAGTGCGAGGAATGTGATCCCTATTTATACACAATTGTCTTGTGTGATTATTGTGATCCTCTTGTAACCAATGTGATCCTTTTATAATCAACGTGATCTCATTGAGGTTGTTACGACCCATGTATTGGAATATTTGGCCATTATAGACTATATTCCCTAAGCGTGATGTGACCTTCAAGAAGGTGTGAGTTGTCGCTATCACCATGTGCACGAGAGTCATGTCGGTGATGATTGCCAACCTGGGCCTCCCGATCTAATGATCATGAGCTGAGAGGTGCGAGCAAAGATGTCTGAGCTAAGAGGTCTAAGTTTAGCCTTGGCTAATTTTTGGTATCATTAGTTGTCTCCCAGCCCTTAGCCAGATAAGCCCTGCTTGACGTGGATTAGGAATGAGCTGCACTATTGTGGACAAGCTCAACTAATTTTTTAATTGGGAGGCGCACGATGGGACGTTTTCGAGGGTTTTTGGCGTGACACGCGTGCGAGAAGTCTTTCTCACCTCAATTGTCGCACATGTTCAGTGTCTTTGTGTCATGCATCCAACTGTACGCGTTATTCCACTTTTGGACATTTCACTTCTATTACTTTAGGAGTCTGGGTCATTCTTTGTCCTTTCTTTCACTTTTCTTTGATCTCTACGCAACAACTAGGGTCTTTCTCTTTGGTCGTTGGACTCTTGATCCTCGAGCCCTCAAGGACTGTTTCTTGAATGTCCCTTCTCTTTATGCTTCTTTTGGCTACTTTTCCCGTTATGCTCTATTGTCTATTTCTTGAGGCCACGGGATATTCTATCTCCCTTGCAAAGGCTAGTAGATCTCTTGAGATTGAGGTCGGATGCCGTCAAGGTAGACGGATTGGAGAAGAAGACCCTGACAAACTTGGTGATTTGGGAGACATGAGAGATAAGATAGACAACTTTCTCAGGGTTGATGTAATCGACACCTTGGTTACTAGGGCTAAGGCTCCCTTGTTTCTTTCAGGCTCAACTGCGAAGCCCAGGAAGTCTCAAAAGAGACGATCTATATAGAACATGGTTGGGACCTCGGGCATGGTTGAGGAGGTTGAGGTCAATCCAAGTGCCTCAGACGTCTCGGGACCCAACAAAGTCACCCCTCTTTTTCTTGGTGCACTTTTTGCCAAGTTTGGACATGCGTGTCTACTTTTTCAATGTGGACAATCGATATGACACCGTGCTCTCTGAGAAGACCTACATCTTATTTGTTGCTTTTTAGAATGGTCTTAGGTTTCATACGCACCCTTTCCCGAAGTTCGTTCTCTATCATTTCAATGTTTGTCTAGCTCAAATTTCTACGAACTTCTGGGGTATCTTAGTAAGCCTGATGGCCTTTTTCAAAAAAATGATCTGGCTGGTTTCCCCTTGGTTCCTTTGCTCATGCATTTCTTTAATGTCAAATTCTTTCCGGACGACAGATTTCTTTATATCTTGAAACGAGTGAAAACCTAACACTTGATTATAGACCTTCCGAGCTCCCATAAAGGTTAGAAAAATAACTTTTTTTTTATCCGCCAAGGAGTAGGAGTTCAATTCGAGGGATGCTTCTAACATGTTTCCCGTACGTCAAGCTTGGTGAGGCTTAGATAATTTGAGTGAGTCTATGTTGGGGTGCTTTAGTTGAGCTTCTTCTTATTTTATCTCCTATTTTTTTCTTTAACTGCTGATGTCTTCTTTTGTTGTTTCAGGTATTTGTCCTAAGCTTGACTCCGAATGGAAACTCCTCCTTAAGGAACTTAAGGACTGTCTTCCAGAGAAATACGTCGAGCTTCTCATGCCCTCAATCCTTGCCAGATATGGCCTTGGACCTCCGGAGGCAAAAGGTGAAGCTTTTGTACCTCTATATGCTCTATGAAAAGAAGACTTTATTGGTAAAACCTCTGCCTTGTACTTTGGATTTTTGCTTTACTTCATAGGATCCTCAGCATACCTTCGAGCTACCTTTTCTTTCAAGATCTAAATGTTATGTAGGCCAAGCTGGCTAAAATGAGGTAAGGCCCTCAAACTTCCCAAACTACCGGGAAGAGGAAAATGAAGGTCGGGTTAGGTGACGACCTAAAATGTCCATAGAAGATTACGAAGAAGGATTCTCCAAAAAAGGTTCCTTTTGCACCCAAGCCCCTTGTGGATGTTCAGAAGGTAAATGTCCCTTCCTCTGAACTTAAAAAGTCTCCTACAGAGGTCGCCAAGTCCTCTCCAACATTGAAGGTGTAACACTTAGAAATTTTTGAATTGTTATGAAAAGGGAAAAATGATAATTAGTTACAATGGTACGGGTTGAAAATCCAAATTTTTTTAGAGCTCGAATGAAGTAACAGACCTTACCGTTGGATTTGTCTCATGAAATCTAGTTACCCAGTCAATTTTCGTTGAATTTTGAGACAATTAGTTTTTTTATGTTTTATAATGCAATCGGGTGTCGCGTGACCAAAATAAACACAATCGAGAATTAATTACAAAATATAAAAAATAATTTAAATTTAGTTCAAATAAAATATATTGAACTTAAAACGAGATGAAATTTAATTGATTCGAGATGAAATCGGGTTAGTAAAAGGCGGGACATGTGGTGTATTGTGAGCCAAGTATTAAAGGGTATAAATAGGGGAGAAAAATAAAAAAATTTCTGCCCAATACCTAGTTGATTTCTGAAAGAAAGAGAAAAGGAAAGAGGAGAAAGAGAATCAGTGTTTTCTTCATCATCTTTTTGTGATCTAGGCCCAACCGTTTGTCTTAATGTTTCATGCCAAAAACTAAAGTTGATCTACACGATGAGATGTGTGAGTCTCACCTCATAACATGGCATGATATTATGACACTCATTCTTGAAGTGGTTTGTTCTTGGATGAATGCTTGTTTAATTTTTGAATTGCAAGTGAGAATTTCATATGCATCTAAGTTGGGAAGTAGTCTTTTTAGGAGATACCCTATTGAGCGTGACTTACTCTTTATGAGGACAACATTTCAGGTGCGGGACAAGCGCCAGGGGACGACTTTCACTTGGGCCCTCGTTGATGAAGAAATTCGGGTTGTGGCTTTAGATTACATTTTTGTAAAACAATTGTGTAATTAATTTTGGACATGTAATATTGTTTAAAGAGTTGTGTAATGAACCTTTATGTACTGTAGTTTGAGTATAATTTGATGTTATATGAGTTTGGGTGAATGTTGTATGAGATTGGATGAGTTGAAATTGAAAAATTATTAAATTGGGAGAAAACTGGGCTCATCTAACAGTAGCACCGACATGAGCTATCAGTAAATCCTCCAAAATTTTAAAAAATTTAAAATGACTTTGCCAACCCTACTAGTTTTGAGCCTTTTTGTTCAAATGATGTACATGGTGTAATATTAAGGATAAATTGATGTATATTTAACATTGGAATGGTCAAGTGATTGAAATATACATAAGTTATGTGTTTGGGAGTACGGATACAAGGGAGACTTTGCCCAAACTGTGTGTTGGTTATGGTTCCCGTGAAGGGGATGTTAAAGCATGGTGTCAAATTATGTAGTATTCACATGTACTTTTGCATGTTGATGGATGATCAACGGGTTGACAAATGACCCTCGGTTTAAGAGGCATCACATAAAGAGGTGGTTAGAGCTTCAGGTGCAATAGCTCCATCTTTGGGACCTCCATCCATCAAAGTCTACTAAAGGGGCACCTCCAAATCCGTTTCTCGGTTCATCAAGGAGTTCTTAGGCTAAGATGGCCAAAGGCTCGCGTTCTATTCTTGGAGATGTGAACTTAGATGTCAGTGTCATTATTTCGATCATCCCTGAGGTTGACCTTCAAGAGGCTTCCTCAATGCCCCTCCCCACCTCAGCTACCACTGCCTTTTATGAGGCAACCTTGGTGAGTCCCTAATTTCTACCTTAAATCAGAGTCCATTCGTTGAATCCAGCTTTGCTTGGTGAACCCTAAGTTGGCTTTATTTTCGTTTTTCTTTTTCTTTGTAAATGTCGATTCATGTTGGAGCTCTTGTGAGCAGGGTTTGAGTCTCGCAGAAGGCTACTAAGGAAGCCAAGGAATCCTTCAAGGCTTTTGATTCCAAGGTCGCTGAGCTAGCCTTCGAGAATGATGACCTCAAGGAGCAAGTGACAAACTTTCACTCATCCAGAAATAATCTTGAGATCGAGGTCAATCTCAAGACGAATGAGATCAAACTCAAGACAAATGGTCTCGTTCAAGCTCAAAAAGATGTGGTGGTAGCATGGGAAACGACACAGGTAGTGAAGGAGATCTGAAAGAGCTAAATGACATAAATGTTGTCTATCTTTAGGAGATTGATGCAGAGAGTTCTGAGGTAGCTGAAAGGGACACCATAATAGCTGAGCTGAAGGACGGTGCACCACTGCCTAGGCTAAAGGCTATTTCGCCTTTCAGACACATGCCTTAAAGAAGTACCCAGAGCTAGACTTTTACTTCAAGCCTCATCTTGGAGAGGAAGAAGAAGAATCATCTGCTGAGGAGGAAGAATTCACCGAGAAAGAATCTGCAGCTATAGCTAAGGTGGAGATTTCTGAACCTGCTCTTCCAATGGATGCTTCTGATGAGGTCCCAACATATGTTTCTGATGAGGTGGAGACTTCTGCCCCCACCCTGCTTGAAGACCAGTCAGACCCAACTTTTTCCTTGCTTGAGGGACAATCATAACCTAGCTCCTGCAAAAACTGCAGGCGAATGTTACTAACCCCGAGTTTCTTAATGGCGTTGAAGAGACCAGTACTCCTGTAGTAGATGCTTAGTCTTTCTATCTTTTTTGAGCTCTTGTAACTTTCTAGACATCGAACTTTCAGCTTTGTAACTTTCTTATAGTTTTGAATAATAATTGATTTTGAAAAATTCCATCTTAGTAAGTTTTCCTTTCTTCATGCTTGAGGTGTGGAGATATATTTTCTTCCATGCCCCCTACTTCAAGAAGGGTCTTTCATCTTCTAGAAACAATTTATTTCTGATCTCTTGTTTGTGAGGCCAAGTTTGAGGTCTGTATGTCCCCTAGACTTGGCCTTATATAACATTTTTGAGCTTGAAGAGCTCTCTTCATGAGTTGAAAGGCTCATCATTTGTTTATGAGTTGAGGAACTCATCTTTAGTTTATGAGCTTAATAGCTTATTGTTTATATATAAGTTGAGGAAATCATTTTTAGTTATTGAGCTAAAGAACTCATCGTTTATTTATGAGTTCAGGAACTCATCTTATGTTTATAAGCTGAAGAGTTCATCGTTTATTTATGAGTTGAGGAACTCATCTTTTGATTTATCAGCTGAAGAGCTCATCATTTATTTTATCAGCTAAGGAGATCATTTTATTTTTATTAGTTTAACAACTTAATTCATTTTCTAAATGATTTGAATCTTTCATTTATTGTTGAAGATCTTTACAAAGGAGTTTTCTTCTTTTTTAGCTTTTTGGCCCTGCCTCCCTATTGGTAAAATCTCTTCAAATGGTCTACATTCCATGAGTGAGGTAAGATTTTTCCTTTACAGTTTGCAACTCATAGTTTCCGGGTCTGACCACCCTTGTGACTATGTACATGCCTTCCCAGTTGGGTCTTAGCTTCCCATGTGCAGGGTCCTTCCCAGCTAGGAGGAGCTTCTTTAGGACAAGGTCTCCTACTTTGAAACTTCTTTGCTTAATTCTCTTGTGTAGTATCGTGTTGTCTTCCTCTAAAAATCTACGATGCGCTGCAAGGCGCTATTCCTTTTCTCATCTAACGGGTTGAGATTAATGAGCAATAATCTGTCATTTTTTTCTAGATATGTGAGCTCTATCCTTGAAGATGAAGCTCCTATTTTGATAGGAATCACTGCCTTAGTGTCATAGGTAAGAACAAAAGATGTTTTGTTCGTGGCTGTCCTAGTAGTGGTCCTATAAGCCCATAGTATCCTCGACAAATGCTTAACCCATTGGATTTTTGAAGCTTTGAGTCTGGTTTTTAGAGCCACTTTGATAGTTCAGATGGTGACTTCCAGTTTCCCATTGGACTGCGGATGGGCTGGTGCGGAGAAGTAGTTCTTTATACTAAGCTTGGCACAGAACCCTTTAAACGTCCAATTCTCGGACTGTCTCCCAATGTTTGAGATGAGAGCCTTTGTAATCCTAAACTTGAAAATTATAGATTTCCAAATGAAGTTTTGAATTTTCTGCTTTGTGATCCTCGCAAAGGGCTCCACCTTGGTTCATTTAGTGAAATGATCGACTCTAATTATGGCGAACTTGCATTGCCCCGTGCTAACCTGGATATGTCCAAGTAAATCCAATTCTCATTGTTGGAAGGGCCAAGGGCTTACCACCAAGGTTAGCAGCTCTGGCGGATAGTGGGGGATGTTTGCATGGAGTTGGTAGAAAATACATTTCTTGATTAGCTTTCGTGCGTCCTTGACTATTGTAGGCTAGAAATACCCCTATCTTAGTGCCTTGTAAGCTAAGGATCGAGCTCCGATGTGGTTTTCACAAATGCCCTCACGAATCTCCCTTAGGATGTAGTTTGCTTCGTCTTCTCCGATGCACCTCAAGAGAGGTGAACAGAAGCCTCTCTTATACAACTTCCCGTGGATGAAGGTGAATCTAGATGACCTAATTTTTAGCTTTGCTACTTCTTTAGAATCTGTAGGTAGAGTTATATTTTGTAGATAAGCTAGGATTGGGTCCATCTAGGTCAGTTGTGTACAAACAGGAAAAACTTCTTCTGGTTCAGAATTCATTGAGGGCTTGTCTAGGTGTTCAACTAGGATAAATCTATCTAGAATTTCTTGGATGACAGTGGCTAACCTGGCTAGAGCATCGGCCCGGGAATTCTCTACTTGGAGAATTTGCACGACCATGACCTAAACAATTTTTTTTAGCAAATCTTGCACCTTTCTTAAACATAGTGCCATATTTTTCCCTGGCTTCGTATGTCTCCTTGATCTACCTTACCACCAGCTATGAGTCACTGTGTATTATGAGTTGTTTTACTTCCATAGAATGAGCTAACCTAAGCCCAAGGATTATGGCTTCATACTCTGATTCGTTGTTTGAAACCTTAAAGTCAAACCTGAGGGCATACTCCAGGTTTATTTCGTCCGATGAGGCCAGGATCAATTCAGCTCCACTGCCTTGTGCATTAGACACCCCGTTAACCTAGTGTTTGTAGGTCAAGAGGTGGGGGATGAAGGGGTTTGAGTCTTGAGGTGCTCTTATTCCGCGAGAATGGTGAATTCTGAAATAAAATCTTTCACTAACATTCCTGACAATTTGGGGTTATGTAAGATTTGCTTTATTGATTGATTCGTAGAGATCTCTATCGTATAAGCTTGAAAATAGGGCCTGAGCCTTCTTGTTATTGTTAATAGGGCTAGAACCAACCTCGCCATCTTTGGCTACCTCTTCTTTGCCCCCTTAGATTTCTGCTACAGTAATAGATTGGCTGCTGAACTTTGTCTTGTTCCCTTACCGGAGCTGCACTCGTGGAGAAATCTAACACAACAAGGTATAGGGAGTGGGAAACTGTCCTTTGGGTAGGCACAATTTAGGTTGATGAAATCGATTCAAATGCTCCATTTGCCATTGGTTTTCTTCACAAGCACCATATTTGCCAATCAGGTCAAATAATCCACTTCCCTAATGGTTTTGGCTAGAAAAAGCTTAGACACTTCTTCGCTTATGGTTATTTATCACTCAGGGACGAAGCTTCTTCATTTCTGATTTGTGGGCTTGAAGGTCAGATCGACACTGAGCTTGTACATAATGATTGAGGGGTGAACCCCATACATATCCTCTTGTTTTCAAGAAAACACCTCGATATTTGGTTTTAGGAACTAGATAAGAAGATGGTTGACCTCCTTGAGCAACCTGGAACCTATGTACACTAGGTATCCCTAGTCATTGTCTAGTTGAACAAGTTCCAACTCCTCCGAAGTTGTTGGTCTTATTTTCAGCTTGTTCCACATGTCTAGCGCATCCTGCTGTATGGTTTCAACTTCCTTCCACTTCATTGATACTACGTAACACTCTCTTGTTATACGCTGGTCTTCTTGGACATTCCCCACACCATTCTCTATTGGAAACTTCATCATCAGATGGTAGGCTGAGGGGATAGCCCTCAAAGCGTTAAGGAAAGGTCTTCCCAAGAGAATATTGTAAGTTGATGGGGCATCCATGATTAAAAAATATACATTAGGTGTAGATTGATATGGAGGTTCTCTCATCTTAAGAACAAGCTGGATGGATCACAGGGGTAGCACTTTTTCCCCCGAGAACTCGAGCAAGTGGGTTTTTAATAGCTTAAGCATGTCTGCCAATGCCCATCTTGTCAAAGGCTGATGCAAAAATGATGTCAGTCGAGCTGCCATTATCAATAAGAACTTGATGGATAGTTTTGTTGGAGATTATGCCCTTCACAACCAAGGGGTCATTGTGAGGGAGATGACAACCTTCCAAATTCGAATCCGAGAACGTGATGTCCATGCTCAATTACGGTGACTTAGACACATACAGGATCTACAATAAATCTTTTGATCGGGCTTTCCTTATGTGGAATTTTCTTATTGAGCTAGTCTCACCGCTCCCTAAAAAGTTCTCCAGAGATAACCCTAATTTCACTCATAGGTTGTTGATGCTGAGGTGGAGCTTGAGGTGGAGCTTGTTGTTGTGGTGTAGGAGATGGGTTAGCTCGATTTTGATTGTCTTGTGCTACAAAGCAGCGCAACTAACCCTGCTGGATTAGAAATTTCATTTTTTTTTTCAATTGGATACAATCATTGGTATAATGTCCATGGCCTCGGTAGTACTCACAGTACTTCATGGCATCCCGCTTACTGAGATCCACCTTCATCCGAGGTGGTCACCTCAAGAATTTTTGTTTTGGACCTCATAGAGCACTTATGATACCATGACACTAAGGGATGTGAACTTTCGTGGGACATACTTCAGTTGTAGCTCCTGAGGTGGAGGACCCAAGTGGTCTCTGATGTCAATTATCTATTTTTGGGAACAATCCCCACCTCTCTTGGGAGATTGTTCTTCGTTTTGGACCTTTTTGAGACTTCGATCTCTTATCTTCTCCTTCTTCCTATGAGTTGTGGAGCTTCCAAATTTTGAGAGGAAAGCCTCCTTGCCGTTTATGTATTTCTCTATTTTTGTCAATGGTCTGACCTAATTTATGTCATAAATCCAAGTATAAATGGTCAAAATATAATATTTCTTGGTTAAGTCTGAGGTCGAATCCACATGGAGCTAATTGTCGGTATTCAAAACAAAAATGATAAAATTATCATGTGTGTAGTGTGCAATGTAACAGCTTATGGTGTAAGCTTAGAATTGTCAAATAAACACTTAACTAAAACT
Source organism: Ilex asprella (assembly GCA_023539305.1). NCBI lineage: Eukaryota > Viridiplantae > Streptophyta > Magnoliopsida > Aquifoliales > Aquifoliaceae > Ilex > Ilex asprella. The sequence goes on from CM042185.1 coordinate 28,161,741, forward strand.
TTGAAAAACAATGATAAAAATGTACTCTTCAGTGCGGGGATCCATCATGCTTTACACTGTTTATTTATGAAAATACCACCTTATAACAATTAATTCCCATTTTACTGACAAATTAACCAGTAAGTTTGATGCATAACTAAACCATATCACAACAACTGATTAGGTTAGCTGAAAAGTCTATGTACCATGCAACAATCAAATAGTTGTAGTAAACCTGAAGGTAAACCATTCAACAGGTTTACTCTAGTTATTGAATCTGCAAATTGATAACTCAATGAAGATAGAATTCCGGTTTATGCATTGAATCAAAAGAATTGATTATGGAGGGACTTAACCCGTCTATAACCAATCTTCCGACTGTTGCATAAAGCTCAACTACGTGCATCACCGTATCATGCATGAAGTACATACTAATAATAAATAGAATGGTATATATCAATAGGCTTTGCTCAGGGTTCATAACCATGAACATATTATAAATGTAATCATCCATCAATTAAGGGATGTATGAACATTAATGCATAAATAAAACATCGACATTTTCATAAATTAAAGAATATTACATATGCATTCACCCTTCACCGAAGAATATAAACAAACTACTCACGCCTCATTGCTATAGATGAGCAAAAGGAGTGAGAAAATCCCATTACAATCGAAAATAAAATACAATACGTCCTTCTCCGAGAAATAGCTGAAACACTGCCACTCTTATTAACAGTTTTGGCTGAGAAGTGATTCTGGTAGGGCTTCGCTCGATTTCTGACTGAAACGTTTCCTGAAGTCTCCCATTCTCTTTTTTTTCCCTCTCTTTATCTCCTCTTTCGAACTAAACTGAACTCTGGTGGATTTTCTTTTGTGAAATGGTTGTAGCTGACTATTTATAGGAGCCGAAAGGAGGGGTAGAGGCGGCAGACACCTAGGCTGGACAACCAGGCTTGTTGTTGCTTAAATGGACCAATAGGGAGAAAGGAGGGAGAAATGCGGTTTAGCCACCGTCCAGACACCACCACCACCGTTCGAATGGTGGCAACCTTTTGGTTTTCATGCTTGACATCCTTCCTTATTTGACCTTGTTGATTTGGTAATTGCACTTGCTTCCTCTTCTTCATTTAGCCTTTACACTTTCATCCTCTTGAATTTTCGTATTTTTGCTTGAAACCCTAAAAAATGTACAAATTATGCATTAACTATAATACTTTATAAATTAATCATTTTAACCTAATTTACGCACACAACTAACCCTAAATCCAAATTCAATTATGCATTTTTAGAGTTAATCAGCCAACACCTCAGCTATGCTAGCTTGAGGATTCTTGGAAATTAAGAACGGAAAATCTTTCGATTGTACTCCCAGTCCAACGGTAAAGGCTTTGAGAGAAAACTTCTCATCAAGGATGTCCACTTTTAGGGACTCTGTGTTGAACTTCTGGACGTAACTCTACAGCGACTCGTTCAAACCCTACTTCACACCCTGAAAATGGTAGCACGACTTACGAAGCGGGACACAAACGATATGGAGAGAGGAAATCAACGCCGGAGTTAACCTATTGAACCAAGTCAAGGTCGAGCCCTTCAGAGAGATGGCAAAGGCTTGACAGCGCACTGCATCGTGGTATCCATACAATTTTATTTAATTCTTGTATGTGTTAAGGTAGTCCATGGAATCCTTCGTCTCGTTAAATGTTTCGATCTAGGGCATTCTGAATTTTTGGGGAAGAAGAAAGTGCAGCGCTTCAGGGGTAAATGGCGACTCTACTTGCAGAACCAGAGCAACCAATTTCATCGGATTTTGCTCTTCACTTCCTCCTCATGTAGCTGAGCTCTTGTTGGATTTCTTTGGAACGTCACTTCCAAAATTGATCCCTCCCATTTTGCTGGAGAGCGTCTGGGATGAGCTCATTTCTGCGGACTTCTATATTTTGACTCCAGACCTTATCATCCTCTCCATTTCTTGAGACTCGGCAATGAACGTTGTCAACCAAGTGATTGAGATTTTTTTTTTGTAATCTCTCTTAAAGGATTTTGATGATGATGTTCCCTTTATAGGGGATCATCCTGGGCTGTTGTGCTCCTTGGGATTTCTTAGCATGGATGAGATTTATTAGATCCTTGTTTTGTTGGAGGAGGCGATCGTTTGCTGGACATAGTGCCTCAATTTCTTTGTTTGCAGGGGGTTTGCTATTGGCAGATTACATTTTGGGTTTGATAGAGGATTTAGAGGAATTCTCTACAATCCCACAACAATGGTTTCTTGCTGGTTATGTAAACGTAATGGATTTGCCTAATTTTTGCTCATGTTGCCCATAAAGACCATCAATTACTGAATAAAGCAGTAAAATGTTAGTAGGAATTAGAACAATCGTTACCATAGATGGCACCAACTGATGATGTGTTATGTGTGGTTAAGCAGAGGCAAATGGTTTGAGGATCTTGTTAAGGATGTTGATGGGGTTTATTGAGATATCTAGTCAAAGCTTATAGGCTATTTGGGGTTGAACAATTGATTCAGGAGTTAAGTAGCTACAAACAAAGATCAGTAGACAGAGAATTTATAGTGATTCACCAGCTCAAAAGCTTGGCTAGTTCACTCTAATATTGTCTTTTGCTCCTGGGGAGTTTTTTATTATTTGGGGAGGAAGGTTACAAAATTATATAAAGTCAATGACACAGATGCTTGATTGATTACAATGCAAGGGATTTGATCCCTATTTATAATATGTAGTTTTCTTGCATGATCTCTATGATCCTCCTGTAACCAATGTGGTCCTTGCATAATCAATGTGATTCCCTTGGGGTTGTTACGACTCATATGCCAGAATATTTTGTCGTTAGATGCTAAGTATGACGTGGCATTCTGGAAGGTGTGAGCTGTCGCTGTCATTGTGTGCATGAGGGTCACGTTAGTGATGATTCCCGACCTGCTCTTACCGAGCTAATGATCGTGAGCTGAGAGTTCCAAGCTAAAATGTTTGAACTTAGCCTTGGCTAGTTTTTGGTATCATCAGTAAGAATTGTAATTTAAACTATTTTTGAGTTTATTTTATTAGGGAATGGATCATATATTTTCTAATTTTTGGAGGACTTAAATGTAGTGTATTTGGTTGAGAGAAAAAAGATCCTAGCCTTGGAATTTGGGGTTCATGATTCAGACATATCAACCCAAATACGACACGAACATGATACGTATCAAATGGCACAGCCTAAATACTTTTAGGTTTGGAGTCCAGTCTATGTGGGCAGCCCAACTCATAATTAATGGATCCAAACCCATTATCTTTAATTTCTTACTGGTTAATCAAAAACATAAAAAGAAATAAAAAGAACAAAAATAAAAATGTAGGCCACTACATGAAGAATATGAATTCTCTTCATATTAGGTTTGCTTTGCCATACAAAACCCTAGTTGGTGTTGGCGTGAAATGGTAGGGGCAAGGAGTGGCATCAACAGCTTTTGACAAAACCGCAAGGAAGAAAACAATTTCGTTGTTCGCGTAGAATCTTTGAGCCAAAATTCAGGCAGGTAGATAACGTTAGATTTATATAAATGTTTAGTATGTTGTTCAGGACAACGAGAACTAAGTAGTGATCCATTTATTTTGTCAAAAGCCCTCTCGGATTGATATTTTCGCAAGACCTAACCGATTAGATCTCTTCTTGTTATTTTTTTTATACCCATTTTCGGGTGATGAATTATTGATATTTTTAATAGTCTCAGGGAATTGTTCTGGGGAGGATTGTTATAACCCATTATTGGAATATTGTAGAAGGTTAAGATTGGCGTTCGTGGACATACCCAAAATTTGGAGGAACCACGTAAATTTTATGTCTTGTTTGTGGTTGATTTTATTATCTGTTTTTATTTATCATTGATTGTGTTTGGTACATCGCCTATTTAATTTACAAAAGAGGTGTAGAAAAAATAATTCCACTGAGTTCACTCTATAAAAGTGGTATCAGAGCTATTAGGTTACTTGATCAGATTGTGTGATTTTTTTGTGCAAATTAAACGGAGGAATCTTCAGGTGCTATGATTAAATTAACGACATCAAATTATTTCATTTGAAAGAATAAGATGGAGGATATCTTTTATTATAAATATTTGTTTGAGCCTATTGAATTAAAGGGGATCAAGTCATTGTAGACTAGAATCAACCTGAAATGGAAGAAAGTCAAATGAAAAGTCAATGGACATATCAAACAGTAGATCGATCAAAGTGTCTTTTATTATGTATCTGGAGGCTTGTGAACTCGAAGTATAAGGATGGGTATTGTGTTGCAAAGAATATCAATAATTTTCAAGAATGGTTGAATGAGCTATCCACCATTAATCTTGTACTCAATTACGAGGTGCAGTCATTACTTTTGTTGAGTTGCCCACAGATAGTTGAGAAATCCTAGTTG
>CM042185.1:28181144-28201471 GCA_023539305.1 Ilex asprella
CGTCATCTGTTTCCAAGCAACCGGCCATTGTAAAGTGCAATACCAAACCTCAAACCCCCCAACAGTTCTTGGCCATACAAACACAAAAGACTTAACACCTCTTTGAGTCTTGATTCTTGACCTTCAATTCCTACCCATCATTCATCATGGACCCACCGGGGTTTTACGCCGGCGGTAATCCATCGCCGACGAGAAAAGAGCTACAGGGTCCTCGTCCTACCCCTCTCAAAGTCAACAAAGACTCCTACAAGATCAAGAAACCACCAATAGCCCCACCAGCTCGTCCGCCGCAGCCGGTGGCGAACACCATCGAGAACCGCCAGCCAGTCATAATATATTCAGTCTCTCCAAAAGTCATACACACCACTGTGAGTGATTTCATGAATTTGGTCCAGCGTCTGACCGGGTCTTCTTCCACTGGTGATCCGTCCGCCACCACAAGCGGCGGTGATATTTCTCCGGCTGCCAGGTTGGCTTCAATAGAGAAGACAAGTCCGTCCCCGAGAGACAAAGAGAGAGAAAAGGGTGTTGATCTTATTGGAATCGTTGAAGGGGTTGAAGTGGGTCAGATACCGGGAATACTGTCTCCGGCGCCGGCTACTCTGCAGCCAATACCACCGGGGTTCTTCTCACCGGGATCTGACCCACATAGTGTTTCATTCTTGCATGATCTGAGCCCTTTCATGTATGGGAACATGTTCATACCGAGTCCTTCAACATTGTTTTCAGCTCCAATGGTTTCACCCTCTCCCTCATCTTTAGATCACTTCAACCCATTCTTTGACTTTTAGAGAGAGAAAAGTGTGGAAATAGTGTAGATTCATGTAGTAACTTTTTATTTTTTTTCTATAGAGAGAAAGTGTGGGAAACTTTTTGTATTTGGTTATTAGGCCTTCAATTGTGAAAATTAGATTGTACTAATTGGTTTCAGTCTATTATAGTTTAGCTTATGGTTGCGTAATGTACTTTTCTGGTTGTAAGTTGCCATTTATATTGTGAAATTACAATTTTTATCTACTACTTATAATTTAGAATAACACAGCTACCAAGAAGGAAAGAAACCTGCATACATACATAGGGGTGAAGAGCAATATATACAGAATAGGACACAATAAAACCACCAAATATGAGACATTATAAATTAATTTTGTCAATCAAAGATGACTAACTAAGTTAAGTCCAATTGGTTTGTAAAATTATTGAAGCCTCATATTGTTAATATGGTTAGTGTTAAGTTTCAATATATTTTTAGTTTGAAAATTGAAAAATCAAGAGTTTGATATTCGCTCGAATCTCTTTAGTACACGTTCTTTTAATTTCTTGGATTCTAATAAAATTCATTTCAATTACGTCATTTGTTGATACGAGATGGGTGATTCAATACTCTAACAAAAAGTGAAAAATCTAATGCTAAAGAAGCATTTGATTATTTGAAAAACTATACCACACATAATCTTAGAAATTTATTTCCAATAGTTCTCTCAAGTCCTAAATAGAAATTCTCTGAATGGCAAACTGAACTCATGTGTTGTGTCAAGATGGATGGAAATAGTTGCTACCTATGTGCTAGGGAAGCCCTATGCTCAAGGAAAAACAAGTACCGTATATGTACACATTAATTCAATCTTCTCTTGTAAGAATCAACTGCATAAATCCTTTTGTTCTATTAAAGAACACGAGTTTGTTTCTATTTGATCTTGCTCTATCCCTTTAATTACAATTTTCGACTATCATATCACTTTTTCTCACTAATGCAATAAATAATCAAATATATCAAAGCCATTTAAGGTAATTCTTTCTTAATTTATCTTTCATAAACATTTTCATTTGTCATCCTATTTTATAATGTGTTGTTTCTTAGTTCCCCAACAACGAGTAGCAAAGCATTATCAATTAGATGTATGCTACAAAACCTATGTGATAATGAATTGAATCAAAGCAATCCAAGTGAACTATTTTTCATTTTTCCCTCTATGTATCCAGTCAAGGTTTGTCCAACTCCGACAATCACCCATAGAGATGCCTGTGGATAGTTTCATGCATGTGTTAGGAGTGGGAGGACAAAGACAAGAGAGAAAAGTGGATAGTAATCCATCTATGAAATGGTCAACACTAAGAAATCTCCTCGAAACTGTTGAAATTTGTTTCATCAAGAAATTAACAGATGTCCCCCAACTCACTGAATTATTTACATTATCAAAATTCAAGATAGGTCTCAATCCATGAAGCAGTTTGCTCGAAATCACTACTTTCAAGTCTACATTTCATCTTCAAAAATTATACACCAACCCCAGGAAGCAATCGGTGCCAAAATGAATTGTCCTCGAGCTGCAAACAACCTCCAATGGCAGTACAAATCATTCCGTTCAAGGACTTGCTGCAGCTGATTTCTATGCTGCTCCAATCAACGTGCCAACCCTCTCTCCTCTAATTGCACTTGAAATATTACCAGGTTTATTGAGGTTGAAGACGACAACTACATTGGGAAAAGTATGCTCAGAACAATTAATGCCTCGACTGCTCAGACGAGGAAAGACAAACAACTTCTAAATGATGTTAGATGATCTGTCAGTAAGAAGAAATTAAAGGCAAACCAAATTAAAGATAGATTTTTGCCATACCAGGAATGTTATTCTCATGGCACAAAGTAATTGCAGTCATGTCCATTACTGAAAGTTCTCTTGAAGTTACATCATGGTAAGTTAAAGTATCAAGAAGTTGAGCATTTGGGTTGCGCATGGGGTCATCATCAAATACACCATCAACATTGGTAGCTTTCAGCACCACCTCAGCGTTAACTGGATTAACAGTCAATAATGAACTATAGCGTAAAATGGGGGGATCCATCATAAACATAAGGTGAATATGCCCTACGAAACATATGCCACATAAGTAAGAAATGCGTAAAAACAAAACTGTTCAGAGAACTCCAAATTGTCTTTCAAGTGGATCAGAAAGCCTTCCATTTGGATGGAGCATCCACCACTATTTACTATTTAGAGTTATGTACTACATCGAACACGATGTCAGCCACTTAGTCTAAGATGTACGACTTACTCTCTGCACACCGCAGGGCAGCAGCAGTGTCTGTTGTGAAGAAGGGATTTCCAGTTCCAGCAGCAAAAATCACCACCCTTCCTTTCTCTAAATGCCTAATAGCCCTTCTACGTATATATGGTTCGGCAACTTCAGACATGCGAAATGCAGTCTGGACTCTAGTTGGGATGCCAATGCTTTCCATTGTTGCTTGCAAAAAGATTGCGTTCATAACAGTTGCCAACATCCTGAAAGAGTTGTAAAATCCAATGTAACAAACTTATTGGCAGCCACATCTTAGAAATCTCCAAAACCTCAAACCTGGATTTGTGCATTTTATCAGTTAAGTTATCAAGTCATGATGCAGTCCGCACACATGACACTGCACCCACTGAATTGAACACATAATAACTAACAGGCTATGAATACTGTATTCGTGATGCAACTAGCTAGCAATTCAGAATATAAATGGTAACATCATCTAGCTAGCAATTCAGAATACAAATATTGTCATCATTAAAAGAAAGTCTAAACTAGAAATACCAAGCACCAATGACCAGCAACCTATTAGTTCCAGCAATACCCTCGATTAGCTGGCAATTTCATGCCAATATAAAATGGCTCTAGGATTAAAGCATAGCAAGCATCTAGAGTGGAGCTATCGCCATAGAGTTGAAAACCTCACTGCAGAGACCAAACACAGAGAAGATAACCAACTAAAGGCAAAGAGAATCTCGGCATCCGGATCATCGTCTGAATGGAACAGCAGAATCTGCTACATGCAAGACTAGTCAACCAGCCCTTAAGCTAGTCCACTAGGTGATACAGATTTTACAGAAACTCTGACTGTTAAATATCTGTTGCACCCAGTCGTTATATATAGTTCTCATCAGTGTTGATGTAGAACTTGATGGATGGTTTGAGAGCCAAACTTGTATATACTCACTAGCAAACATCTTGATGTTTACATCATCGCCACCCCATCCAAAGCCCCACTTTTTAGATTGCACCCAGTTGTTAAAAATAGTTCTCACCAGTTTCAATGTAGAAATTGTAGTTTGAGAGCTTAACTTGTATATACCCACTAGCAAACATCTTAGATTGATTTAGGAAGTACTCTGTTGATTTTTACAGAATCCCCACCCCATCTAAAGTCCCACTGGTTTGAAGAATTTGAAGAAAAAATTGTTGCAGCAGTGGACTTCTATCCTTTTAGGGCTTGTTTGGTTGTCGTATTGTAAAAGAATTGATTGAATTAGGAAATACAAGAAACAAGAATACTACCCATTGTAATCCCGCGTTTGCTAAGACATTAAATAACATGAGTATAAGAGTGGGATAATAGCTATTAAATCCAAACTTATGTTTGGCTAGTTCGCTATCCCATAATACTACATAACTATTGACCAAAAAGCAATCAATCTAGTTTAGTCCAACTTATCAGGCTAAAGTGCACAAAAAAGCGTCCGATGGCCCGACCAACATGGCTTTAGGATTGTGGTGGAGTGGTACATGGTGGGTCAGTCCGACTCATAGATAGAAATGTTTGGTGTCTTTGGGCCAACTTATGGGTCACGAGTCTTTTTCCAAGGCTTATATTTATTAACATAATATGATTGAACTGGATTATAATATCACCTCTCTAGGTGGTATTAAAACTGGCTCAATAATAGGGATAGTAAATATTGACATTATACATACATGAAAGATGAAACGTATTCAAAATACACCAATACATAATACCGAATGACAACCAAGTGTAGTATAAGGTTGGATTAGAGAGCTTTAATCTATTATAATTCCTCAATTCACCCTTTTAATACAACAACCAAACAACCCATTAGTGTATTGAGATTCATTCTCCATACACACACATTTCATCCTCACATTCTTAAGACAACTTGGCTCAATGAGAGCAAATAAGACCTTGGTGGTGCATTGTCAAGTGAAGTATAGGAAGAAGGTTTTTAGTTAGCCTAAAAAGTCCCAGTGGTGAATAGGTTTTGCATGAGCCTAAAGAAACCTTTGAGTTGTAATGGATGTAGATGAAGAAAGATATAATACTTTCAACAAACACTGGTGTAGGTCTAATGTTAGGACGAGGATCAGGTGTAGGAGACATAGAAAACCTTCACATACATAAAGGAACTTCTAGATTTTTAAATGGATTGGCCACTTGTAGTCCACTAGATTGTCGGTGATCCTAGAAAACCTAGTTAGTGAACTAAGGGCATGTTTAGTTTAAGTATAATTCAAGATGAGATTGGACAGTGGAGTATGGACATGTTTGGTTTAAGTATAATGCAAGATGTGATTGGAAATTTGATTCCATTTCAACCCATAGTGGTGGGAATAATTGGTCAACCACTTTATCTTATCCCAACAAAATCATGTTTGGATCAAGGTTTGGATAAATTGTGCGACCACTATTCTAAAACCAAAGTCGTGTGGATGAAGGATTAAGGTATGACATAAGTTGAAAAAGACTAAAGCACCTACATCAATGGATAGATCTTTAGTCTATAAGGCACTCTTATCATTTTGGATATTAATACCAATCATGTTTAATTTAATACCACCTATTTTATGGTATTGGTTTATATCAAGTGTAGGGTGTTAATACCACTTTAGAAACCGGTCGGTCCTAACATATCTTTAATATCGGGAAGCCGGGAACTATAACTTGACCTAAACTTGGTATTAAATAACGATTGGACTAATTTAGTCCAATCCTAGCATTCAATACCCCAAACAAAGATGCCTTAAAGGTTTAACTAAGGATGCCGGAGGACTGTATGCAGGCTAGGAGGTTAGCCAAAATAGTATATATCATGTGTTGCAGTGTTCTTAAATTATGCTCTCTCCAAACATGTGTTAAGGATATACTAGATTGCATAAAGAGCTATGACTGCAATAATTACCTTGAAGGCAAGTTTGAATCTTAAACTGCTAAACAACTTGGAGACCTTGAATGCCTCATCATACAGCACACACACAGTACAACATTGTTGCATGTTGATCGCCATCAACTACTTGCGTTGACTAGGCTAGTTAACAAGTGCAAATTTTATATTGGATTCAACCTAGCTAACTCAATCTCATTTAGAGTCGAATCAAGTTTTCCATACAAAAACATGTGGATCTAGGAAATATGTAGAACATGAAATGCAAAATATTATTAACAAGTCAAGATGGCTTCTCTCTCTTAACTTTATCCGTTTAGAAAATTTCTCCACAGGAAATCCCCGTTGAATTTATGGCCTAGAAAGATAAGATCAAAAAGACACCTTCAAATGTGAAATAAAAGCAGTTTTCTTCAGGTGATTTCCAGCTCTCTCCATCAAAGGAGTTCAACATTCAATCAAGTGATGAATTTAACATTGTTTTGGAGGATCTGACTCTACCCTAAAGCACTCCCTTCTCAAGTTTCAATGCATTATGGATACGTCTTGCTCCAAGGCGAGCCTTCAGGCACATCTCAACCACAACCTCTGAAATATGATCACAAAATAAACCATGTGTTCTTCCCTTTCCTCTGCCAACTAATGTAAAGAAACAAGTTCCAAATCAGACTCTAAATATGTCAATATATATAAAAGAATCAAATTAGGGGATTGAGGCACTGGGAAGCCTTCCCTCCCTAAATGTCTAATTATGGGATTTTTGAAATATTTAATTGGCTTTAAGTAATCAAAAACTGTCACATGTCTAGATGCTCATGTTTGTAACCACTTAATTGTATTTTTTGAAGAATTAATTATTACTTTCCTATAATTGTTCCTCAAAATTCAACCATTCCACCGGTAGTTTTCTATGTACAATTGTGGGATGGGGTGGGGTGAAGAGGGGTTGAAAATTCTATGAATCAAACCAGGCCATCATTAGTATATGTGTGTGTGAGAGCGTGTGTGTATAATAGGTAAAACAAAAATTTTATGCATAGCTTCAAGAGCTCTTGTTATCTTCAAAGTGGCAAACTGTGGGGTTATCCATCTGCAGCTTACCTCCAGCCTTAATCGTGTATCAACAAATTGACGAAACATGATCTCTGTCAGCATAATGTTCACATTTTATTTCAAAGGCAAACGAAAGAAAATGTTCAAATTTGCATGAACTGGCTCACAAGATATGCATAATGGTAAAGTGCCTTCACAATCTTAAAACCACCATGTGAGTACCTACACAGAATTTCTAAGAAAGGAAAAGCATTGAATACAAATTAGAAAGACAAATACCCAATGTAATCAGCTGACGAACGGTCAAGGCCGCTACTTCCGGCCCAAGAAGATCCACGGAAAATATTTCCTCCACCAACTACGATTGCAACCTAAAACATTTGCCAATGATAAATTAAATGACATGCCCATTTTAATTGAGATACCATAATTCAATGCTTATAAAAGGACCAATTACAAATAAACTACATATTTTTATTTAAATTAGAAGTCATTAGTCAAAGTTTTAAAGTGATACAATAATATAAAAATCAGCCTTTATTGTGAAAACCAAAAACTACTGACAAACTGTTGTGACAGTTCAGCACAATAAACAGGGTTTTTAAACTCTGCCTGAACCATAATATCTTTTTGATTAATGCACCAACTCCAAGTTATTTTGACCATAAAGTGCTTATATCCTCACATGCAAATTTCCGTAAGTGAAAACGAACAAGAGAACAATATTAGTAGCAGAGAAGGAAAATATATGAAGAAGATTAAGAATCCATCAAATAGGAAAGAAAGCAAACAAAATAAAGTACAAAAGGCTAGCTCAAACATAATCCAAACAAGGGAGACCCGTGTCCATAAAAATGTATTAGCAACAGCCAATATAAAAATGAAACCACAAAAAAAAAATATTTTGAAATGGTACAAGCTTGAAAACCAGAAGTATTCAGAAGCAGGTTTTGAAGATCTACCTCAATGCCAAGCCGAGTCACAGTTGCAACCTCCCTTGCAATGGCCATTGTAACCTATTTGGTAAAAGAGTATCATGTTCTTACAGATTGGGAAAATAGAAGTACAACAAAGCAATAACAACTATTTTTCATATTTCCAACCTTTGGGTCGATATTTTGGTTGTGATCTCCTGCAAGTGCTTCTCCACTTACTTTAAGCAACACACGATGCCACTTATATGATGGTTTGGATGAGCCATTTTCATTCATTGTAACGCCAAAAGGAGCCATAGATGATAGTTGAGGTTGCCTATTCACAAAAGGAAAAGAAAAAAATGGAAACAGAGAAAATAATGCTACCAAAGTAGATAGCATGGTGTAAGAAGGAGCATGAAATATTAATCAAGAGTAAGACAAAGTTGTGTAAGTAATACCTCAATGACCCATGATTACTAAAACAAATTATACAATATAATGACGATGGAACATTGGTTTAGAATATGACAACTATCTGTAATTTCTAATACGAGTGACTTCTTAATGTCTAAAAGCCCAAAGAAAACATGACGTAAAGGGATAATTACAAATTTAGGAAAACTTGAGCTACATATCCTTAGAGAAAAGAAATCGATTGCATAGGTCCTCCCCTTGAGCAAGGTAAAAGGAGTTCACTTTGGTTTTAAACTACCTAAACTGCTCTGAAGCACAGATACTTTGTCAAGGTCGATGTACTCGCATCGGATACCGTATCAGATACGATACTCGATGATACGTATTGGATACACATCTTTCGTATCCGATAATTAATAAAATATGTGAATATTTCGCGGATACGTCTAAACATGGAGTAAGATGTACAATTTTCAATTTTAAGCTATGCTCCCTTATTTGGAATTCACATACAATATAAAACATTAACAAAATTCCATCTAATTTTGAAGACACGAGTGTTTTTTAACTTTTAAATATTATCTATATCTATTATTATATGTTAAGAGAGCATAAAAAAATGAGTCACTTACAGTCTTACACTATAATCTTAAAAATAATTACTTGTAAACACACCAACTAGTTAAATGTGGTTATGATTCATTCAATTGATCATTATCATTTTATGAATATATCATAATAAGACGATATTACATCCCTTTTCAATACTTTTAAGTACCCTTATCCTTTTTTTAATATTTGTCGTATCGTCGTATCTGTAAGGTATCGTGTCCGTGTCACGTATCCGTATTCGTGCTTCCTAGTTAAACTGAGAGTTTTGTTATTCATATTGATCTATATGACGTTTATATTGGGGACAAAAATACACAAAGTGAAGGAGAAAATTGAAATTATTTCACTACCAGCTCCCCACCTAGTGTAAATCTAAACCAATGAAAATAAATGAGAGATGGCAAAAGATGGCCTAGCCAGACATCAACCTAAGCCAGCATGAGTCTGTGAGTAATGTTATGGTTGCAATTCGGCACACAATGTAAAAGCATACATACACAACAATCCCACACGGATATAGGTAATTGCATTTTTCTCTTGTGGTATTAGCCCTGCTCAAATAAACAACGCTGAACAACATATGAAACCGTGATTCCATTTTCCCTCAAATGGCTACAGGATATATAAATCGATGAACGATCCAGTATATGTGCCAAATTTCAAAATTATTATACGCCAGCTTCCAACCTAGTGTCAACAATTCAACACTCTGATTAATGCTGAGCACATGGGTGACGGATAAATTGCAAGAGAGGACCTCCAAGACGTAGGTAATTACATTTTTCTTTCAGAGAAGTCGTCATTCCGGCATTGTACAACATTTGAAGGCAGAACTGCCGTTTTCTCTCCTAAATAAGCTACTAAATGTACCAACATTCAAAAAGTCTAACAAATTTTGCCAATACGCATGCACTGTTTAACAATTTGTAATTGGAGTCATAGATATTATTCCAAAAACTGACTGAAAATTTAAGACCCTTCAGATAACTCGGCCAAATAATCATAAACACCGCTACCCATATCTAGAATACCCTATTGTTTCACATTGTAAATTAAACAAACATTCACAACGCATAATTTCTAGCAAAGTTTACAACCCATTGCGCGCGTAATTCATCATACACTCATGTCCAAATAAACAAAGAAGGTGAACAGTAACCATTGGTACCTGATATTCATGTGGTCGGAGGTGTGACCCATATCAGAAGAAGAGGAACAGTTGATAACCAAAGGTCCATATAAGCTCTGACATCCCATAAGCCTGGAACTATGGTGCTCAAGAGGTTTGAAAACACACAGAGATGGTGAAGAGATACAATTGTAAGAGGAAATGGGTCGGCTAAAGCAAATTGATATCGCCATCAGATACCCAAAAGCTGAAAATTACCGGTAAGTTCTCACAAAAAAGAAGACTGTAGCACTTCAATTGGAAGTGTTTTTCTCTTTGTGATTCGAAGTAATGCATATAATTTTGGGAGAATTACAGACCTCTTTAGGACCCTTAATATTTCAAATATTACATATATATCCCTTAAAGCTGTACTCGTGTAGTCAAACATTCGTTAGTCGATTGTTAGTAAATTACACTTAGACTCCCTATAATTTTAGGTATTTTCAAGTTTAAAATATTATAATTAGACAAAAAATACTCAAATCAAAGACATGTTATTTATTAAAATGATATTAAAAATAAAAATCTATTTTTTGAAAAAAAAATTTAATTAGTATATAATTATACTATCTATTAGAATAAAATTAAAAAATCAAACGAGAGGTCAAATTATAATAGATACAACATCTTCTATCTTTAATTGAAATAATTTGTTCGTTTAATAGATTTCATTAGTTTCGTAACTAATAAGTGATTTAAGTATAGTCTAAGTGGTATATGCTTATAAATTTTAGGGAATTTGAATATAATTTAATAACGGACAATAGGGATACCCGTGTATAAATTTTAAAGAGTTTGTGTATAATATTTTAAATATTAGGAAGTCAAACCGATTAAATGATAAACTTGAAAGAGCCTATATATAATTCTCTCTATAATTTTCGTTCCTGCTATTTGTCTTCTTTTGTTGAAAAAATATTCACAGCTTTTGTTTGTGGTGTTTTCAGATAATATCATTTTGTCTTGTTCCAAACTTGTGTTTATCAAGAAATATCACAGTTTTGGGTTGGAAACAGTATTGGCCCTTAACTTTTGTCCTAAATCATGTGATACAGGTTTTACCCCCAAATATTCAAGAAATTTTATCACATCATTTGGAATTTGATAGGTTTGTCTATAAATTTGGTAAATATAGATTTATCTCAAATTTATATGTCCCTTAAATAAAAAACGTTTTCAATTAATTCCTAAACTATATACATGCTTTAAGTTCCAATTTTGTTGGTTATGGCTTCATTTACATTAATATTCTTTTGACTTAATTTAGGGATCTATGCACTGCTACGATAATGAGTCTCTTGTAATGTTAGAACTCATTACCAATTCGATTGCCTTTCAATTTGTGGTGTCATGCTTACCAAATTCTTGTTTTAAATGATGTGACATAATTTTTACTTTTAAATAAATAAATTTTATTAATATTAAATAATAAAAATTTTATCACATTATTTGTGATGCGAGATTTGGTATGTAAATTTGGTAATGGGAGATTTAACCCAAGTTTATATATGTCCCCTAAATAGGAGTTTTGATGCAACAAAACACAATAAAAGTATATTACCAACGCCAATACTCAAGAAACCTGGCGCATTGGAGTTAAGAACACTCTATCAAAGAGAACAAAATCAATAATATTTGATGGTATCAAAAATAACCTCAGAAATAAGCTCAGACCTATAGGTCAGGTCAGGTGGTCAGCCAAGGCGAAAGAGCTCAGAGTGCCTGAACTCAGCCCCGTCCAAGCTGGACCATAACAGGAGTAATTTAAGGACAGCTGGATAGACAACGTGTACCCCCTAAAATAGAACGGATGAGCACGGAAAGCTAGAGTCAAGGCTTAAATCCTCAACTAACCAAGATCCTCTCCCGCAAATCGAGGGAGATCCCACAAATGCAAGGCCAAGATCTTGGTGCAGTTCCCCTAGACCTAGGGATCAGTCTATATAAGCGAATCAGTTTTGACACCAATAGGGGGCCAAAAAAAAAAGAAAGAGAAAAACTCTGTAATTCAAATGATCAATAAAGAAAAGGGAGCAGGAGCCTCCATTAAAGAGTGGACTAACCATGCTCTGTAGCTGGTGAACCACTATATTTCTTCTATCTCACTATCCTCGTACAAAAGACCGATTCTCACACCATCACCCATTCTACGAGCCATGCAGTTCTGATCTCATCCTAAAATTATATTCACTGACTTTGCTCATCTACAATAAATTACACCATCAGTTTGGCGCCGTCTGTGAGAACGATTGTTCTCGTTTTACAAGAAAGCTGACTTATCAGTGACTGATGGTCTCAACCCGCAATATGAGCAGAGGTCAAACCAATCCGCTGCGTCTGCAAGATCAACAGGAAACCACTAATGCACAAGCTGAAAAAAATCCAGAAACCAATCCCTTGACAGGGGAACCACCAGTGAATAACGAGTTGGACGCCCTCCGCCTTGTCAATCAGCGTCTATTATAGCAAAACGAGGAGCTACTAAAGCTCCTGAAGCTCCCACAGGAGGCACGACCTGCCCAAGCTGGCCCGAATAACCTTCCTCGCAGGAAATAGTACCACCTCGACCCCCTCAGAGAGGACATTGAGGGAGGAGAGAATAGCCAAACCATGGGAAGAGATCCACAGCCGCCTCCCGAAAATGGTCACAACGAAGAGGCATAAAGCCGGAATGATGAAAGGGAAAGGAGTGATTTCATCCCCTACCAGCAGGAAAGAAGAGAACAATATTGGGAGCAACGCTTCGAGGACATCAAGTAGGAGCTTAGCCACATGAAGGAGGCTATAAGAAACAAGGCTCCTGTCACTATGGATGCCCTGGTACAGCAGACAGAGTCACCATTTACCACAGGGGTGCTGCATTTTCCTGTCCCCCCAAAATTCAGGTTACCTCAGATTGAGGCCTTCGACAGAACGAAGGACCCTATGGACCATCTCAACACATACAAAAACCAAATGGAGCTGCATGGATATCAGGACCCCGTGCGATGCAGGGCCTTTGCTATCACACTTAAAGGATCAGCCTTAGCATGGTTCAATAGACTCCCCCCAGCCTCGATCTCTTCCTTCAAAGAACCCTCAAGCTAGTATGGCCGAGGTGTTGGCTAAAGCAGAGAAGTATATAAATGGGGAAGAAGCACTCCTCTCGAAGATAGGGAGTTCCTCATCGCGAAAGGAGAAGGGAAAGGAAAAAAAGAAGAGGGAGAGAAGTCCCCGGAGAGATAAGGAGCGAGGCAGGTCTCCAAGAAGGGATAGAGACCGTTCCCCAAAGAGAAGAGGCAATGTGAGAGATCGTATGGGGCCCCCACAGCTAGAACTGCAGCCAAGGTACCCACTTCGACAGCTAACTCCCCTTATTGCCTCTATATCGCAAGTCTTACATGAGGTACAGAACGAGAAGTTCCTAAGATGGCCACCCCGGATGAAGGCAGATCCGGCGAAGAGGGATCCCACCAAGTACTGCGATTATCATAGAAATCATGGCCATCACACAGATGATTGCATTCAGCTAAAGAGGGAAATAGAGTTTTTGATCCAGCGGGAATAATTACGTCACTTTGTGGCCCAGGAATACCCAAATCGAGCTCTTCCGCCTCCACCACCTCAGCAACAGGCTCCTGCACAACACCAGCAACCCATGGGGGAAATCAGGGTGATATCAGGAGGATTTGCAGGGGGAGGAGAATCCAGTGCTGCTAGGAAAGCCCATTTGTGCAGAATCCGAGGTGATGAGATACTTGAGGTGTGCACTACAACCAAGGTACCCCGGCTAGACACGATCATAACTTTTTCAGACTCAAATTTGGAGGGCTATCACCATCCCCATGATGATCCGTTGGTAGTGAGAGCCGTCGTGGCTAACAGGACAGTACATTGGGTTCTGGTAGATAATGAGAGCTCGACAGACATCATCTTCGCGTCTGCCTTTGACAAGATGGGCTTAGGAAGAGAAAAACTAGAGCCAGTGAGTGCCCATCTGTTGGAATTTTCGGGAGAAAGGGTATTGCCCTTGGGATCAATTCGGCTCGTACTCACCATAGGAGACTCTCTCTGCCAGGCCACCACAACCATAAGGTTCCTGGTGGTTGACGCTCCCTCAGCGTACAACATGCTGTTAGGGAGACCTTCCTTAAACGCAATGAGAGTCATCCCCTCGGCATACCACCTCGTCATAAAATTCCCCACAAAAAATGGAATCAGAATGGTTAGAGGAGATCAGCGCGTAGCTAGAGAATGTTACTTGGCCTCTATGAAGCAGAAAGAGATGGAGAGCATTCAACTGGATGAGCTTGACATGAGAGATGAGCTAGAAACTAGACCAACGCCATCGGAAGAGCTGGAACCTGTTCAGCTTGATGAAGAGCCAGAACACCTCGTTTATGTCGGGTCCAAGCTAAACAGAGAAATTAAAGATCTACTCATCCAATTCCTGAAGGAAAACACTGAAGTATTCGCTTGGAAACAAGAAGACATGGAAGGCATTGACCCATCAGTCATCACTCACAAGCTAAGTGTAAACCCTGCCAGCAAGCCCGTCAAGCAAAAACGAAAAAGCTTCGCCCCAGAACGCCAGAAAGCCATTAATCAGGAGGTCGGCAAGCTTCTCCAAGCCAAGGCCATTGATTAACCATCAAAAGTGTTATTTTATTATATTTAATGATTGGTTAATTGCATATTATTTTTTATTAAATGAGTTAAATTCCTTGATTTTCTAGTTTAATACTTTTTCTAGCTGTTTGGTTTATTTTGCAGGTAAATTGATTGATTTAAAGTAATAATGGATAATGCAAGTAAAGCAATCACTAGAAGAAGAATCATAACTGATAAGGATTGAAGAGTCAAGATTGAGATAAGAAGACTTGAAGATAAATCAGCAATTCAATCCTTATAAGAGTCCAAGTTTGAAGAAAATTCAATTAATGTTGGATTTGGAAAGTATTCTAGAAGATAAGGATTTGACACGTCTTCAGTATTTTAATCATAACTTTTGACTCCGATATCCGATTGACCTGACTTTTACGGGGTTGGAAAGAAGACTCCAAGGGCTACAAAAGTGTATTTCACGAAAATTTCGTGATTCAGCCTCTAAATATGCGAAATTCCAGCTCGAAGTCTGGACAGATTTTATACCTGCGAAGCAAAGATTTTATGCACGAAATTTGACCTAACAAGACTTCTATTTGGCAAAGGAATTTCTTCCAAGCCAACCTCAGATCTCCTACCAATACCTAGGATTTATTTTATTATAAATAGGGGTTCTTATCTTAGGATTAAAAATTTTTTTTTCATCTTTTTATTTTATTATTCTTTTATCATGTCCGGCTAGAAAGCTCCGCTAGGGCTAGGGGAAAATCTCTCAACGGAGTACGGTGTTTTTATTGACTTTTGTACTTAATGATTTATGTTATTGTGTTAATTTAATTCCTAATATTTTAGCAAAGTATTTATGCTGTAAAAACTCCTGAGTTGTTGTGCCACGTACATCGATTGCTTGAGTTTCCCTGCGTGTAAATCACTGGTTATTCCATGTTGGTAGAATTAATATGATTTCATAAAATAATGTGATTGAATGATTATTCAGCATACTAGTAGTCTTTTGATTATAAATTTCGGATTGACAACTTGATTTGTTAATTGGGTTAACTGACATTTAATTCCTATTTCAAGTCAAATCTTTGAGTCTTTAATTATTACTGTATGACGTTGAGAGGGAGTACCTAATGCTCTAATATTTTTATTATTGTTTTATTTACCAAAATCAATCTTTGTCATTCAACAACTCTTCAAATAAACTCTTTTTCTTTTAAAGTATTTTTAGTTTTTGTGTGATTGTTTTCTTGTTGAAATTCCTCGTGGGATCGACCTCGGACTTCCCGAGAATATATTACTCTGCTCAACCTGCGCTTGGGTTTACACTTTTAAAGTTGAAGCAGCCATCAGAGAAGTAGATTATCCTGTTTGGCTAGCCAATGTAGTCCTTGTTAAGAAAATCAATGGCAAGTGGCGGTTGTGCATAGACTTCACTGATCTCAATCGAGCCTGCCCCAAGGACAGCTTTCCTTTACCCAGGATCGACTTGATAGTAGACGCTACCGCAGGACATGAGCTCCTCAGCTTCATGGACGCATTCTCAGGGTACAACCAGATCAGAATGGACCCCAACGACCAAGAAAAGACCTCATTCATGATAGAACAAGGAACTTATTGCTACCAGGTTATGCCTTTTGGTCTAAAGAATGCAGGAGCCACGTACCAACGCCTGGTGAACAGAATGTTCCAGAAGCAAATTGGAGTAACCATGGAAGTCTATATTGATGATATGCTGGTAAAGTCACTAAAGGCCGATCTCCATATCCAACATTTGGCAGAGTCCTTCAGGGTTCTCAAGAAGTATAAGATGAAGCTTAATCCTGCTAAATGTGCCTTCGGGGTTTCAATAGAAATTTTTTTAGGCTTCATAGTAAATAGCAGGGGGATAAAAGCCAACCCTGCCAAGGTAAAGGCGGTACTAGATATGCAACCACCCTCAAATACGAGAGAGATTCAACAACTGACAGGAAGAATAGCTGCCTTGAGCCGTTTCGTGTCTCGATCAAGTAACAAATGCTAGCCTTTCTTTCGGATATTGAAGAAAGCTTTCCAATGGGATGCCCAATGTGAAGAGGCATTTAAGTCCTTAAAGGTTTATCTGAGTTCCCCCTCAATTTTGGTCAGCCCCATCGAAGGGGAGGTGCTCACCCTATATTTGGCTGTCTCAGATTTCTCTACCAGCGCAGCTCTCGTTAGAGTAGAAGACAGAGCTCAGCAGCCAGTGTATTACTGCAGCAGAGCTCTTAGGGGTGCAGAGGAGAGGTACCCAAAGATGGAAAAACTTATCCTGGCCTTAGTCACTACTGCCAGAAGACTCAGACCTTACTTTCAGGCACATACCATAGAAATCCCGACAGACTAGCCAATGAAATAGGTGTTGCATAAGCCTGAATCCTTTGGGAGATTGGTAAAATGGGCCATCGAGCTTACCGAGTTCTACATCAGATATAAACCAAGAACTGCGGTGAAAGGTCAGGTCCTGACAGATTTCATCGCTGAATTTACAACAGGGACACCCATGGGGACCATGCAGCTAGTACCAGATCTCCCAGTATGAAAACTCTCGGTAGATGGTGCAGCTAATGCCCAAGGAAGCGGAGCGGGCCTAATTCTGACCTCACTAGATGGGCTGGATGTCGAGTATGCCCTGAGGTTTGGATTTAAAGCCTCAAACAACGAGGTTGAGTATGAGGCTGTTATTGCAGGACTTGATCTGGCTCACTCGATGGAGGCCGAACAATTAGAAGTATGTAGTGATTCACAGCTTGTTGTAAGGCAGATAGAGGAATCTCATGAAGCCAAAGGTGAGAAAATGATCCTTTACCTCAGAAAGGTGCAGGAATTAATCAAGAAATTTGTGCAAGTTAAAGTCAGACACGTTCCCAGAGCTGAAAATTCAAGAGCGGATTCTTTGGCAAGGCTTGCAACCGCCTCGCAGGAAAGCTTGGAAAGGTTAATTCCAGTGGAGCACCTGGCAGAACCCTTCGTGGACCTGAAAAACGAAGAAGTGTTCCTTGTGCAAGCCTCATCGGGCTGGATGGACCTAATTCTGGGATACCTTAGGGATGGAATTTTGCCAGAGGACCCCAAGGAAGCAGCAAAGCTAAGAACCAGGTCAGCCAGATTCTCTATTTTACAGGGAAACCTTTACAAGCGAGGTTTTTCAACACCTCTCCTTAAATGTGTGGAGAATGAAGACACCAATTATATTCTCAGAGAAATTCATGAGGGGATATGCGGTAATCACGTCGGAGCAGGAACCCTGGCAGGAAAGGCATTAAGACAGGGATATTATTGGCCCACATTGCTCAAGGATGCCATAGAGTTGGTCAAGAAATGTGCAATCTGCCAAATAAATGCCAATCTCCTCCGTTGCCCACCAGAGCTCCTGACCTCGGTGGTCAGTCCTTGGCCCTTTCAGCAGTGGGGTTTGGACATACTTGGGCCCCTCCCGATCGGCAAGGGACAGTGCAAATTTGCCATCGTTGGAGTGGACTACTTCACTAAGTGGGGCAGAAGTGGAACCTTTGGCTACGATCACAGAGCAGAAAGTCCAGAACTTCGCATGGAAATCCATAATCTGTAGATTTGGAATCCCCAGGGTGATAGTCTCGGACAATGGAAAGCAATTTGATAATCTTAAATTCAGAAGATTTTGCGCTGAGCTGGGAATAAAGAACTACTTTTAAGCTCCAGCTCATCCACAGTCCAATGGACAAGCAGAGGTAACAATCAGGACCATCAAGACTGCGCTGAAAACCAAACTTGAAGGCTTGAAGGGGAAATGGGTGGAGCATGTTCCAGAAGTGTTATGGCTTATAGGACAACTATAAGGTCAGCAACCCAGGAAACACCATTCCCTTTGGCTTATGGTACAGAGGCAGTATCCCCTGTAGAGATTGGGCCGAGCTTTCTGATCCGGATCACAATGATGAGTCACTCCTACTGAACCTCGACCTCTTGGACGAAAGAAGAAACAGAGCTCTGCAGCACATCTAGGATTACCAGAGGAAAACCGTAAGATACTACAACAGAAGAGTCAAGCACAAAAGCTTTGCGGTAGGGGATTTGGTGCTTAGAAAGCTTTTACTAGCAAGAAAGGACCCCTCTCATGAAAAATTAGGTTCAAATTGGGAAGGTTCCTTCATTGTCTCTAGGGTGATAAGACCTAAAAATTACGAGCTGCAAACCGAAGAGGGAAAAGTTTTACCTCATTCCTGGAACGCGGAGCACCTCAAAAAGTCTTCTCAGTAAGTACTTCCTGTAATTGAATTATTTCTAATAAAGTGACAAATTTTTGATTCAGCCAAGATACGAGACAAGTATGATTATCTGAAATAGCTTAAGAGCCCAGTAGATCATGATAAACTCACGTTTATAAATCAAGGAAGAGCCCAGTAGCTCATGATAAACTCACGCTTATAAATCAAGGAAGAGCCCAGTAGCTCTGGATAAACTCACGTTTATAAATCAAGAAAGAGCCCAGTAGCTCATGATAAACTCACGTTTATAAATCAAGGAAGAGCCCAGTAGCTCTCGACAAACTCACGTTTATAAATCAAGCAAGAGCCTAGCAGCTCACGATAAACTTAAGTTTATAAATCAAGGAAGAGCCCAGCGGCTCACGATAAACTCACGTTTATAAATCAAGGAAGAACCCAGCAGCTCACGATAAACTCACGCTTATAAATCAAGGAAGAGCCCAGTAGCTCATGATAAACTCACATTTATGAATCAAGGAAGAGCCCAGCAGCTCATGATAACCTCATCGTTTATAAATAAAAAGAAGAGTTCTACAGCTCAGGAAGAGCCCAGTAGCTCGAGAGAAACTTATTATAGCCCAGAAAGAGCCTAGTATCCCTCGATAGATAATCAGTTATAACAAAGTTCTACAGTTCAAAAGGAGCCCCGAAGCTCACGACAAGCTCTCCAGCTTATAAATTAAGGAAAGAGCTCGAAAGGGACTCTTCAGCTCAGAAGGAGTGAAGATATTCACAAAGGAATAAAGAGTGCTACTCACTGTTCACAATGCAATACCAAGGAAAGCTCGGCAGGTAACCACGAGATAGGCAGTTCTAAGAAAGAGCTCAGCCACACAAAACAGGCCGTGAAAAGTACGAAGGTAGATTATGACATACAACATCCAACGGAAGAAAAACTTGTCCAGATTACATCAAAGAAAAAATAACTGTCAAAAACAAAGGTGCTTAGAGAAGGCGTCTGAAGCTCCCAAGACAAAACAGCTAGTTACCCCCCAAGCGTCTCTCCAACTCAGCCATTTCCTCCTTCAAAAGGGCGTTCTATTCCCTCAAATCTTCCCTCTCCTTCTCCGCCTTCGAGAGAGCATTGAGAAGCTTGGCCCCGGCGGAAGAAAGAAAAATTGCACTAAGAGAGGAATCAGGAGATGAAGGAAAGTCACACAGCTTGCATTTTTTGGAAGACGGACTCACCTCCTCGACCTCCTCGGATTCTGAGGGAGAAAGATCTGGCGAGCTGTAATCGAAGTGAAAATCAATGGAAGCTGCCACTGCACTAAGTAGGAAAAGGTTACTAGAAGTCATCAATTCTGAAAAGGGCATGGGTGCAGACTGCTTCACCTGTTCAATCCTCATTGCCTCTGGCAAATCAGGA
>CM042185.1:28201481-28216725 GCA_023539305.1 Ilex asprella
CAGACTGCTTCACCTGTTCAATCCTCATTGCCTCTGGCAAATCAGGACCAGGCACAACTGCACAATAAGACAAAGATCAGAACAAGAACGCTAGGAAAGGGAGAATAATCAAGAGGACTGCTAAACCCCTTACTGATGTGATTAAACTTCCTCCAAGAACGTGGGACCCTATTCCCTCGTCGACGGTCCTCCACAGACCTCCAAGAATCCCCAAAGGCAAAGAAAAAACGACTAAGCCACCCAGGGGACGGAGAAGGAATGTCGAGAACAAACTGGGGTTCAGAGAAATACCTCCACCTAAAACAACTAAAGCAGGGAACATCGTCTTCTTCGAGACAATGAAAATACAGGAACTCAGCAGTCGTGGAAAATTGGTCATTGCCTTGGAGACGCCAGAACAAAAAGAAGCTGATGAGCACAACCCACCCTTGAGGAGATAAACGGGAGGGAGACAGACCATAATACGCCAAGATATACCCAACAGAGGGATGGATAGGAAGACGAAGACCCATATCGAAGGCATCTTCAAAAAAGCAGACCTCACCTCGAGGAAGATAGTTAGGAGGTTCGTTTGGAGTAGGAACTCGGAGTGGCAATTCCAGTTCTAGAAAGAATCGTTTCTTGATCCCCTCCAAATCCGAGGAGGTCAGAGAAGAAGGAACCAAGAAACGGGACTGTGATTCCCATTCAACTCCGAAAGTGGAGCGATCCACAAACAAACACGAAGTAGGAGTAGCCATCAGAAGCCATAAGCGAGGATGCTGAAAGGATAAGAAAAAGTCAAAAGGGCCTCTGAGATTTGTGGACCAGGAAGAGGAAACACGGAGGCTATAACGGACCAAGAGCCATGCCAAGGATTTCCAAACCCATAAGGGCACGTATGGTTTAGGAAAGCAGAGGAACAGGTCATTTCATCTAAAGCACGTGGAGAATTTCCTAAACAATCAGAGCCCGCGGAAACTAAAGCAAAAAGGAAAGCACAAGGAGCAACGCTCACACATCATCACCTTTCCCGACCTCATCTTTAGGAACGGTAGGAAAAATTAAGAACATTCAACCTGGAAGGCCTGACCTGCCAGCACTAAGTGGCTCGAGCAAACTTCCAAACCTTCATACAGAACACAAAGAAAAGAGGTCTAGTACAATAAGCTGCAGCTCCCATTCGAAGGGTGAACCAAAACCCGCAATAAGGAGGCTCATCAGACCCCTGGCAGAGCTAACAGACGTGATTTATGAAATTACATCCTCGCTAACTCACACATATCCAGATCCATCAAGCGAGTCCTAGTATAAACCTCCAACTTTGAGCCTTGATGAAGGCCATGAACCTCTGTTGAAGCACTCCCTAGGCCCATGCGATTTGGAAAAACAGGTCGGACCTCTTCAGGTCGAGGTCACACCAGACCTTTCAACATGGCCCCTACAGGGAATCCTGGGCTAAAAGCTCCCAAAGCCCTACAAACTAAGCAAGTTTGTTTCCTAGAAACTTATAGACCCCCCTCCAAGCTGAGGGAAAGAGCTAAGCACAGAAAAATGAGCTCAGCGAAAAAGGCTGTCAGGGTAACAGGAGAAAATTACGTAAGGGTCAGGCAGGCGAGAAAGACACATCAAGGCTATGCTAAATATCTTCAAGAGCATTCAAGCATGACCAAATAAGCAAAGTATGTCCAACAATCGCCTGAAAAGGCAAAAAACTGTTTGGACCCTATAAAGTTTTGCTTCAAAGGGAGCTCAGCACCCCTCAAAGCAAGGGGGCAAGGAGAGTATATAAAAGAGTCAAGAGGAGCATGTCAAGTAAAACAAGAAGATACACAAATTCAGATTCGAAAAGAATATGGACATAGCGTCATGACTTCAGTAAATAGCTCGATGTTCGAGTGATAAAATAGTATAAAAATTACAACTGATTTCAACAGAAATTACAAAATCCTAAGCTTTTGGAGGAGGGGTAGACAGAAGATCCTACGATAAAGTAGGGGCAACCTCGGTAAAAGGACCAGAGGCTGGAGCGGTTGGGTTTTCTGGGGTACTTGCTCTAGGAACCTCTGCCCTATCTGTCAAAGGGTCTTGAGCAAGAGCCTCGTTCACAAGGCCAGCGGAGAAGGAAGCAGCTCTGGATATGGCAGAAGGAATAGGCACCTCCTGGTCTGATGCATCGGTAGGAAGAGTCGGGGGATCTTCCTCGACATCAGAGTCAGACTCTTCCCACTCCTCCTCAGTTGGGATAAAAAAATTGAAGTCCAAATCCTTGAAGGTCTTGGAGGCTTTCCGCCGAAAAGCGAGCCACCCGAAAGCCCATTGAGTGGTGACGCCATCCTCCAACTCGGCAATCAGGTCATTTTTCTCCTTGAGCTCCTCATAAAGGGCCTCGTTCGCCTCGCAGATGGCCTCATGCTCTTGTTTCAAGGTATCAAGAGAGCAGCGGGCATCATAGGCATCCTGATTGACATTGGACTAGAGCTCAGTTTTGTGTTTCAGCTCATCCCCCGAAATCCTTAGCTCATCTCGAGCCTTCTTCTCACCCTCCTCAGCCTTGGACTTAGCTCTTCGAAGGTCCTGGAGCTCTGAGGCTTGCTTCTCCGCCTTATCCTGAAGAATACTCACCTAAGTTTTGAGATCCTTATTCTGGAGAGAAAGTTCAGCAACCTTAAATTCATAAGCCTTCAAAGCTTTGACTGAATCCTCCGCAGAACAGACCCGACCCAGGAGACCCTTTACATGGAGAGCCATCTAAGGAACAAGAATAAGAGCAAAGATCAGCATCAAGGACTAATAGAAGCTAAGAAGGAACATTGAAACATAAAGACTTACGGTGGTAGCACCCTGAAGAGCTGAGACGATTACCTCTTCTAGAGGCATGGAGCAAGCCCTCGCAATATCAAGTTCTAGGAGGATAGATGCCATGGCCCCAGTAGCGAGTTCAGCGTTCTCAAAAAAGGAATCTCCTCGACCCGCCCCTTGACTTTTTTGCCCTTGTCAGCCTTAGCGTTCTCAAAAAAGGAATCTCCTCGACCCTCCCCCTTGACTTTTTTGCCCTTGTCAGCCTCAGACTTCGTCAGGGATGGTTCGATGATCTTGCCAGAAGGGCTGAACACAATGATCTCAGACTGGACCTGAGAAACGAACTCCCAAGCCCTCTCAACCTCAGATGGAGTGGGAGAGGCTTTGCCTAGCTCATCGGGCCTAAGAGGGTCGACCTGTGGCTGCAAAGAAGAGGAAACCCCTACGCCCGGAGGAATGACTAAGGGTGAAACTTGGCTATCCGCAACCAAAACTGGAGAGGAGGAAGTCCCTCCTAGCTTTTGAGCCTTAGCTCGGGTAGAAGGGCTGCCACCAGACACGACTTCAGCCTTCCTTTTACCGCCTTTTCCACTCCTTTGTAGCTTGGCAATCTTGGCTTCAAGCTTCTCTGAAGACAGCTTCATTGTGGAAGATCTTGGAAGGTCCAAACCACAACAATTAATTAGATCAAGGAAAGAAGAAGGGAAGATACTGAAAACCCAAAAAAGTGGGGAGATCACCTTGTACTTTCTCAGGTTTGACGACGGCGATCGGAGTCGGAGCTTCAATCGTCACTTCGGGAAGGCTAAGTCCCCTTGCAACTAGGACCTGAAACTGGATAAGTTCAGAATATCTCTTCAGAGCACACTCAGACAGTTTTAGCTTCGCCTCCTCGTCCTCTTTGCTGAGCTCGAGCCTGGTACCTGGAGAATGACAGCAACAAGATTCAGAAACCTGTTATTCCCAGAACAAAACCCGATTGATTCAAGCAATGACTCACCCAAATTCTAGGGATAGGACCAAGCCCTAGGGATACCAAGGGTATCCGACCTATCAGTAGGATCATACTCCCAGCCTGTGCCCCCAACGAAGAAGAAATATTCCTTCCAGTGCTTGTGGAAGGTAGGAATGTTAGAAATAAGCTACTTGGCGTTGGCTCGCTTCGAAGCATACAAGAAGCCTTCCGCTGAGGTCAGCTTAACATTGAAATAGTCCAAGAATAGAGGGAGAGAAGGAACCCCGAGTTTTAAATCCTTAAAGAGGACCAAAAGGCCCACTAAGACACCCCAAAAATTAGGAAAAATTTGAGAGGGACACACGTTAAAGTACTGAAGAACGACTTTCAGGAAAGGGTGCAGAGGAAAACGAAGACCATTTTCAAAGGTAGCCTCAAAGAAGCAGACCTTCTTGTGGACTTCGGCGACGTAAGGAGTAGAACTTTCAGGACACGAGGGCTGGACACCAAGAGGGAAACCGTAGCGGGCGCTGAAAATCCTAAGGAGTGAAGGGTCAACCTTACTGGGTCCTACGAGCTCAGCTTACTTAAGAGCAGCTCCTAAATACGACGAGCCACTAGAGAGCCCAGCCCCACTGAACTTCCCCTTGCCTTTGCTAGGCTTGGGGGGTATAGAGGCAGATGATAAGGGAAGCTCTCCTGCTTCAACTTCAGGGTTAAGGGCATCGACACCTGGGAAATTGTCAATCTCCACACCCACTTCCCCTAATTCGACATCCTCATCGGCAGACCTACCACCTAGAGGAGTCGCAGAGGATCGAGCAGCTCTGGAAGAAGTAGACATGAGAGGGCAAGAAAAAGGGAGATTATAGAGGCGATATGGAAGAGGGACACTAACCAGGCACTCCTTAATAACTAAGGGGCTAGCACAGTAACTGCCGATGCTAAGGATCCTCACAATGGAACCCCAGGTCACGAAGTAAGGCAGAGGGGACAAACAGAGATCACGGTTCCAAAAATAAAAAAATCGATAAGCCCAGAAATGTAACAACCACCTCGAATTTGAGGGATCCAGAACGAGTAAAGACGAAAAGAGAGGGGAATACGTACCTAGCTATGAGGAAGCAACGAACGAGAACCCAGAAGCCAAATCAGGGGGAAGAAAGCACTACGAACGGTCCAATCAAGCACAGAAAGTACAGTCTCAAGAAGGGAATCAGAGAGTATACAGTCGCAGAAGGATTTGAAATCACGAAGAGGGGAAGAAATCAGAGAACGAAGGAAAAAGATGAACAGTAAGAGAGCAGTTCTATTAACCGTTTGAACATTTAAAGTCTGGGGGACACGAACTGAAATGTACGCGGGAATCGAGGAACTCATGATTTCCAGGAACCGCCAAAGGACATCAGGCACGTGCTAGCTGTGGTCAGCCACATGCTAGTCTAGCCCGGTTAACCACAGCTCAGCCCTTGTCAAAGCCAGCTTAGGCCAAGGGCTGGGGGCAGCTGATTGTACCAAAAATAACCTCAGAAATAAGCTCAGACCTCTAGGTCAGGTCAAGTCAGGTGGTCAACCAAGACGAAAGAGCTCAGAGTGCCTGAGCTCAGCCCCGTCCAAGCTGGACCATAACATGAGTAATTTAAGGACAGCTAGATAGACAACGTGTACCCCCTAAAATAGAACGGATGAGCACGGAAAGCTAGAGTCAAGCTTAAAATCCTCAATCAACCAAGATCCTCTCCTGCAAATCGAGGGAGATCCCACAAATGCAAGGCCAAGATCTCGGTGCAGATCCCCTAGACCTAGGGATCAGTCTATATAAGCGAATCAGTTTTGACACTAGTAGGGGGCCAAAAAAAAAGAAAGAGAAAAACTCTGTAATTCAAATGATCAATAAAGAAAAGGAAGCAGAAGTTTCCGTTAAAGAGTGGACTAACCATGCTCTGTAGCTGGTGAACCACTATATTTCTTCTATCTCACTATCCTCGTACAAAAGACCGATTCTCACGCCATCACCCATTCTACGAGCCATGCAGCTCTGATCTCATCCTAAAATTATATTCATTGACTTTGCTCATCCACCATAAATTACACCATCAATATTGAATAAAAGATCTTCCAATTCTAAGACTCATAACCTTATTTATAGTACTAAAGTCCTAATCTTTGTAGGCCAAGGAATTCTAATTTTAATATAATATAGAAACTATTCCTTATGGAATAAGGAATAGATTCCTAATAGACCTGGGAATACTATTCCTAAAAGAATAACAATATTAATCTAAAAAGAAAACTTAATCAAAAATGAAATTAGCCTTAAAATAAATAAATAATAAAAAATTTTTGCTAATTCTTGTCCTACATCAAGTCTTCAATCAATTCCCACACTGTACATTCTTCAATTTCCAATTTTGTTAGTTATGACTTTATTTACATTAATATTTGTTTGACTTAATTTAGGGATCAATGCACTACTACGATAAGGAGCCTCTTCTAATGTTGAGACTCATTAGCAATTTAATTAAATTAGTGCCTCGGGTCATGAAATAGGATTCATATAGTGTTGCTCTTTCGCTCCCCATCAATGAATAAACACGAGCATACCAAGTTACTGAGAGTTGAGGGTGTTTAAGAGAAAATTGGTGGCTATTCTCACCGTCACAATACTTATTCTCACATCATTAAACTCTAGAAAGACAAAAATTCTATTCATCCATAATTCTATAACCATCATTCTATTCTACGCCTATCCCTATTAAAATATTAAAATACATTTTCCACCCTAGGATACGGATGTAATGCATCAATATGAACATATATTTACCATGAGCCTATTAGAAAATTGTAATAAGTAGTTGTTAAATTCTTCAACCAATAGAAATTAGTGAGGCTCTCTCTCTCTCTCATGAGAGCTCCCTACTCTACAGTTTTCTCCACTCCTTTTGGAGTCTTCTTCTTGAGTATATCTCATAACAACTGCAACAACCCTCCTCCTTCTATGTAGCCACTATGGCCATTCTCAGGCTATAAACTAGCCTACTGCTTTCAACATGCTCATCTCAGCACATCAATCCCTTTTCTTCACCCCTCATCTGGCCACCATGACCACTATTAGACCATAAACCAGTCTACTGCCTCAACCCACCCATCTCACCATACCAATCCCTCTTTTTTTTCTCTATTTCTTGAAACAACTATGGAAAAGCCCCACTTAAAATCCCCCTCATTCGAAGTCACACGAAAGCCCTAGCAACTATTTCTAGTAAGAGACTATTTTTTCTACTGAAACAGAA
The DNA here is from genome assembly GCA_023539305.1 of Ilex asprella. Taxonomy (NCBI): domain Eukaryota; kingdom Viridiplantae; phylum Streptophyta; class Magnoliopsida; order Aquifoliales; family Aquifoliaceae; genus Ilex; species Ilex asprella. Next base: position 28,208,511 of record CM042185.1, read on the forward strand.
TCCTCATCTTCAAACAACAACCAATGTGACCTTGAAATAACAATCGATTTTTCCACCAACCCAACCCTCTTGTTTTTACCCTTCACACTAAAAACTCTTATACCATGGATACCCATAATCTTGAATCGCCTTCAGTGGCCAAAGATTCGAAAACCAATTCCCACAACTTCAACTATCCGCAAATATCTTTGTTCACAAACCCATAAAATTCTAGAGAAGTTCAACAGTCCTGTATAATGGAAAAGATTTTATTCTAGACAACATTGAGCAAATGGGGCGTGAGTAATGAATGACCTTTTGGGTGCATGAAAAACAACATAGCGTTTCTCAATCTAGTAAAGCTAGATAGACTTAAAAAATTGACTTGATAATCTCAACCATTGAATAGGTAGTAGGTCTCAATAAATGCTGGGACCTACAGTGAAATCAATGGTTGTAATTATCAAGTCTAGTTTTTAAGTCTACTTTTTAAGTCCATGTAGCATTGCTCTTCTCAATCACACATTGCGAACATGTTCAAGGAGAAGAAGGATCGAGAAAAAATTTATGATAAAAGCCGTGGTCAGTTGTCACACCCTATCCCGAAAGTGAGATAGAGTGTGGGTAACTCTAAACTTGCTATCCTTTAATTCATAGTTAAATCAAAGTAATTAACATGTACAACAATTTCCTTGCCATTACTAAAATATGAACACAAGACATTCATATATTATATTGTTACAACATGATTAGGGCACCACACACTTAAACATCTTTAACAACCAACAAAAACTATGTATAATTATGTTACATGACATACTGTATATTCATACATCAACCTCCCTATGCCAAGGTAGACTGTCAGTGGACCACTTCTTACTTCCCATGCTCCTAAAAACAAGTAACAGTGGAGGGGTGAGTAAAACTACATTCTTAGTGAATATATTTGAAACATACAGAGAAAAACCAAGCATAGCACAATAATCACACAATCATTGAAATAGGATTTAATATCAATATTTGATCAACCAACAATAATTAACGCTACCCGTTTTCGCCTAGTGTCACGTCAATCATAACTTTGTTGTTTATGCCCAACAATCTCAACAAATTTGTTGCTACCATCTATGCCTGATAGTCTCAACTAATATAATGCTATTGTAAATGCCCAGTAGTCTCAGCAGTTGTGATCACTGAAAAATCACGTAAACCTTCATTTAATATATTCAACTCATAACCAAATATCATTACACAACACAAAGTTCATCAACTCACAATTTAGCTATAACCACATAAATATAACTAATAGTAGTCATACATATTTCCAATCAATATGGATCAACACATTCACCTTAGGTTCAATTCCAAACCTGAACTCAATCCCTTTGTATAGTTTTAGTTGAATCTGACGTTGACATCATTGTCTTCGTACCTAACATACATTGTCACAAATTACATAAATATCATTTACAACCAATGATATCATGCCACACATGCACAAGTTATTAATCAAGCTTAGCCCAATACCTTCCCAATATCCCCCTTCTATTTATTATATGTTCCCAAACCTTAGGTTTAATGACATTTTTGTAAGTAAATAAGATCAACTATAATTGATTCAAACCCATAAAAATGTTTGTAAAAGGTTTGGGGTTGAAGGGATAATTAGCTACATTCATCAAGGTGAAACGGATAAAATTCCACGTTTTTACCAGTAGAAATCCTTTCAGAATGTTGTTCTACCGGTAGAACACCATCTCCTACTGGTAGAACTTCTCACATGACTTCATTCTATCGGTAGAACATCTCACAAAAGGTTGTTCTACCAGTAGCATATCACCTTCTACCAGTAGAACTTTTTATAGATTGTCGTTTTACCGATAGAACACCATTTTTAATTGGTAGAAGCCCGATAGAAACCCTTCTTCATCCCATCTTCTTCCCCAAACTTTCTCTCTCAACCCCACAAATTCTAATAAACAAACCAAACATTATAATCCTCAATTACATGATATTTTATATCAATTAAAACATAAAATCCACAAACCAAAATCAAATCTATACGTAAATGATGAGTTTAATCCTAATAGAAACCCAAATTCATAAACCCACTATGTTTTACCTCTCACTTGGCTTCCCGAATTCTGTTCCTCTTCTCCTCACTTTTCCCTTTTTCTTTTCCTCTTCTTTGTCCTTATCCCAACTACTCTTGTTCAACTCACACACACACACACACACACACACACACACAGAAGAACAAGTTATTATAGACATGTCTGTTATGATTCATATTTTCCCCAAAATCCACTTGAGACCCCTTACGCCTCTTCCCCTCACACACACACACCCCTCTTAATTTTAAGTATTTAAAAACTCACACTCAAAACATGTCCCCTTCATATGATTTTCACCCAAATACCAGTTAAATTACAAAATTCAACCCCTAGAGTTATAATTCAAAATTTCTCTTTCTCTCATAAATTTTATAACTTTAATTTAATCCCCAAATTAATATCATAAATTACACATTAACCCCCAAATTTTAATAAAATGTCATGCAATACATGTACAGGTCTCACAACTCTCCCCCACTAAAAGAAATTTCAACCCCAAAATTACTTATCGTCAAGAAATAAATGGGGATACTACATTTGCATGGTCTCCTCACTCTCCCACGTCTTCTTCTCTACATAATGAATTCACCATAAAAATTTCACCAATGGAATAGTCTTTGTGCGAAGAACCTTCTCCTTGTGACCCAAAATCTTTACTGACTACTCAACATGGGATGAGTCTTCACTTAGCTAAATGGTTTCCATAGTCAACTTCTTGACTTATTCCGTCTTTCCTAAATCTCTGAACATGAACCCACAATGTGTATATGACTTATGTGTGTGGGTGAGTGTCATTCTTGCTCGGATTCGATGCAAGAAATGGGAAACGGATGTGTGAATGAAATGCGTGTGTGTGTGTGAACAAAAGTGCTCCCCAAGCACAAAGAGACTTTCGAGTGTCGTGTTTTACTTGAAAATCGTATTCCAAGGTTGTTTCCTTTGGGAAGTAGGTGAATCATTTTGAAGGTGATTTTGGTGAAAAAGGAAAATTATAAAAATCTTTGATGTTTGAGTTTTGGTGATTGTATTCTTGATGAAAATGAAATAGAAACAAGTGTCGACTAATCCGAAGAGGTCATTCCAATGGTAATTCCAAATCAACTCAAGACCTTCTTCCAATGGTGCCTAGATGTTTGATTGATTCGTAGGAAGCGCGGGGCTAAAATGGAGGTGAGGATTCAAGAAAACATAAACTACAAAAAAGTGCATTTAATACCCATTTGAAGAACTTGAGATAAAAACTTAAATGCAACAATGGTAGAATCTAAGATACTCAACTAAACTTGCAATGTTCTTGAAGTAAAATGACATTAAATACAATAAATAAAGCTTACAAGAAGATTACAAGCCAAATGGATGGAAGAAATGCAAAAATCTAAACTTTCTCTCTCTAAACTATGTCTTCTTCCTAGGGGTTTCTCTCTCTGTAATGTAATACAATACAATCTAAATAATGCGGAATGGAGCTTGCAATTTCGTCCATGGATGTCCCCCTAGGTGTGTGACAGACCTCGTATTCGTAGGAGGCTGATTGGATGGCTTTGGGCAGGCTAGGACAACCTACCCTGCAACTCCCATACTTCTTCTCTTCTTACTCCTCCTCATTAATGCTTTAGCCTTCAAAGTCCAAGGCAAGGGTTGAAGAGGCAAGTCTATGTGTAAGGAGTGTCTGGGAACAAGTGGAAGACCCATATGTGGGACCCCCATGTGGCAGAGGTTGAGTTGCAGAATCTGGCGTTTTCAGTAAAACCTACAGGTAGGTTGATGGAAGCCTACTAGTAGGTTTTACTCAAGTGAGCAAAATCTACAGGCAGGTGTAGGTGCAGTAGTCAAAACCTACCAGTAATTTTCTTACAAACCTACTGATACTTGTTTTGCTCAATTCTTGGTTTCTTCACCTTCCAAGTTATTGTCAAGCCTCCACCTCATCTCCATTGACCTTAAGCACCATGGTAGGGCCTAACATGCACCATTTAATCTCTTTAACCTGCAAACACGCCAAAACTCCATTAATAGCTCGAAACATTGCAATTCCTCCCATTTTTACCATAAGTGCAAGCGTAAAAGAGGTGCAAATGTACACATCACATGCAATATTTCATGCTAATCACACCGCCCAACTTAAGCTTTGCTAGTCCCTAGAAAAATTTATTTTGAAACCAACGAGTATGAAACTATAGTAATCTATTTACATAAGTAATTCATCAAATAATCAAAATACAAAAATAACAATGCAATTAAAGAAATGAACTTGGGCAAGATGGAACAACAACTGTGGCATTTCATTAATTACTTTCAAAAGTTGGGTACATGGAGTTAGAATTCAAAAATAGACAAAACAAACTAAAATTCCTAAAGACTCTTCTCCTAGGCCAATAACTCCACTCCTAACTATGTACAACCTAAATCAAAAAGGACAAAAATAATAGCACCATACTCATCATCTCCATCAGCTCCATCATCACTCACATCACCATCGTCTTCGTCATCTTCATTTGAATCCCCCACCTTAACCCCAATGGAGGCTAAGGGGGCAGAGGTAGGAAATGGAGGTCCACCGGGAATCGGCTCTCTCGGGAATGTGTGTTGAAAAAGCTGAGTCATCATCGTCGAAATCTCGTACACAATCTCCTCCAGAGCATCATGGCGCTGAGATATTGTGTGTTCCGGTGTAGAAGTGGAAGGCTTAGAAATAGATGACCCAATAGAGGATGGTCCCGCAACAGATGACTCTGATCTTGGAACTCTGGCTCGCTCACCCCGACTCATCGCCATCTTCTTACTACTACTCGCCTTCCCTATAGCTCCGGTCTGGGGGGGGGTTATCACGTCAAAGACATATCCTTTGACATTGAAATGGTCGCATATCCAGGTGACTAAATTTCCAAATGGAAGGTTCGCCTTCGGCTTACTAGCCTGGGCGAATTCCCTCATCACCTTCCATATCAAAAGGGCAATGTCCAAGGCCTTTCTCATTATCACAACATGCAGAAGAGCTAGTTTTTCAACATTTGGGTTCTTCTCAGCACCCCTGGGAAGCAAATTGTAATGCAAAATTTTATTCATCATCTCGTAAGCATGCTTCATGCTTGAGGCCCTCGACCTGGATCGCTCCCCCTAAATTGGGTTGGGTCCTTGTACATCAATGTCGCATACTATGATATGGTCTTGACCCCAAGGATATTGCGAGAATAGATCGGGACACTGGGAGGTGGTCTCTTGTGACTCATCAATGTAGCAATCACATAGGGGTCACATAGAACATTTTTCTCTCACATTGGTTCTCAAGACACAAGCATCCACATCCACTACTTTCAATTTTTGGTAAAACTCTCGACATAGAGCCAAGTTGAACCCACTGATAGGCTCAAACCAAATCCCTACCCCATGGGCCTCAATTTTCCTCACAACCTCTTTGTTTGGGCCGAGGGATATACGGTCCACGTACCACTCGCAAGTTACGCTCTTTTCCTTGATGCTTTGGTAACGAGCATCGTTGTGAGCTTTCTTCCTTCGCTCTCCCTGGTTTCCACTCAACCCCTCCCCGCTTCTCTTGTGGGCACTAGCACCCGAGGGGCGTGGAGGACTTGGCCCGGTACGCTTGGTGCAGGCCATGCAAAGCAACAGTGCCCCACACACCAAGAAGGGAATGAACACCATAAAAAACCCCTCCATAGGGTCCCCCACATCAAGGATGATCTTCTCTTGATGATCCATTGCAAAGATTTTGGAGTTTTTAAGAAGATTAAAGGAGATTAGGGCTTGGGGGAAAATCGGCAAAACTAGGGTTTAAATGATGAAATCCACAAATCCTCAATAAAATCCACTCAATCACAATCCTAGCAGTGAGAAATGGGAGATTAAGGTGATGGGTGAGGGATTTTGTAGGTTAGAGATGCTTGGAGGGAGAGAGAAAGGACTTAAGGTTTGTAACTTAGGGAGATAATGAACAGTTCTCCTGAAAAAATCTGATTAAAATCCTTAATTTTGGCATTTTGGGCAAAACCTATCAGTAGGTTGATGAAAACTTATCAGTAGGTTTTACTTCATTGAGCAGAACATATCGATAGATTTATGGTAGGTGCTGGACCAGTGTGCAAAACCTACTGGTAGGTCCTATATGTAGTTTTCACTTATTTACAAAAAAAGACGTGTGATCTCCAAATCACTTCCTCTCCACTTCATTTTAATTCCTACACATTCTAGCACTCTACTTATGACCTCTACTCCACCAAAATATGTGCTACACTTATAAACCACAATTTGAACCATCATGCCCCAAGTCATTACCAAAATTGCAATATGATTTCAAATTTTGATGCTTTCAAAACAAAACACAAGGTCTAGATTTCTACATTTAATTACCAAAATGAACACCCAAAATGTAAGACACATATTCAAATAACTAGAGTATTCCTAATTCCTATAAAATATCGAGAGTTGATCAATATTCCCCTATCCCGCAAGTATAGGGCTACCTAACACATAGTTCAAATACCCGAACCAAGCACACATGAGCATCACCATGGTTTTAAATTCTAGTCTAGAGTATGCACCTACACATTCATTTTCGAATTCGCGTGTGTTTGAAGTGGACATATAATTTAAGCATTTACACAACAGAATTCACAAGCACTTTGGCTATCCAAATTAAGTTTTGATGCAACCTCACCAAGGGTGTCTCTCAATAATGAATAACACTCTAGTTATCCTGACATGCTCTCCATGTGTATACGTGAGATAGAATCTTGTGCACAAAATGATGTATGCTCACATATAATCCAAAAATGAAGTTCATTCATGAAAATGAAACGACCTTGGCATAATCTCATGAAAGGAATGCTAGGGCATTAGATAGAAAAATTAACTTCTCTTTTTCTTTAAAAGTATGCATCTCCCATGCTTCTCTAGATCATTTAGGACTTCAAGGGTTATAATGGGGCCTTTGGATGATATTAAGGCAAATAAAATGAAGGATATAGGATAACAAAGAGGGATGTTCCGAGTGAATGACTTTTATTTCAAAAACACCTCACTTTTCATGGGATTTTCAGTCTAACACCATCACCACACTTTTTGTTTCTTTCCTTTATTTTCCTTTTCTTTTGTCATTCTTTTCTTCTTTCACCCTCCCTTTTCTCATTTTCTTGTATTTTTCATTCTTTTCCGTTCAACTCTTTGAATTCATCTTCATTCATCCCTTTTGTTTGAGTTTTCACACCATACTTCCTTCTCTTTTATGATCGCTCATATTCAACTCTAGGAACAACCAAGGTGAGGTACATTTTTTTTATCATTTTTCACTGGTTTGGTCAAAAGTGTGGTATGGAAACGAATTTACAATTAAGGCTCAATCACGATACAAGGGATAAAATTTCACAAAAAATAGGCTAAGGCTCAAAGTAAATCAAAGATGACCTAAGATCCTTTCTAAATGGGCATGGGGGAACACATTGCATTTCAAGACAAAGTCAATCCACTACACCAATGCATCTAGCCAAAATAAGCATAATGAGATTATTGAACAAATTAAAAAATTAAAAAATTGTTGCTTGAGTAAATGTAAGTTCCCTCAAATAAGAATTGACACTAAAGCTCACATGGGTTCTTACTCATCTCCACTATTCATGTCAAGCATTAAAATGAGAACTCAATCCGTAAATTTATGAAATTACACATTCAACATATTAGTGAGTTCAAAAGAAAAACACATAAGTGATACTCAAGTGTAGGATAAACTTCTATAATGTGCTCATGTATTCAAAATTCAAAGCAAAGATCAACGTATCAACAAATCCATAACACTTTTAATAAGAGAATACAAGCCAACATTCAGATATTTTCACAATAATTTTCAAAATTTTCACATAATTTATAACTATTGTGATCAAAAATCTATATGATATGTGAAAGGTGAATTTTCATCAAAAAAATTGGTATTATCAAAAAAACTTTCCACAAACGTTGGTGTATCATACAAATGGGGCACCTCACCTGTAATGGCCCGATTTTTGGGAGGCGTCACTTGGTTAAATCAATCGATCACAAATAAGCCACAAATAAATCTTCGAGTATAGGGCCAGAGCTCTAATTGCCTCAATAAATTTATAATCACAATTTTG
>CM042185.1:28217050-28237993 GCA_023539305.1 Ilex asprella
CCATTGGGAGTGGAAGTGGATTTGGAAGGCACAATTGGCCACTAGAGTCAAACTATACTTTGCATTCCTTTTTGGGGAAAATTATCACAAAATTGTACTTTTCGTCCCAAAATTTTATTTAATGCTATCGAATTTTTATTGGGACAATGATGCCCAATTTTTAATAAATTGTTTTCAAGAACTCCTAATTTCATTATATTCCGTTTCTGTCCGTTAGTCTTTAATAACAAAAAATAATAAATTATTTTTAAGAACTTCTAATTTCATTATATTCCATTTCTGTCCGTTAGTCTTTAATAACAAAAAATGCTATTCTCACTTAATTGAATGCACGGATGAAAACTCCAGTCTCACTTGACAGAGCTAGTATGGTTCTCTTCTCTTGAAAATGAGATTGTGGATTAATTTTATGTACAACACCGTTAAAACTCAATTTATATGCATAGCAGTTACTCGTAATGCTAGGAAACTTGATATGTCAGGGCTTGAATCCGTTTATAAAACTATCAAGAATCATATCCTATACCATGACTGTCAACAATTATTTTATGGAAAAATGATTGCATGAGAAGATAAAAAAAATATGAACTATGATTTTAAAATAAATTAAGAATTTCGAACAAATTATTGCTATGAGATCCTCATGAAAATTATGGGCAAACTTGTAATTTATGTTTTATGGGAAAGTATAAAAATGTAGTCCCAACACAATAATCATAGATTTTTTGAATTTTTTGGGAAAAAATTATGAAAAGTAAAACTTTATTTCATAGGACTTACTAATTTTTGAAAGAAAAAGTAAGACTTCTTGAGTATTTTTCTTCTTAATTTTTTTTTGTGCTCATGGCAAACTACACAACAATGACATTTGACCCACTTCCCATCAAAACCCAACGTTTTTATCTGTGACCATTTGACCCAGAAGGTGTGTAAAATGCCCAAAGCACTTTGAGTTGACATGTAATATCGCCGCCAAATTTGAAGACACTATATGGTGTACTTCACATTTATGTCCATATAATCCAACTACAAATAATCTCTGCCTAAAGACATTATATAATATAAAAAATTGATATTAATATTGTAATATTTAAATTTTAAATAATAATTTTTTTTATTTTTTTTGTTTAAGAGAGAGATATATATCAATTAATAGAATTGTCTGACATTGAAAGTCGTGCAGAAAGAAATGATATTTTTTAATGGAAAAGAAAATCGGGATGAAATTTATACCATTAAATGAAAGTAGATGAAAATTGAATCAATTTTTACCATTGTTATATTTTTATATATCAAGAATTTAATTTTTTAAGTGTAATATTAGATGGATAACTATCAAACTGAGAGATCCAAATTAAATATAGGGAATATTTTAGGGACCATTTTGCATCTTTTGTGTTTGCCTGCGTTTTTCCTCGATCACTATTTGTTGACACTTTTTTCAAATATCTTTTTTTTTTTTTTTGGTTTTTCTGAATAGATTTTGTTTTTGCATTTCTGCTTTTTACTTGTCCAAGTTTGGCCCCTTCCTCTAAATTTAAATGCATGTATAATAATATATTTACGCACATATACAGATATGTGGTTTATTTATATTACAATGCATAAATATGATTTTCACTTGTAATCAAATTTAACTTTTTTTATTGAAAATTTTGCTTTGTAATTTTAAAAAATTATTTTTTAAAAAAATTTTCCCAAATGGCACTCAGACAATGCCAGGTTCATTTGGTTTTCCTTTTTTGCGGGTGGAATATACAGTTTTAGTGTATTGTCAATAAATTTAAGATCATATTTTATTTTATGCTCGAGTCTCACTTGAATTCACGGAAAGTGATTTATTTTTTTTGAAAAAAAAAACATTGAATCTCCAAGTGTTATAAAGCTAAACCATGAGGTCAAATATGATTCTCCATGCTACTTGAATATATATCGCATGCAGAAAGCCACAAAACCAGATGAAGCTAAAGGAGTGAATATTCCTTCTATCCCATGAAAATGACCGATTTTTTTTTACAATATGATGGAAATCAAGTGAAACTACTGACACCACAGTTCCATTTGCCTTGCACCTTGGACGAACATATCGTTTTATGTTTAGATCTATAAATTCCCATATATTTATTTGAATTACAGTAAATTATGATTTGTTAGAATATTTTAACTAAAAAAATATTTTTTATGTGTGAGAACTCAATCCCCACATCAACTAAAATATCCAAAGGTATTTGAGTATATATGTATACTAGTGTTATATAGCCTTTAAATTAAAGAGAGATATTATGACTCTCACGTGCGCAGGGTGAGACTGGGGGATAAAATACGGATTTGATACTACCTTAATAATTTAAAAATAATTTTTTCTCTCTTTTTGGATGTAACACAAAAAAAAAAAAATTATCCATTTATTAGATTGATTTGATTTTTGGACATTACAAACTAGATTTTAAGAACTACAAAAGTGGATTTATTAAATATTCGTAAATCGATTTCTAACTAAGTCAAAACCAATTTGAAAGTTTAGGCAAAAAGTTGGAGTAAATTCAAACGTGAGTGCGTGTTTTACAATGATTAGACTCTTGCCGACTGAACAATTTTTGATCCTATAAATACTCTAAAGATGGTCTTTAAGTCAATTTTCAACAGTTTGCAACCCTATAAGGCTAAGAAGAGTTGGCAGAGCGGAAAATAGAGAGATTTCAAAGGCTTTATGTGTGGAAATCACAATCAAACACCTTAGGATCAAGATCCATAAAAATTAGTGTAGGAATGTTATTTTAAATTCACTCATTGAGGGTTAGAGTTACCTACATCTATGTTTTCATCCTATTCAATTAAATAAGATAGATCTACAATGTTGATCAATATTCCAAGTATGCCATTTTGAGTGATTTAATATTTGTATCTTATTCGAGTAGATACATATAACCTCTAAAACATAAATCTCAGGACCACGAGCCCTCTTCCTTGTACTCAAATCTACTAAAACTAAGTTCATAGACTTTTAGTCTACCGATACGGATTTGACAAGGTGAAGTCACAAAAATTAGCAAAATTAATTTTTTTATCCTTCTTTATGCAAATTAAATAGGCAAAGTACCAAACACAATCCACAACAAATAAAACAGATAATAAAATCAACCAAAAGTAAAACACAAAATTTACGTGATTTTTCTAAATTCAGGATGAGTCCACGAACTTGGATTTCAAGCTTCCACTATATTCCAATAATGAGTTTACAGCAATCCTCCACAAAACAATTTCTAGAGCCTATCAAAGTATCAATAATTCATCACCCAAAAATAAATATTAACAAAATAACAAGAAGAGATCTAAACCATTAGTTCTTACAAAAATATCAATCCGAGAAGGATTTTGACAAAATAAATTGATGACTGCGTAATTTCTATTGTTCTGAATAACGTACTAAAATTTTATCAAAACCACACTTTGCCTGGCTACCCGAATTTTGGCTCGAAAATCCTACGCAAACATTAAAATCGTTTTCTTGCTCTCGATTTTATCAAAAGCTATTGACGCGGCTCCTTGCTTCTGCCTTTTCACGCCAACACCAAGTGAGGTTTTATACGGCTAAACAAACCTAATATGAATAGAAGTAATATTCTTCATGTGGTGGCCCACGTTTTTCTTTTCTTTTCTTTTTTCTTTTTTATTTTTTTGTCTTTTTGGTTAACTAATAAGAAATAAAGATTTTTGCTTATGGGTTGGGCTGCCATAATTATGGATTTGGCTGCCCACGTGGGCTGGACCCTAAACCTAGCAATTTCTCCCTCTAGCCCATGTGGGGGCTCAATCAAGCCCGCTTTGGTTCAACAAACATTGAGTTTCTCCTTAGGGCAATGATTTAGTTATTATATCTTAACCGTTCTCATGAGTAGGGATCTTTTCAAATTACAGTAAGTTCATTTCCATTACATCACGAATCCAATGATATCTCACATCAATATGCTTAAATCTCGAGTGAAAGGTCAGATTTTTGCTTGCTTTAGTGACAGTGATATATTCAGCCTCTGTGGTAGATAAAGCAACACCTATCTGCAACTTGGATCGCCATGACACTACTGCCCTTGAATAAGTAATCAGGTAACTTGGAATAGACTTTATAGAGTCAATACCCTTTTTCTGACTCAAACTTTTCACAACCAGTATTGCTTTGTACTTGGGCTATGAGCTATTTGGTTCAACCTTCAATCTGAACACCCACTTATTCTTGAGTGCTTTTTTACCCTTAAGTAGTCTAAATAATTCGTAGATATGATTCTTGTACACAAATTTCATCCCCTCTTACATGGCGTTCTACAACCCTTTCTTCTGAGTGTCTGACTTAACCTCTTCAGGAGAATATTGTCTAGGAGATCGATGTTCTCTTGTAGATCTTCTTAACTGAGTTTCAACTGGTGGATCTGGAGGAGGTAGCTCTAAATGCTAAGGTGGCTCTAGAAGGACTTGCTTTGCATGTTTTGGTTCTAAAGGATCAAGTCTGGGTATTTCATCAATATCAACTGGTTCATCAACTATGTCAACCTATTCTTCTTAGACATCTCCACTGTGATCATCATGCACAATGGGTGAAGGATAAATTAGACCCAAATCAACAAGTTTTTCGTTAAAAAACTTTGAAATTTTAGCCCGTTTCAAGTCTTCAATGATTTGGCCTTCAAAGAAAACAACATCTCTACTTCTGACAATTTTTCTGCTAATGGGATCCCACAATTTGTAACCATACTCTTCATGTGCATAACCCAAGAAGATACACTATTTAGCCTTACTATCAAGCTTGGATCTCCCAACATAAGGAATGTGAACAGATACCCTGCAGTCAAACACTCTCAAGTGCTTAAAAGAAACATCCTTATCTCTCCAAATTCTTTTAGGAATATCACTACCCAAACCAGCTGACAGAGAATCATTACTCAAATCAACATATGTCCTCATCGCCTCACCCCATTCCTTGCTAAGTTTCCATTTTCCATCACCCAAGTGATTATGATAGCCGTCATCATCAAGTTTTCCAATGAAATCAAGTTGAAGCACATTTATGAAACAACAATTTACACCCAATCCTTGTTTCTAGCAATACATCACCAATGCCCACAATCTTACACTTTATTTCGTTTCCCATCGTAGCCCAACCAAAGTCATTGTTGGAATAAGAAGAGAAGAAATCTCTACGTGCAGTAATATGAAAAGAAGTTCGTGTATCAATTACCCAAATAGAGTCATGGCTTAAAAGATTAGCATATGCATCATCATAAATAATAATCACATTAGCCTTAGATGCAACTACTATAGTATTATTTTTATCTTCACATCTTTCTTAAGATTGCTCTTGCTTCCACTTTCTGCACTATTTCATATAATGCCCGAACTTAGCACAAAGGAAACATTTATTCCCGTTCTTGATTGCCTAATTTTTACTTAGACCTTCCTCTTGACTTATCATAATTCTCAACACTATAATTTTTTATTTTACCTCTCCCCCGATTTTATGTAGCAAGTGCTTCTGGATTAGCAGAAATATCCTGCTCTTTTAGTCTAGTTTCTTCATCAAGTATACTATATTTTACTATACTAATAGTGATCACACCATTAGGAGCTGAATTATTGAGCGACACAACTAGGATTTCTCAACTATCTGTGGGCAACTCAACAAAAGTAATGTCAAATTGTTAGAATATTTTAACTAAAAAAATGGTTTTTATGTGTGGGAACTCAATCCCACATCAACTAAATATCCAAAGGTACTTAAGTGTGTGTGTGTGTGTGTGTGTATATATATATATATATATACACACACACACACTAGTGTTATCTAGCCTTTGAATTAAAGAGAGATCTTGGAACTCTCACGTGCTCAGGGGTGGGACTAGCGGAGGAGATACGAATTTGATTCTACCTTAATAATTTAACAATAATTTTTTCTCTCTCTTTCGATGTACAACAAAAAAAAAACCTTTTTATCCATTTATTAGATTGATTTGATTTTTGGACATTACAAACTAGATTTTAAGAACTACAAAATTGGATTTATTAAATATTCGTAAATCAATTTCTAACTAGGCCAAAACTAATTGGGAAGTTTAGGCAAAAAGTTGGAGTACATTCAAACGTGAGTGCATATTTTACAATGATCAGGCTCGTGTCGACTGAACAATTTTTGATCTTATAAATACTCTAAAGATGGTCTTTAGGTCAATTTTCAACAGTTTGCAACCCTAGAAGGCTAAGAAGAGTTGGGAGATATGAAAATAGTGAGATTTCAAAGGCTTTATGTGTGGAAATCACAATCAAACACCTTAGGATCAAGATCCATAAAAATTAGTGTAGGAATGCTTTTTTAAATTCACTCATTGAGAGTTAGAGTTACCTACATCTACGTTTTCATCCTATTCAATTAAATAAGATAGATCTACAATGTTGATCAATATTCCAAGTATGTCATTTTGAATTGTATCTTATCCGAGTAGATACATGTAACCTCAAAAACATAAAACTCAGGACCAAGAGCCCTTGTCCTTTTCCTCAAATCTACTAAAACTAAGTTCATAGACTTTTAGTCTATTGATACAGATTTGATAAGGTGAAGTCACAAAAAATAGAGATATTAATTTTTTTTTACTTTTTTTTAAGCAAATTAAATAGGCGATGTGCCAAACATAATCAACAACAAATAAAACAGATAATAAAATTAACCAAAAGTAAGACACAAAATTTACGTGATTTATCTAAATTCAGGATGCGTCCACGAACTTTGATCTCAACTTTCCACTATATTCCAATAATGAGTTTATAACAATCCTCCACAAAACAATTTCTAGAGATTATCAAAGTATCAATAATTCATCACCCGAAAATGGATATTAACAAAATATTAAGAAGACATCTAACCAATTAGGTCTTGCAAAAATATCAATCCGAGAAGAATTTTGACAAAATAAATTGATTATTGTGCAATTTCCGTTGACCTGAATAACATACTAAAATTTTATCAAAATCAGACTGTCTGCCTACCCAAATTTTTGCTCGAAAATCCTATGCAAACAATAAAATTGTTTTCTTCCTCTCGATTTTGTCAAAAGCTTTTGACGCGGCTCCTTGCTTCTGCCTTTTCACGCCTACGGCAAAACAAACCTAATATGAATAGAATTAATATTCTTTATGTGGCGGCCCACATTTTTCTTTTATTTTCTGTTTTATATTTCTTTGTCTCTTTGGTTAACTAATAAGAAATAAAAGATTTTTGCTTATGGGTAGGGCTGCCCATAATTATGGATTTGGCAGCCCACGTGGGCTGGACCCTAAACCTACCAATTTCTCTCTCTAGCTCATGTGGGGCGCTCAATCAAGCCCTCTTTGCTTCAACAAACATTGAGTTTCTCCTTGGGGCAATGATTTAGTCATTATATCTGAACTGTTCTCATCAGTATGGATCTTTTCAAATTATAGTAGGTTCATTTCCATTACTTCACGAATCTAATGATATATCACATCAATATGCTTGAATCTTGAGTGAAAGGTCAGATTTTTGCTTGCTTTAGTGGCAATGATATACTCAGCCTCTATAATAGATAAAGCAACACCTCTCTGTAACTTGGATCGCCATGACACTACTGTTCCTGAATAAGTAACCAGGTAACTTGGAATAGACTTCATAGAGTCAATACCCTTTTTCTAGCTCAAACTTTTCACAACCAGTATTGCCTTGTACTTGACCTATGAGCTATTTGGTTTAACCTTCAATCTGAACACCCACTTCTTCTTGAGTGCTCTTTTACCCTTAAGTAGTCTAACTAATTCGTAGATATGATTCTCATACACGGATTTCATCTCCTCTTACATGGCTTTCTGCCACCCTTTCTTCTAAGTGTCTGACTTAACCTCTTCAGGAGAATACAGTCTAGGAGATCGATGTTCTCTTGTAGATCTTCTTAATTGAGTTTCAACGGGTGGCTCTGGAGGAGCTAGCTCTAAATGCTAAGGTGGCTCTAGAAGGACTTGGTATGTATGTTCTGGTTCTAAAGGATCAAGTATGGGTATTTTATCACCATCCAAACCAGCTAGCTCTAAATGCTAAGGTGGCTTTTAGAGATATCACCATCCAGACCAGCTGATAGAGAATGATTACTCAAATCAACATCTGTCCTCATCACCTCACCTCAATCCTTGCTAAGTATCCATTTTCCATCACCCAGGTGATTGTGATAGCCTTCATCATCAAGTTTTCCAATGAAATCAAGTTGAAACGCATTTATGATACAACAATTTACACCCAATTCTTGTTTCTAGCAATACATCTCCAATGCCCACAATCTTGCACTCTATTTCGTTTCCCATCCTAACCCAACCAAAGTCATTGTTGAAATAAGAAGAGAAGAAATCTCTACGAGCAGTAATATGAAAATAAGTTGTTATATCAATTATCCAAATAGAGTCCTGGCTTAGAAGATTAGCATATGCATCATCATAAATAATAATAACATCAACCTTAGATGCAACTACTATAATATTATTTTTATCATCACTTTTTTCTTAAGATTGCTCTCGTTTCCACTTTATGCACTATTTCTTATAATGCCTGACCTTAGCACAATGGAAACATTTTATTCCCGTTCTTGACTGCCTAATTTTTACTTAGACCTTGCTCTTGACTTATCATAATTCTCAACACTATAATTTTTTATTTTACCTCTCCCCTGATTTTCTGTAGCAAGTGCTTTTGGATTAGTAGAAATATCCTGCTCTTTTCGTCTAGTTTCTTCATCAAGCATACTATCTTTTACTATACTAATAGTGATCACACCATTAGGAGCTGAATTATTGAGCAACACAACTAGGATTTCTCAACTATCTATGGGGAACTCAACAGAAGTAATGATTGCACCTCGTCATCAAGTACAAGATTCATGGTGGATAGCTCATTCAAAAATTCTTGAAAATTATTGATATTCTTTGCAACACAATGCCCACCCTCATACTTCGAGTTCACAAGCCTCCAGATACATAATGAAAGACACTCTGATCGATCTACTGTCTGATATGTCCAATGACTTTTTGGTTGACTTTCTTCCATTTCTTGTCGATTTTAGTCAACAATGACTTAATCCCCTTTAATTCAATAGGCTCAAACAAATCTTTATAATAAAAGATATCCTCCATCTTAGTCTTTCAAATGAAATAATTTGATGTCGTTAATTTAATCGTAGCACCTGAAGATTCCTCCATTTAATTTGCACAAAAAAATTCACACAATTTGATCAAGTAACCAAATAGCTTTGATACCACTTTTATAGAGTGAACTCAAAAAACTTAGTGGAATTAATTTTTCTGTCGTATTTGGGTCGATATGTCTGAATCATGAACCCCAAATTCCAAGGCTAGGATATTTTTCCCCCAACCAAATACACTACATTTAAGTCCTCCAAAAATTAAAAAATATATGATCTATACGCTAATAAAATAAACTCAAAAATAGTTTTAATTACAATTCTTACTGATGATACCAAAAATTAGCCAAGGCTAAGCTCGAGCATTTTAGCTCGGACCTCTCAGCCCATGATCATTAGCTCGAGAGGAGCAAGTCGGGAATCATCACTAACGTGACCCTCGTGCACACAATGACAGAGATAACTCATACTTCCAGAAGGCCACGTCACACTTAGGGTCTAACGAAAAAATATTCTGGCATATGGGTCGTAACTATCCTAAGGGAATCATGTTGATTATGCAAGGACCGCGTTGGTTACAGGAGGATCGCAGAGATCATGCATGAAAACTATATATTATAAATAGGGATCAAATCCCTTGCATTGTAATCAATCAAGCATCTGTGTCGTTGACTCTATATAATTTTGTAACCTTTCCAACTAATAAAAAACTACCCCAGGAGCAAAAGACTCCATTAGAATGGACTAGCCAAGCTTTTGAGCTATGTAAACTACTATAAATTCTCTGTCTACTGATCTTTGTTTGTAGCTATATAACTCCTGAATCGATTGTTCAACCCCCAAGAGCCTATAAGCTTTGACTGGATATCCCAATAAACCCCATTAACATCCTTAACAAGATCCTCAAACCATTTGCCTTTACTTAACCACACAGAACACATCATTAGTTGGCGCCGTCTGTGGGAACTATTGTTCTAATTCCTGCTAAAATTCTACTGCTTCATTCAGTAATTGATGGTCTTTACGCGCAAAATGTGCAAAAATTAGGCAAATCCTTTACGTTTACATAACCAGCAAGAAACCACCGTTGTGGGATAATAGAGAATTCCTCTAAATCCTCTACCAAACCCAAAAGGTAATCTGCCAATAGCAGACCCCCTACAAACAGCGAAATCGAGGCACTATGTCACGCCAACGATTACCTCCTCCAATAAAACAAGGATCTAATAAATCTCATTCACACTAAGAACTCCTAAGGGTACAACCAGCCCAAGATGATCTCCTATGAAGGAAACATCATCATCAAAATCCTTTAAGATAGATTACAAAAGAAAACGATCTTGATCACTCGGTTGACAACGTTCATCGCTGAGCCTCAAGAAATAGGGAGGATGATAAGGTCTAGAGTCAATATATATAAGTCCGTAGAAATGAGCGCATCCCAGATCCTCTCCAACAAAATGGGAGGGATCAATTTTGGGAGTGACGTTCAAAGAAATCCTGCAAAAGCTCAGCCACATGAGGAGGAAATGAAGAGCAAAACCCAATGAAAATGGTTGCTCTGGTTCAGCAAATAGAGTCGTTCACCCCGAATCGCTACACTTTGTTCTTCCCCAAAAATTTAGGATGCCTCAGATCAAAACATTTGACGGGACAAAGGATCCCATGGACCACCTTAACACAAACAAGAATTAGATGAAACTGCATGGATACCACGATCCAGTGCCCTGTTGAGCCTTTGCCATCACTCTGTAGGGCTCGGCCTTGACTTGGTTTAATAAGTTAACTCCGACGTCGATTTCCTCTCTCCATCTCATTTGTGTCCCACTTCGTAGGAGCTCAAACCTATCATAAGTCGTGCTACCACCTTCAGGGTGTGAAGCAGGGTTTGAACGAGTCGTTGTAGAGTTACGTCCAAAAGTTCAACACAAAGTCCCTAAAAGTGGACATCCTCGATGAGAAGTTTTCTCTCAAAGCCTTTACCATTGGACTAGGAGTACAATCGAAAGATTTTATGTTTTCAATTTCCAAGAATCCTCAAGCTAGCATAGCTGAGGTGTTGGCTGATTAACTCTAAAAGTGCATAATTGAATATGGATTTAGGGTTAGTTGTGAGCGTAAATTAGCTTAAAATGATTAATTTATAAAGTATTAGGGTTAATGCATAATTTGTACATTTTGTAGGGTTTCAAGCGAAAATACGAAAATTCAAAAGGATCAAAGTGTAAAGGCTAAATAAAGAAGATGAGGCAAATGCAATTACCAAATAAACAAGATCAAATAAGGAAGGCTGCCAAGCATGAAAACCAAAGGTTTGCCACCATTCAGACGGTGGGGGTGGTGTCTGGACGGTGGCTAAACTGCATTTACCTATCATTTCTCCCTATTGGTCCATTTAAGCAACAATAAGACTGATTATCCAGCATGGGTCCTATAAATAGCCTATTGTAGCCATTTCACCAAAAAAATCCACTAGAGTTCAGTTTAGTTCAAGGGAGCACAGAAAGAAAGAGAGAATGGGAGACTTCAGAAAGAGTTTCTATCAAAAATCGAGCGAAACCCTACCAGAATCACTTCTCAGCCAGAATTTTCTCTACTTCTACATTTATGTTTATCTTTTCTACTTGGAAGATTGAACCTCTCCCACTTTTGTGCCCTAACTGGTAATAAGAGTGGTAGTGTTTCAGCTATTCCTTTGGGAAGGACGTATTGTATTTTATTTTCTGTTGTAATGGGATTTTCTCACTCCTTTTGCTCATCTATGGCAATGAGGCATGAGTAGTTTGTTTATACTCTTCAGTGAATGGTGAATGCATGTGTAATATTGTTTAATTTATGAAAATGTCGATGTTTTATTTATGCGTTAATGTTCATACATCCATTAATTGATGGATGATTACATTTATAATATGCTCATGGTTATGAACATCGAGCAAAGCCTATTGATATATATCATTCTATCTATTATTATTACGTACTTCATGCATGATATAGTGATGCACGTAGTTGGGCTTTATGCAACAGTCGAAAGATTGGTTATAGACGGGTTAAGTATCGCCATAATCAATACTTTTGATCTAATGCATAAATCGGAATTCTATCTTCATTTGTGGAGGGCATAATCTCCAACAAAACTATCCACCGAGTTCTTATCGATAATGGTAGCTCGACTGACATCATTTTTGAATCAGCCTTTGACAAGATGGGCATTGACAGACATGCTTACGCTAGTAAAAACCCATTTGCTCTGGTTCTCGGGGGAAAAAGTGCTCCCCCTGGGATCCATCCATCTTTTTCTTACGATGGGAGACCTCCCATGTCAGTCTACACCCGATGTACATTTTTTAATCATGGATGCCCCATGAGCTTACAATATTCTCTTGGGAAGACCTTTACTTAACGCTTTGAGGGCTATCCCCTTAGCCTACCACATGGTAATGAAGTTTCCAACAAATAGTGGTGTGGGAACGGTCCAAGAAGACCAACGCATAACAAGATTGTGTTACATGGTATCAATGAAGTAGAAGGAAGTTGAAACCATATAACTGGATGAGCTAGACATGTGGCACAAGCTAAAAATAAGACCATCACCTTCGGAAGAGTTGGAACTTGTTCAAATAAACAATGACCAGAGACACTTAGTGTACGTAGGTTCCAGGTTGCTCAAGGAGGTCAACCATCTTCTTATCCAGCTTCTAAAACCAAATATCGAGGTGTTTTCTTGGAAACAAGATGATATGTATGGGATTGACCCCTCAATCATTATGTATAAGCTCAGTGTTGATCTGACCTTCAAGCCCACAAAACAGAAACGAAGAAGCTTCATCCCTGAGCGATAAATAACCATAAGTGAAGAAGTCTCTAAGCTCTTTCTGGTGGATTATCTAATCTGATTGGAAAATATGGTGCTCATGAAGAAAACCAATGGCAAATGGAGCCTCTGAATCGATTTCATCAAGCTAAACTATGCCTATTCGAAGGATAGTTTCCCACTCCCTGTACCTTCTTGTGTCAGATTTCTCCACGAGTGCAACTCTGGTAAGGAAATAAGACAAAGTTCAGCAGCCAATCTATTACTGTAGTATAACTCTAAAGGGTAAAAGAAAGGTAGCCAAAGATGGAGAAGTTGGTTCTAGCCCTGGTAACAACAACAAGAAAGCTCAGGCCTAATTTCCAAGCTTATACGATAGAGATCTCTACAGATCAATCAATAAAGCAAATCTTGCACAAGCCCGAATCTTCAGGAATGTTAATGAAATAGGCAATCGAGCTCAACAAGTTTGACATCGAATATGACCCCATGATCGTCATTAACCGATTTTATTTCAGAATTCACCATTCCCACCGAACAGGAGGCACCTCAAGACTCAAACCACCTCATCCCCCACCTCTTGACCTGCAAACACTTGGTTAATGGGGCGTCTAATGCACAAGGCAGTGGAGCTGAATTGATCTTGACCTTATCGGATGGAATAAACCTGGAGTACGCTCTCAGGTTCGACTTTAAGGCTTCAAACAACGGATTAGAGTATGAAGCCATGATCCTTGGGCTTAGGTTAGCTCATTCTATGGAAGTAAAACAACTCATAATACACAGTGAATCATAACTAGTGGTAGGCAGATCGAGGAGACATACGAAGCCAGGGAAAAAGATGCCACTGTGTTTAAGAAAGGTGCAAGACTTGCTGAAAAAATTTGTTTAGGCCAAGATCGTGCAAATTCTCTGAGTAGAGAATTATCAGGTCGATGCTCTAGCCAGGTTGGCCACCACCATCCAAGAAAGTCTAGACAAATTTATCCTAGTTGAACACCTAGCCAAGTTCTCAGTGAATTCTGAACCAGAAGAAGTTTTCCTTGTTAGTACACAACTGACCTGGATGGACCCAATCCTGGCTTATCTACAAAACATAACTACATCTACAGATTCTAAAGAAGTAGCAAAGCTAAAAACTAGGTCATCTAGATTTACCTTCATCCACAGGAAGTTGTATAAGAGAGGCTTTTCTTCACCTCTCTTGAGGTGCATCGGAGAAGATGAAGCAAACTACATCCTAAGGGAGATTCATGAGGGGATTTATGAAAACCACATCAAAGGCTCGAACCTTAGCTTATAAGGCACTGAGGCATGGGTATTTCTAGCCTACAATAGTCAAGGACGCAAGAAAGCTAATCAAGAACTGTATTGTCTGTCAACTCCATGCAAACATCCCACACTGTCCGCTAGAGCTGCTAACCTTGGTGGTAAGCCATTGGCCCTTCCAGCAATGGGAACTGGATTTACTTGGACATCTCTGAGTTAGCACGGTGCAATGTAAGTTCGTCATAATTGGGGTCGATTATTACACTAAGCAGGCCAAGGTGGATCCCTTTGTGAGGATCATAGAGCAAAAAATTTAAAACTTCATTTGAAAATCTATAATTTTCAAGTTTAGGATTACAAGGGCCCTCATCTCAGACATTGGGAGACAGTTCAAGAATTCAATGTTCAAATCTGTGTCGAGCTTATCATAAAGAACTACTTCTCCGCACCAGCCCATCTACAGTCCAATGGGCAAGAGGAAGTCACCATCCGAACTATCAAAGTGGCTCTAAAAACCAGACTCAAAACTTCAAAAATACAATGGGTTAAGCAATTTTCAAGGAAACTATGGACTTACAGAACCACTGCTAGGAAAGCCACTAACGAGACACCTTTTGTTTTTACCTATGGCACTAAGGTAGTGGTTCCTATCAAAATAGCAGCTCCATCTCCAAGGACAGAGCTCACATATCTAGAACGCAACAATAGATTATTGCTCATTAATCTCGACTCGTTAGATTAGAAAAATAAATAACGCCTTGCAGCGCATCGCAGATTGTTAGAGGAAGACAACACGATACTACGACATGAGAATTAAACAAAGAAATTTTCAAAGTAGGAGACCTTGTCCTAAAGAAGCTCCTCCTAGCTGGGAAAGATCCTACACATGGGAAGCTAGGACCTAACTAGGAAGGCATGTACAATGCCACAAGGGTGGTCAGACCAGGAAACTACGAGTTGCAAACCGAAAAGGAAAAATCTTACCTCACTCGTGGAATGTAGAACATTTGAAGATATTTTACCAATAGGGAGGCAGGGCCAGAAAGCTAAAAAAAATTAAAAAACCTTTGCAAAGATCTTCAATAATAAATGAAAGATTCGGATCATTTAGACAATGAATTGAGTTGTTAAGCTAATAAAAATAAAATGATCTCGTTAGCTGATAAATAAAAGATGTGCTCTTTAACTCATAAATCAAAAGATGAGTTCCTCAACTCATAAATAAACGATGAGCTATTTAGCTTATAAACATAAGATGAGTTCCTCAACTCATAAATAAATGATGAGTTCTTTAGCTCATAAACTAAAAATAATTTCCTCAACTTATAAATAAACAATGAGCTATTAATCTCATAAACTAAATATGAGTTTCTCAACTCATAAACAAATGATGAGCCCTTTAGCTCATGAATAGAGCTCTTCAAGCTCAGAAATGTTATATAAGGTCAAGTCTGGGGGACACACAAACCTCAAACTTGGCCTCACAAACAAGAGTTCTGAAATAAACTGCTTCCAGAAGATGAAAGACCCTTCTTGAATCTTGAAGCAGGGGGCATGGATGAAGATATATCTCCACACCTCAAACATGAAGAAAGGAAAATTTACTAAGACAGAATTTTTCAAATTCAGTTATTATTCAAAACTATAAGAAAGCTACAAAGCTGAAAGCTCGATGTCTAGAAAGTTACAAGAGCTCAAAAAAGATAGAAAGACTAAGCATTTACTACAGGAGTAATCATCTCTTTAACTCCTTTAGAAAACTTGGAGTTAGTAACATTCACCTGAAATTGATGCAGGAGCTATGTCTAATTTTCCCTCAGGCAAGGAAGAAGTTGGGTTTGACTGGTCTTCAGGAAGAGTGGGGGCAAAAGTGTCCACCTCATCAGAAACAGCTGCTGGGACCTCATCAGAAGCATCCATTGGAAGAGCAGGTTCAAAAATCTCCACCTTAGTCATAGTTGTAGATTCTTTCTCAGTAAATTCTTCCTCCTCAACAGAGGATTCTTTTTCTTCTTCTTCTCCAAGATGAGTCTCGAAGTCAAAGTCTAGCTCTAGGTATTTCTTAAGTCATGCGTCTGAAAGGCTAAATAGCCCTTAGCCTAGGTAGTGGCACACTTGTCCTTCAGCTCAGCTATTATGGTATCCTTTTCATCTACCTTAGAACTCTCCGCATCAATCTTCTTAAGATAGAAAATTTATGTCATTTAGCTCTTTCATATCATCCTTCACTGCCTTTGTCTCTTCCCATGTTGCCACCACATCTTTTCGAGCTTGAACGAGACCATTTGTCTTCAGTTTGATCTCAGTCTCAAGCTTCTTTCTGGATGAGTTCAAGTTTACTTGCACCTTGAGGTCATCATTCTAGAATGCCAGCTCAGCGACCTTGAGCTAAAATGCCTTGAAGGATTCCTTGGCTTCTCTAGTAGCCTTCTCCGAGACTCAAACCCTGCTCACAACAACTTCAACATGAATCACCATCTGCAGAGAAAAAGAAAAACGAAAATAAAGCCAACTTTGGGGTTACCAAGCAAAGTTGGATTCAACGAATGGACTCTAATTAAAGGTAAAAATTAGAGACTTGCCAAGGTTGCACCATACACTGCAGTGGTAGTTGAGGTGAAAAGGGGCATTGAGGAAGCCTCTTGAAGGTCAGCCTCGGGGATGATCGAAAGAATGACATTGACATCTAAGTTCACATCTCCAAGCAGAGAATGTGAGCCTTTGGCCATCTTAGCCTAAGAACTCCTTGAAAAATCGAGAAGCGGATTTGAAGGTGCCCCTTTAGTAGACTTTGATGGATAGAGGTCCCGAAGAGATGGAACTATTGCATCTGAAGCCCTGACCACCTCTTTCTATTACGCCTCTAAAATCGAGGGTCCTTTATCAACCCGTTGATCACCCATCAACGTGTGGAAGTACCCGTGAATACTGCATAACTTGACACCGCGTTATAACATCCCCTTCACCGAAATTGTAACCAACACACATTTTGGACAGAGTCTCCCTTGTATCCGCACTCCTAAACATATAACATATATACATTTCAATAACTTGACCATTTCAAGGTTAAATATACATCAATTTGTCCTTAATGTTACTCCATTTACATCTTTTGAACAAAATGGCTCAAGGCCAGATGGCTTGGCAAAGTCATTTTAAATTTTTGAAAATTTTGGAGGACTTACCGATAGCTCGTATAGGTGCTACCGTTAGATGAGCCCAGTTTTCTCCCAATTTAATCATTTTTCAATTTCAACCCATCCAATCTCATATATTATTCACCCAAACTCATATAACATCAAATTATACTCAAACTACAGTCCATAAAAGTTCATTACACAACCCTTTAAACAATATTACATGTCTAAAATTAATTACATAATTGTTTTACAAAAATTTCATCTAAAGCCACAACTCGAATTTCTTCATCAACGAGGGCCCAAGTGAGAGCCGTCCACCAGCGCTTTGTCCCGCACCTGAAATGTTGTCCCCATAAAGAGTGAATGACGCTCAATAGGGTATCTCCTACAGAGGCTACTTCCCAATCCAGATGGATATGAAGTGCTCACTTACAATTCAACAATCAAACAAACATTCTTCCAAGAACAAACAACTTCAAGAATGAGTTTCATAATGTCATACCATGTTATGAGGTGAGACTCGCACATCTCATCATGTAGATCAACTTGAGTTCTTGGCATGACGCATTTGGACAAACGGTTGGCCCTAGATTGCAAGAAGAAGATGAGGAAAACCTTGATTCTTTCTCTCCTCTTTTCCTGTCTCTCTTTATCAGAAATCAGATGGGTATTGGGGAAATTTTTTGATTTTTCTCCCCTATTTATGCGCCTTAATACTTGGCTCATAATACACCACACGTCCCGCATTTTACTAATCCGATTTGGTCTCGAATTAATTAAATCTCGTCTCATTTTAATTTCAATATATTTCATTTGAAATAAATTTAAATTTATTTTTATATTTTGTAATTAATTCTCAGTTGCGTTTATTTTGTTCACGCAACATCCGATCACTTTATAAAACGTAAAAATTCTTGTCTCAAAATTCAACAAAAAATGACTGGGTAACTAGATTTCACAAGACAAATCCCATTGTGAGGCCCGTTTCTTCATTTGAGCTCTAAAAAATTTTGGATTTTCAACCTGTATGTTTGTAGCTAATTATCGTTTTACCCCTTTTCATAACAATTCAAAAATTTTCAAGTTTGACACCTTTAGCGTTGAAGAGGACTTGGTGACCTCTGTAGGAGACTTATTAAGTTCAGAGAAAGGGACATTTTCCTTTTGAACATCCACATGGAGCTTGGGTGCAAAAGGAACCTTCTTTGGAGAATCCTTCTTTGCAATCTTATAAGGACATTTCAGGTCGTCACCTAACCCAACCTTCGTTTTCCTCTTCCTGACAACTTTGGAAGTTTGAGTGCCTTACCTCATTTTAGCTAGCTTGGCCTTCACAGAATCAGAAACAGGGGCCCATAGCGTCTAGATCTTGAAAGAAATGGTAGCTCGAAGGTCTGCTAAGGATCCTACGAAGTAAAGTAAAAATCCAAAGTACAAGGCAGAAGTTTTACCAATAAGGTCTTCTTTTCTGAGCAGATAAAGGAACTCACCTTTTGCCTCCGGAGGTCCAAGGCCGTGTCTGGAAAGGATTGAGGGCATGAGAAACCCGACGTATTTCTCTGGAAGACACTTCTTAAGTTCCCTAAGGAGGAGTTTCTCTTCATCTTCCAGCTTAGGACAAATAGCTGAAACAACAAAAGAAGACATCAACAGTTAAAGAAAAAAAGAGCAGAGAAAATAAGAAGAAGCTCAACTAAAGCACCCCAACATAGACTCACCCAAATTATCTGAGCCTAACCAAGCTTGAGGTACGGGAAACATGTTAGAAGCTTCCTTCGGATTGAACTCCCACTCCTTGGCGGACACACAAAAAAAGTAATTTTTTTAACCTTTGTGCGAGCTCAGAAGGTCTGTTGTGACATCCCAAAATTCGGGGATCATTTGTCAATCGTTGATAACCCATCAACCCGCGAAAATACTCATGGACATCGCATAACCCGACACCACATCAATCACATCCCCGTAACCGAGAATTTAACCCACATGTGTAACCCATGATCCTTTAATCATTAAACCCAATCGAAGTCCAATGTGTCTCAATATACTTCATTTAATATCCATTTGTATCATTTGAGAGGAGAAAAACCTAGGCTGAAAGCATGACAAAACACCTCTAAAATTTCAGAATTTTTGAAAACCGTATCGGTATGCGTACCAATTCAGCTTGCTCACTTAAGTTGAGTGTACCGGTACGCGTACCAGTATGGTTAACTCTCTGGATAGCAGTGTACCGGTACACTCTGTTGATTTTTGCCTGTTTCAACTATTTTTTATTTTAACTGTATTCCAAACCCTTCCACATTCATCTAATACATGTTTAGCATCATTTGTTATATAAAGCTAGATACATACAAGTTCTATTACATTCATTTGCATACTTTTACACGTCAAAAACTAAGTTTCCATAAATGTTTTACAAAAACTCAAAGCAAGGCCACAACTCGGCTTTTCTTCACCCTTGATGGCCCGAGTGAGATCCGTCTACTAGCGTATGCCCCGTACCTACAATGTTTCCCGTATAGGGTGAGTCATACTTAGTAGAATAATTCTTACAAAGGCTACTCCTCATCTAGATGCACATGGAATGCACACATACAACATTCAACAATCCATCACATTCCAAGCAAGAATATGTATTCAATGTTGGAATTCTTCATGTCATGTTATGAAATGAGATGAGACTCACTTATGCAATTCAACTCGATTTGTCTCAACTTATCAACACATGCAAGTGTCAATGTGTACGAATCCTTCGTCCATGTTGCACATCAAATGGCATTTATAATTCTAGGGTCTTTCTTGGGGTAGATATTTATGGACTTGCACTAACGGCACCCAACTGACACGAAATTCATTGACATCCACCAACGGTTCTGCATACACTGACACACTTTATGGACTCTTATACCAACGGAGTGCATATCCACTCACCAGGTCTATCTCCCGAGGGATTTTCTAGTCCCTTCTTGCTATCCCGACCCAATTTTCATGCAATAATGTGACTCAACTGGATCTTCAATCTCCTTCTTCTGAGTCCATTTATCAAATATCAAGAGTGACATTTGATTAACCTTGCACACTCACACCCACACTCATGACTCATGCCCATGAATGTGAAGCCAATATCATGCTCAACATATAATGAATGTCAAATGAGCAATATCAACCACATATCATCATATTCCATGAAAATTTGTATCATATGCATATAATTTCCACAAACAATCATCATGCTAACCTATCATAAAACATATATTCACATATTATCAACAAAGTCCCAACATGTTATTTCAATTACATCACAATAACCACTTCAGTTATTCAAGACATTTAATAAACCACTTTCTAGGCATCAATCATGTTATCACATAATATTGCCCACACAACATCAAAGATTATCATTCAAGGCATTTAATCAAACACCGTTAAGGCAAACATATCATGTTAATACACAAATTTGCCCCATATCATCAAGCATCAAGGAATCACATAAGTGACTTCTACATATCAAATTCAAGCTAGAATTTGATTTAAGTCT
>CM042185.1:28246535-28261755 GCA_023539305.1 Ilex asprella
TGGACGACTAAATTCAGATTTTAGGTAAGCACATGCACCAAGTGATTTTCACAATAATGTGGTGGTCCTATAAGCACTTGTTTGGCCAAATCCAAGATTTCCTCCAGTAATGAAAATTCGTTAACAAGTTAAGACAAATTATGATCACATGCTCTCGCAGATTTTCCGTCCAACCTCATATACTAGATAAGATTAACTAAGCATGCATCGTAATCATATCTCCAGGAGTTTCAATAATCATATATTTATCATCGGGTTAAGCACAACTAATCTCACAAATGGATACACCAAGACAACTGAATGCCAGGGCAGCATATGGAGCAGTTATATTTGTGCCGTATCACTCTTATGGTTTTGATTTTGTCATGTTGGTTGTTTCGATATTCGATCTATTACGAACATTCTAATTTTAAAAATAATTAATACAATATCACATAAAGAAATGAAATTTGTGAAAGAAAATATTCTTCTACGGGTTATTTACGTCAATACTAACGCAACCTATTTGTTATGATGGTTAATGAATTGTCTTGTTTTTGAATTTATTTCAAGTTAATTCGTGTGATATTCGTGTCAATAAAGAAAGTTGATACCACTAATAAGTATTTTAGCCAAGTGGTTGGGACTTTATAATGTGCATTCCAAGACAAATACAGGAGTAAGTCAGGTGAGTCATCAAATAAATACACGAGCATGTGAGTGGGGTCTTAGATTACATTACAATCAAATATAACTTCAAATAGGCCCTAGATTTGGCAAGTCTAGAGGAAAACAAGCCAAGTGTCAGAAAAAGGATAGATTTATCAATTGTGGGTTGATCACTAATTTGTTGTTTAGTCCTTTCTCCCTCTTTCAATTTTTTTGATGGATTTGTTCGTTTAATTGTGGTTCAAGTTTGAGAATTAGCATCTCTGAAAAATTTGATTGAGGCTATTTCTATCCCATAAATATCAATTTTTACCCAATTAAAATTTTTATAACCAACCTACTAAGTTTATTCTTTCTATAATCACAGCATTTTAACTAAGTCCATTTATGCTATACGAATCCCTTTAACAACAAGTTTATCTTCTATCTTCTCAAAATTAGGGTTTCATTCAATATTTTCTCGCATACACTACACACAAAAGAGCATTTTCATCTCTAGTGAAATACATGCTAGTATAACTTCTATGTTTAATTTTTTGTTTAATTTCATGTGTGCTGTATATATATATATATATACTTTGTGTTTTGGTATTCTGACAAACTTAATTATTTTTTATTTAGAATTTATATGTGTGTCTGTGCATTTATGTATTTATTCATACAAGTTTGCAGCAAGAAGAAAAAACTAAGTATTGTCAATTCGTTGATTACTTATAATTGTACATATAAATTATTCTCGTAGGTATGCTTAATAAATTTCTTTGATCCAGTTTGTGTCCATTTAAAGAGAAGTTAATATTCTTGTCAACACTAATGGAGGTTCTTGTTGTTTTGACATAAATTAGAATAGACTTAGATAATGTACAAATACAGAAAGTGATGTACTTATCTTACTTATCAATCCACATTGAAAAAAATCTTTTGTGTAGAAATGTATAAGAGGAGATAGTAAATGAAACCATAATTATGATAAGATAGAAGGTGAACTTGTTATTAAAGGGGTGTATATACCATGGGGTAAATTTAGTTCAAAAGGGGTGGGTATAGAAATAGAAGGGGTGAACTTAGTTGGTTGAAAATAAAACTTTTAATGAGGTGAGAATGAATACTTGTGAAGGTACGAAAAGCCCCACCTAATTCTATTTATTGATCCCAAAACTTTGGAGGGAAGGGGGGCAAGTAAGTGCGATGTTTCTTTTTGCCATGGAACAATGTGTGACCTTTTTGCCGCCAACTTCATAACAATCCAGGGCTCAATTGCTAGAAATAAGCTACCTCTTGTTACATTTATAATTCATTTTGTAACAAAAAAGTAACTTCATCGCATCAATATATGATCTATGTTGTTACTCTAAAATTTGTTGGAATTAATAGAAATGTCTCAATCGATAGACAATTTCAAGACGATTGTTTGGAATGAACTAAATATTTCATTTCAGGACTTCTTTGAATGAAAATCGATAAAGATGCTAACCGTGCAAAGGCGAAATTAAAATAGCCATAGAATTAATAAAAGAAATTTTTTTTATTAATCTAATCGAAAGGGCTTGGGTTACAAAAGATTTGATGAAACAACCTTAACTCACTAACTGCTCCTAAACTAGCCTAAATCTACTCAAATATTGTCCAAATTGGTGGGCCTTTTGGGGGTTTGAATGTTTCCTCTCTTCTAATGAGTGCCTCTTTTATAACCATCTCCATCGACGATTTCCTGTCCATCGACAATTGTCTGATGGTAACTTCTAGTCAATTACATCTTTTCAAATGTGGCTATGACTAGTCTTCCGCATTTATTCAATTTCTACTCAACAAATTTGAAATTTCATCTGTAAATACATTAAATATTCTTGAAATTTTATATTTTTATGCTGATAAAAACCAGTGCATATAAATAAAACACTTACAAATGAGTATCATGAAGAAGTAGGAAAGCGAAAAAAAAATAGATATAAACGGAAACAACTTTGCAATAAAAAAGTTAGAAAAAATGTAATTATAAATGGTATTATCAAACTGAACTTATGACTAGGTTCTTACATCTTGCAATGTTCGTCATAACAAAAATGCAACTTAGTGTACGAGATTAATTATGTTACTGACTGTAAAATGTCTAACATGTAATATTGAAATAAAATTCCCATTGCATCAAAAAATGTGCTCATGTTTGTAAGTAAAAAATTTGCAATAAAACTGATCAGTCTAAAGTCGAAGGAACTCGCTGTCAAATTTCAATCCAAAGCCATTATATTACATATGAAATTCGTAGAATAGACAAAGTATAACACAGAGAAAGCGAAAAAAGAATCATGTATAGAAGCAATTGTGTCTAGCTCCCTACACCAATAAATAGCTGCCACGTAGGTCTCCTTAAACCTTAATATTAAATGAAATTGGAACCATAAAGGTAGCATATCCTTTTAGAAAATTCTATAATATATATATAAAAAAATATTTTTCTTATTTTAATGATCACCTTTTAGCTTTAAATGAGAAGGAATCAAGGAAGATTATGTGGAGATATGCTCCTAACAACAAAGTGTTGCCTAGAGAGCAAGAGATTGCCTCAAGGTATTGTGGAAAAGGCCATACAAAACCTTGTTGTATAAATGTGAACCACTCCTGGCTATTTTCTTCCTTCCTCGGTGAGGGATGGTTTTGTCACATAGGATGACAACCAGGCATCAAACCAACCAGAATAAAAAATGATTATCCCCGTCAGCTGGTAAAGAGCATATAATAATACAAGTGGATGAAAAGGGTTTACTCGTTGGTATTCGAGCCTAGGTGATTGATAACTAGGGCTTGGGTGACTTCTTTGTGAAATATGGCTTAATGTGTTATTCTTAATTATAACCATTTATATTGATACGTATAGTATATATTCATATAAATACACTCATACAACAAACCATCAAGTTGGTCTGAGCAAACTGCTAAACAACAAACATAGTCTCTAAGTCTCTCTCTCTCTCTCTCCCTCTCTCTCTATCTGAGAGAGAGTGTGCTACTAACAAGCAGTTATTAAAGGGAAAGTGGGCTTACCTCAGTTGCAAATTGAAGATACATCAAGTGGTGTTTTGAGGTGAGTTTTTATCTCTATGCTGTAGATAATCTGACGTTCTTGAATTTGACTGTATTTATCTTATGCCACTGTCATGTTTGTCATTTAGATTCATCAGAAACTTTCCTACCATTAGGAATCTACAGAAAGAACAAATAGAGTACCCTCTCTGTTATAAAATTGCATTCCTTGCATTTCTCTGGAACCAAACTGTGCATTTTCAAGAGAAAAAAGCTGATTTTTAAGAGTATTGATTCCAAATTTTACGCCTAGTTTATGCCATAAGTTTGTCCTTTGTCAGAAAATATGAGTTTGAAAGGAAACTGAATCAGACTGTAGCCTAACCTTCTACCTTCTATAATGCCCCTTTCTCTCTCTCTCCGAAATACTGTTTGATTGCCAAGAAAATGGGACAAAGAAAAATCAGCAAAATATGTGTTTGTTTTTCTTTCTTTATAATGGTGTTTGGGGTGATAGTGGACCTGCTGGTTGTTTGAATTTATTGAACACAATACTGTCACCGCACAGAATTTTCTTTCACCATTTACCATAGAGTCAAACAGCAGCAAATTATTGACAAGCATATAGAGAGATGTGACATATAGTAGAATTAAATCACAGAGATGATTCCAACGCCAAATAATTGAGAAATGATGCTTCTTGCCGGATGACTTTAAGTGGACCAATCCTTAATTTTCCAATTTGAAAATAAAATTTACTTCCCACTTACTTGCATGGTAAGTGGCTGCTCTCTCTTTCCCAAAAGCGTTTTACATTAAACTTTTTTCAATCCAATTCCTTTTGATATATTACTTGCTTTATTTAATACTATCATGCGTGGGTTAGTTCAGTGATCAAACATACCCAATAACAACATAAAACCTAAGTTTATTTGATACACGTAATTTGTAAGTAATTATATGAATATCATGACTCCATTTATCGCATCGTTGGGACAACTTCAGTTAAAAAAAACTTCTAAGTAGTAGGAACCCACTTGTAGTCCAACATAATAAGGCTTCTAAAATACTCTTTCCTACGTCTTGATGTGAGCTCCAAGAAGTAACGCTGTATATACTTCAAAAAATATATATATATATATATCTACTTCAAACAAATGCAATTGCTGCCCAAGCCATTCCCAAGGATTTCTTTCCAATTTTTCTCCAATGAGTCAATACCTACCAACTTTTTGTCAATATAGATAATGAGGGTGCATGTATAACAATGATTTATCATTATATATCTATAATAATAATTGTTTTCGACTAATAGTTGATCTTGGAATGTGGGTATAAATCCTTCCATGGTAGAATGGGAAAGGAAAGGCATAGGTATCATTTGGTAAATTTTTTTAAGTACTTTTTTTAAAAACTTATTAATTACCTCTCTTAAGCAATGTTTGTTTATGTATTTCAAATTTTTTTCCCTTGGCTGGACTTGCACCTTGAGTACTTTTGCAACATAGTAGCTAAACATATTTTTACTTGTTTGACGAATTTGATTTTTGCTTGAGGAAAAAGTAACTTAAAAAAAACCGTTTATAAACAATAAAATAACAGTTGAGGGGCAAAAGTATGACAACACCGAATGTTCACTAGTAAAGATTAAACCCAAACGTCACTTAACCGGGCTGTCTAAACAAATGAGTGGTATCATATCACCTCTTCAAACCATTTTCAGTTTTATTTGATGTTGCAGCTCTCATTGAGATTAGATTTTTTATGACATTGTAATATTAAATTCTAAGCAAATATAAATAAGCAAAGTTTACTTTCCTGTTTGTCATATTGTCGTAGAAGATCCTCTTAGATCTCCCAGCCTAGCTTCATTGATGGTCGTGTGCTGTAGCCTGTATGATCTCTTTTTTCAGAGGAAAAAGAAAAAAAATAATAATAATAATAAATAAACAAACAAAACATTTGCCAGATGACGAGTTTCATCGTGTTTGTACGTACGTACTTGTATATCCCCGCCCACACGAGAGGTAGTTAGTTTGCTACAGTTTTGATACGTGCTAGCTAAACAGCACGTGCTTTACAGGGTGTCTTCATCCAACTTCTTCTTTAAGCTTCTAACTATGGTACAGAAAAAAGGGTTCACCTTCAAATATAAAATTCCGATACACTACATAAATTGTTTGTAGTGTTGTCGTAGTCATAAGTTTTTACAATTAATGGCTGTTGTCACCATGATCTACATTTTTTCAACTGTTTTAT
The DNA here is from genome assembly GCA_023539305.1 of Ilex asprella. NCBI lineage: Eukaryota > Viridiplantae > Streptophyta > Magnoliopsida > Aquifoliales > Aquifoliaceae > Ilex > Ilex asprella. The sequence goes on from CM042185.1 coordinate 28,252,464, forward strand.
TTCTCTTTCTTCTTCATTGGTAGAAAATTCACTATGTATAAGAGAATTGTACACTTAAGACTCGTTTAGTTATCGTATTAGAAATAGATGAATTGAATAGAATAATCCAATCTAATACAATACGGATAGACAAAAGACAAGATTAAATAAGGTATTACAATAATGCGTAATTTTATTTAGTGTTTGAAAATATACAATATAAATATTAGATAGTAGTTATTTAATCTAATCGGTTGTTTGGTTAGGAAATTATTTCATCCTATTAATGTTAAATTAACAAAAATATTTTTAATCAGTGTTTGTTATATTAATAACGACTTGATTTTATCAGTTAGGGAGTTATAATAGTAAATGTGTAAAATAATACGTTTGAACTGGATTATAATATCACTTTTTTTGATGGTATTAAAATACCTTTATAATATAGATCTATCGTATAAAAAATATACGATAATTATACAATTATCATTCGTTTTTTAAATTAATAAGGTATCAAATTTGCTTACCAAATAAAATATTAGACTCGATTAAATAAAAAATAACACAATTAAATATTTAATTCTCGAGCAATGATACATATACCAAATTTGTATCCCAGATTAATGGGAATCATTGGATGAGTGGGTCTCATTAACTTTTTTCATTGGGATCCACTCATCCAATGGTTCCCATTAATTTGTGATGCACATTTAGAATACAAATTTGGGATACAAAACATTACTCTTAATTCTCTCCTAATACGTCTACCAAACAAGCCATTAATGTTTCAGTCTCCCACTTAAATTTATGTCGACCCAATGATCTACTATAAAAATAGTTTATATGTGATAGTGCATCTAACACCCACTTTCGGTCCATCTCTTCTCATTCTTTGGGTCACCACTCAGATACGTTTACTAAATGTTTGTAATGACTCTATTTTAATAATGCTCTACATATAGTCAGTTTGAAATTAAATTTGAGGACTTAATTTATTTTTATTATTAAATTAATAGTTAATTACATACAATACTGAAATTCACTATTAATCACAATTGTTTATTAAAATTTTAATTAGACTTTAATAACATTAATTTTTTTAAAAATAATTTAGTTCCACACTTCGTTTTGTGACATGTGTGTTTATTTTTAGTACATTTTGTGATGAATTAACCACACCAATACAAAAATACCCATTATGTACAACGGAGTCACATTGTGGTCCAGGGGCCCACCAACTCGTTATGTTTTTGAACAACGTTTATACCCCTAAATTTTTTTACGACCCTTTACATGAACCTTCAAGTTTTTAAAGTTATATTTTATATCTTTAATTATTATCTTTATTTTACTTTGTCTACTCTATTATTGATTTGAACACATAATATTATTAACAACAAATTTTTACGGGTAATTCAGTAGCAGAACCTATTTTTTAGTAATTCAAAAATATCAAGTTTAACATTTTTTTATACTCCCAAATATTTAATCAATCTTATTCTTTAAAGAACATATTCTACGGTTGCTCGAGTCAATAATTGTTCTTCAAAATTCAAGTCCGCAAGAGTAATTATGCGTAAATCTAGACACTCTATAAAAACAAAAATATAACGAAGGGTGCAAAATTAGTTGATTAAATACTTCCATTGAGCGAGTATTTTAGCATAATTTCTGACAATTAATAAGAGAACAGATATAAAAGAAGAAAATCAAGGCGTTGATAGCCACATTAAGTAAGAGACAATATTCATACAGCTCAGGACCATCACAGCCGACTGTGACACCATGAAGAAAGCTTTGGAAGCTTCGAAAAGATATGGACAGTGGACACCATTACAGACCTTCATTATCCAACCCGTCACAGTCCTATCACACATTCATATTCAACCAAAATCCATCTTATCATCTCTCTCTCTCTTCCGTACAACCCAGTATCTATCTCTCCTACACACACAAGTAAAATATTGAAGATCGATAGGAAGGTGTGATTTTGGGTTGCAGTTTTCATGCTTAGATGCTATAAAGAGCCATGGACTATGACCACGTGATTTTCTTCTTCTGGGTTTCGCTTGTCCAATTGAATGATACCATATAGTACTCAGATCTGTTACAAAAGACATACCCGCGTACAGGATCCATAGATATATGTGTTTGTCTAAGCATACGACTATCTCTGTTACCTTGCTGTGTTTAATTTGATCTGAGGATTGTGCCTGGAAAACAGAAAAGATGGCGCAATTGAAAGCTGTGCATGATCGGAAATGGAAACAGAGAGTACATTTTTAATTGTCATATAGAAAGCGGAGGTATATGCATATATAAAATGCCACATCCGTAATGTAGTGATTGATTACACCCCTCTGTCTCTCTCCCCCTCTCCCCCCCCCCGGGGTACAAATCCAAGATGCAGAAGTTGTCTTTCTATTGATTTCATTACATATTATTGTGCTATAGCCTCTGGATTATATGCCAAAAAGTAGCTAGAAATCCGGTATTTAAGGCTGGAAATTTATTGAGAATCCGAATACAAATATATATCTTAATCTTAGGCTGTTAGCATTGTTGTTCTTTCTAACCCATTAGCTGCTAAATGTAGAGACATAATTACACAGAGAGAGAGAGGGCCGGTTGAAACTGGGGTCGAGACCACCTAGGTAGAGGTGGGCGGCTGAGCGGTGAGTGGTGGACATCTGTCAGTTTGGAGGCTTTCTTTGATACGTGCTACTGAATAATCGCTTTCCTTCTCTCTCTCTCAAAAACAGAGGAACAGCTACTGTAGTGTAGCCACTAGGCTAAAGACTACTCTGATTGAGAGACTTTATTTGATAGGGGTAAAAATATCACAGCCTGAGTGTGTCTGTAATATGGTTCGTGCTCTGCTTTAATTTCTGTGCAATTTTTAAATCGCCATTAATGATTTTTGGAAGTTGGATGTTTTATACTTTTATGGAGAGTATATTTCTCAAGCAAATTATTAATGACGTTCAACATCATTTGAAAAAAAAAAAACCCTTTTCCAAAGTATAATGGGGTTTTATTATTTGTATGGATTTGCATGATGAGCTTCTCCAATCATAGGTTAATTATAAATCTGCTTAATTGATCCTCCGGATTTCCAGAATTTTTATGTTTTTAGATGAAATAAGGAAATGGGTTGACAAAAATTAAAATATTGGGTGGCTATTTTTGCATATGCTCATTTGGTCCTATCAAATTCCGATTTTTCTATCTGAAATTTTCAGAGTGGGTATTCCAATTTTGATCCAAATCAGCTTTTCTCAACTGGGTTTGTGTACTATCTATGCATATATTAATTGATTGTTGTTTTTGTGTCTCTAATTTGCAGAAAAGTGGTGACATTTGAGCAGAAAACAGAATTTGCAGAGAACACACACAGCCTCCGTATGTAGGCCACTTTGTTTCTTGTGCAGCGCCGCTCGTATTTGTCGCTCGTGCATCGCCAATCTTCTTCAAAACCCACAGATCTCGAGGTTCATACCATACCAATGCCATCAACCACCAATTACAGTTATTTAAGCCTTTGCTAGTTGAAAATTGAAGTTAAGCTGATAAAATATTTCTTCACATTTCACTGTCTCTCTCTAGTCTTTGTCTTTTCTTCCTCCGCCATTCTCTTTCTATATTCAGCCCACCCCTCAAACATTATTGGCTCAATACGAACGACCTTGAAGAATTCTGGGTCTATTTTATAATTCTTGAAATATTTACAGATTGGGCATTGACCTTTGGAGGTAATGCAGAAGCCACAATAATAGGAGGGTCGGTGATTCTGTTGGATATTGATTTTGCCTTGCAAGGAATTCGAGGTACATTGCAAAGTCTTTGAACCTTGAAGCTTTGGTCTCTGTTCGCTTACATTTGATTATTATACAACTTCCTGGTGTATTGGGATCTCAATTTCGAGCTATAAAATATACGAACAACGGTTAGGATTGCTGGTCTTTTGGGACACGTAGTTGGTTCCTCGTACCAAGCCATGGTTTCATGTATTTATCCTTCAGTGGAATTGCATATTGTGGATGGAATTTTACTGTTTTCTATGGGTAGATGATTGAAACACGGACCGTGAATTTGGGTATTTTGTAGATGTATGAGGGGTGAGAGGTTGATATATAGAGGAGTGGGTTTTGATGTGGAATTTTGGTTTTGAAACCACTACTAGACATGCTGAGCTGTGGTGAGGGAGAAGAGTTCTTTTTTGATACTGTGGATTGCTTGTCATCAGAAGAATCTGTTGTTGGTAAAGAAGATTTGGTGCATGATAATTTAGGGTATGAGATTTGGATTAATGAACCAAAGAGTGTTAAGGAACGGCGGGAATTTTTTTTGCGCGGAATGGGTTTTGTTGAATTAGCCTCCTCTGCATATGGCCTGCCACTTGGTGAAGAATCAATGGTGACGCCATTGGACAGGATTAGAGAATGTAGTGGAGCTATTTCGAGTTCTTTTTCGACATCTATAGCTAGTGTAGAGGAAAATCTGGGGGGCACGGGGAGGGAAATGCACGGTGAAGCGAATTGTATGCATGAAGAATCAGATCAAGATCAGTTAGACGATTTTACCATAGCCCTTGATGAGACTGCCGGGACTTCTGGGCACACGCAAACTCAGGCTCATATTCAAGAATTTAATAAGCCTGGTTTGGATAAGAAGAAAATGAGGAGTTGGTGGAAACACATCATTAACAAAATGAAGATAAATCAAGGTAAGCATGGATTTGAGTTATCAAAACCAAATGTGGCAAAACCAAAGATAGATAGAATGAAGGTGCGGCAGAACAAGAAGAGGTGTATGGAATTTTCTGCAATGTACGCTGGACAAGAACTTTGTGCTCACAAAGGCTTAATTTGGACAATGAAGTTTAGTCCTGATGGCCAGTATCTTGCAAGTGGGGGTGAAGATGGGGTTGTTCGAATTTGGCGTGTTACATTGGCAGACGCCTCCTGCAAAAGTATATTTGCAGAATGCAATTTTACTGATCCAGCGAACGGAGACAAGTCTGTTTCTGGAAGAAAAAAGTCGAGCCGTGCTTCTGTTATAATTCCTGATAAGGTTTTCCAGATTGAAGAGCTGCCGGTGCAAGAGCTTCATGGTCATACAAGTGATGTCTTGGACCTGGCTTGGTCCAAATCTAATGTGAGTCGCCGCAACATCTAGTCAACCATGCCTAATACTAGTTCTTTACATTTTTCTTATTGAAAGAATATATTTAAAATTTTATTTTTTTCTTTCAACAGTGGCTTATATGAAGTTAACTGGCTTTTGATTGCAGTGCCTTATTTCGTCATCCAAGGATAGAACTGTTCGCCTATGGCAAGTGGGTTCTGATAACTGTCTTAATGTTTTCCAACACAATGACTATGGTAAATGTATTAAAATTGGATTTTGATGTTTTGATGTTTTGATTTACACTAGAATCTCCAAAAGTCTGATACACTAATTTTCTTTTCTTAAATGGAATCAGTGACATGCATTCAGTTCAATCCTGTTGATGAAAGTTACTTCATCAGTGGCTCCATAGATGGAAAAGTTCGAATTTGGGGAGTTTCGGAGGGGCAAGTTTTGGATTGGGCTAATGCACGAGATGTTGTAACTGCCATATGCTACCAGCCAAATGGAAAAGTATGATTCAGAATTCTTTATCAATCCATGACTTTATTGTGTCATTGCAATTAGTCTTACATTCTTCTGAAGTTCACCACTTCCTGTTGATATTTTAAAGTTGTGTTTTCTCTCTTTTGATGGAAACAGGGGTTCATTGTTGGTTCTATCACAGGCACCTGCCGCTTCTTTGAAGAATCAGGTACATAGTTTCCTTATTTTGGAGAGTCCTGTTAGTGTATCTTGAATATCAGATTTTGTTTTCCTGGGAAGTTTCTAAATTGGTTCTTTCATTGTATAGGTGGCGATCTTCAACTTAATGCAGAAATACATATTCATGGAAGAAAGAAATCCTCTGGCAATAAAATTACTGGCATTCAGGTTTTATTCTTTGAAGTCTTTCTGATTTAAATTTCTACATGCTCATTTCAATCTTGGTAGTTCGTTAACATGGGAACCCATTCTTGCAGTTTACACAGGAAGAATCTCCAAGAATAATGATAACCTCAGATGATTCCAAAGTTCGGATACTTGATGGGATTGATGTTGTCCATAAATACAGAGGTATAAGAATGCTTTGGTTTTAGTTCTTCAAAAAAAATTCTTTATAGGATTTGATTTTTCCATTTCAGTCTACTACACTTTTGGACGAGTAAGTATTGTCAAGCTGATATACCTTCTAGGCTCATTATTATGTCGTAATTCTTCCTAAAGTTGTTTCATGTATCCCTGCCCAGGATTGATATCTGTTGTATATGAGGAAGAGTCTATTCTTTTAGGTCATCCTTTGTTACATTGGTCACGGATAATATACTGCCTCTATTTACATGCGATGCTACTGTCAAGGTAGTAGTGCAATCTTCTATTTGCCTTGGGAGTAGCTGAGAAATATGTCAGTATTTCTGAAATACTATTTCTCCCACATCTACTTGCTTCCTAGTGACACTTCTTTCTTGCTGAGCAGTTCCTCCTTGGTATCCTTCTCTATAGCTTGATTGTACTGGGAAGGGTTCTTTGTAATTTTTTGCACCTCAGATGCTACACACTGTTGTTTGTCTTGAATCCCATTTTCTATTCCATTTTATCCTGGTATTTGACAAGTTAGAGTGTATGATAATTTTTCTCTTTTCCTTTAATATCTTGATACTAGTGTACGATTTAACCCTTAGGTTTATAGTATATTGCAAAGGATCCCCCATTTTCTTGTTTCCTTGGTCTTAAAGTTGCCTTCAGTATTCTGGAAAATTAGGTATCACCCCCTTTTCAACACTTTTGGCGTATGGAGGTTCCTTGGTCCTAAAAGTCTTTAGAGTACCTGTACACATTTTATGCAAGAGGTTAGATATTTGGGATTTTAGACTTTTTTGAGAGCATAAATAGATAACTTTTTCTCTAGCTGTCCATTTAAAGACCGTAAGTATCCCTTTGTTGTCAAAAGAGCTAGTGCGAGTAATAGATGCAACAATATTACCTCCGAAGTCGGATGCCAGAGTATCCTGACTGATTATGTACTTCTGCAGATCGACTGGAATTTTTGCACCAACCATTTAAACGCATAACCCATTTACCAATTTACAACATCACCTATGCATTGTACTTGAACCACTTGAATAAGTCGCAAAGTTCCTCTTTTTTTTCGGAAGGTACAAAGTTCTTGGCCTGTGCAGATATAATTACAGATCGAAAGAGTGAGTATTTAACTTGGTCCACAAAATGCTGATTCTGAATAGTATAATCTATTATTTGGTCATTTTGATAGCATGCAATGAATACAGACAATGTATGTTAAACTAAGATGGATCTGAAGTTTCAAGGAAAGTTACATTCCTCTATAGACATTCCATACAGCTGTATACATAGGTTGAGTTTTGACATTTTTTTACCTTTATGCATGTGGAATAAATCCTTGCACTTGCACTTGCACTTGCACTTGCACTTGATTATTTTATTGGTATGACTGTCTTTCCAACTAAATATTTTACAATTTGATTATTTCAGGTCTTCCAAAGTCAGGAAGTCAGATGTCGGCTTCATTCACTTCAACAGGGAGACACATAGTATCCATTGGGGAGGACTCCCGCATTTATGTATGGAACTATGATAACCCGAGCATCCCATCATCCAAACAACCAAAATCTGTACGTTCCTGTGAACATTTCTTCTTCGAAGGTGTGTCTGTTGCAATACCTTGGTCAGGCATTGGAACAGAACAGAAGGGTTCAAGTTTAATAACACAGGAACCCCAGGGGAGTTCATGTGGTAGAGATTCGGACCGTTTTTCTCTGGCAAGTTGGTTCTCCATGGATGGCTCATGTAAGGGCTCTGTGACATGGCCCGAGGAGAGACTTCCTTTATGGGACATACCAGTTGCAGAACATGAATATGATGATCCGCTTCATAGCAATCATGATCATCGTTGTCAAGTTCAGCATCAACATTCCAATGCCAGCCACAGCTATGGTGTCTCGTTGGCAACATGGGGACTTGTGATTGTGACAGCAGGTCGGGATGGAACGATTAGGACATTCCACAATTACGGGTTGCCTGTCAGGATTTAGATGCTTTCGTTTGTCAGAGGTTTCATGATAAAGTTCAATTCTGATCGTATAGTTTAGGCAGATTCAGTAGCAGAGTGGATGTTGTGTTCATGTGAAGTTTACACATCACTTGTATCTTCCAGTTCTTTAAGCATACTTCAGAAGATCAAATTCTTGGCAATGCATTTTGATGGTCGTTTTTGTTGGGGTTCTTATGATGGGTTTTGATGTAAGCTAGGTCAGGAAAGCATGCATAAAAGTAAAAACGAAAAATATTAGATGAAACTGTAAAAAATTTCCCCGGACACCGTTAAAAGGTAATTTGACAAGGACAAGGACCGTCATCATTTGTCATGATTAATGTTAAACAAATAAAAATTAATCAAAAAAAAATAAAAATCAAACATTACCCAAAATGCCCCCATATGTTGAGACTTACACTAATGAGACCAATATTTCTCCAAAAATGATATTGAAAAGATACGTATATCGCTTCACATTAATAATTTAACAATAAAGTAATTTTAACAACTAATCAGCATGATAATTATAACTTTTATAATTAAATGTCTATTATCCAATTATATTTATTATTCCCTGTTTGAATACAAATAATCCAAATTGTATACACATGAAATGTGTCCAAATGCCATTTTTTCTCCCCCTTTTGCCCTCTGCTCCCAGTCCACACAACCCCACCATCCCACCACTACAAACAACCCTACAACAGACAAAGTTTGGGCAAGAATGTTGTAGTGTAGGGGAGGTGAGCGAAGGTGCTATGGAAAGGGGAGGAGACTGCAGAGGGACTGGCTGGATTAGAGGGAGGGAGGGAGGGAGAGAGAGAGAAATAGCGCTGAGGCGGCACAAATTTTAAATGGCATCCTATTAATATCAAATCAAACACGTCTCAGACAAAAAATAAGAGAAATTGCAAATCAATAACAATATCAAAAGTGCGAAACCACTAAATTTAAAATTGATAGATTAAGAAAGTAAAAAATTGATAGCGGGGTAAGCCGTAAAAAATTAAACCCTTGATTAATTTCTGGGTTGGAAGTGTAAGGGGGATTTGGTGCTTTGTGTTCACACTTCATACTGAGAGAGAAAGAGAGGAATGGTGCGGGAGAGACTGTAACGTAATATGTTGGTAG
>CM042185.1:28261855-28280343 GCA_023539305.1 Ilex asprella
ATATTAATCACCACCACCCACATTCCCCTCCCCTCCATCGCCATTGCACCATAATGATCACCACAACTCTACCACTTCACCCTCCACATCGCCATCATCAACCAACCAACCAACCAACTAACCCACCTCCATTGTTTTCTAGTTCTTTAAGCATACTTCCGGAGGTCAAATTCTTGTCAATGTTTTTTGATTGTCTTTTTGGTTCGGGTTCTTGTCATGGGATTTGATTAAAGCTTAGTTAGAAAAGCATGCCTTGCAAATTTGATGTATATATGCACAAAAGTAAAAATGAAAAAATAGTAGATGAAATGGTAAACAAATTTCCCCAGACACCGATAAGAGGTAAATTTTATAAGGACCTCTCAACATGTGTCAAGATTATAGGGACACAAACTTAAAATAGTGAAACTCTCCGACAAATAGATGTTAATATGATTGACATTAATTAATTACTAAAAGCATTTTTGGGTGGTTTTATTTACGAAAAACTCATTTTGACTTTTGGGAGAAATGAAAAAGTATGAAGTAAAAATGACATGAAAAATGATTAATTCAAAGTTAATGACTTTTGGCTAAAAACACAAATCCAAATGGTTACATCATTTCATAAAGCCACAATTAACACCTTTTGGTTAAAAGACACCATTACAAATTGTTATCATATTTTCATAAAATCGCATTTGATATCTCTTGGAGTAAAAAGGTCAATTTCAAATGGTTGTGTTCTTTTCATAAAGTCACCATTGATACATTTTGAACAAAAAACACAATTTCAAATAGTTGCACCCTTTATGAAAAGTCACCAGTGAGCCTATAAATAGATAATGCCTTATAGTCCAAAAATATACAATTGCATAATTGTATATTTCCTACTAGACTTGCTCTCTCATTCTTCTTTCACTCCATTCTTCCAAATTCACATACATTTATTATTTCTATTTAATCTAATATTCTATTTTCTGCAGAGTTAGAATGTTAGAGGTTGACTATTTGATTTCCTTAAGGTATTTGAGTACTGTATTCAAATATGCAATATGCAGGTAGGTTTGAAAAACTTCATTGTATATTAAAAATAGATTTGTAGAATTCTCGATTCACACCTTTCAAAATAATTGGTAGGGACAAATACTGTTTTTAGTAAACTATTCTCATACATAGCTTGAAGCAATTTTCAGTGTTGCAGTGTAATCCCTACAAAAGTTTTCGATGTAGTAACGACCCCATACTTTTTATCCAACAATCTAAATATAATATTTATTCATGGATTTTCTTCGGTTGCAAAATCACTCTGTCACATGACGGAAAGTTTCGTCAAGTTGGATTGATTTGATGGTGGGAATTTCCTTCGTTTGCAAATGAAATTGTAAATCTTATTTACTACATTGAAGATTACCTAAGTGTTGACCACGCCAAAAATCATGTAACAAGAAAATGAAACAATGACACATGTACAAAATTAGACAAAGTGGGAGCAAGATGACTATCTATGCAAATGGCACATTTTGAATGCGACGTCTGACTTCCTATTTGATCTTTATCAAGGAGTGGAAATTTCCCAAGGAGTTATGGGACAAGTTGGAAGCCAAATATGCAATAGAAGATGCGACAAGGAAGAAATTTTAAGTTTATCAATTTCTCATCTTCAAAATGGTGGATGACAAGTTAGTACTCAATCAATTTTATGAAATTCAACGTATTATTAATCAGTTTCAACAAAATATCATGATTATGGATAAATCTATTATTGCTTCTACAATCATTGAAAAACTCCCTCCATTATGGAAAGGCTTTAGAAAAAGTCTTAAGCACAAGAATGAAGATCTATCTCTCTCGAGAGAAGTGAGGATCAAGAAAAACACGCGTCCAAGGTTCATGTGGTGGAGGAAGGAAAGGAGACTAAATAACTTTGTTAACATGGACAGACCAATCAAAAGATAAATAGAAATTATAAGGACCAGAACAATAATAAAATGCAAAAAGGTAATTGCTTTTACCATCACAAAGTATGACACTTGAAGAACGATTGGCGTTTCTTTAAAAGAAGCAAGGAGCATCAAATTCTATAGGAAAATTTTTGACAGTGATATCTGAGGTTAATATTCTCAAAGATGATGGTTCTTGGTGGGTTGATTTGGGTGCAACAAGACATATTTGCGAAGACAAAAATCTATCTACAACTTATGAATCAGTTGAAGATGACATTACTCTCTACATGAAAATTTTTATACCGCATCGGTAAAGGAAAAAAGAAAGATAGATATTGAATTCACATTTGGGAACATCATTACCCTAACCAATGTCTACCATGTGCTAGAAGTTAGAAAAAATCTTGTCTCCGGAAGTCTCCTCAACAAACATGGTTTAAACTTTGTAATTGAGGCAGACAAACTTGTATTGTCTAAAGGTGAAGTCTTTGTAGGCAAAGGTTATTTGTATGATGGAATGTTCAAACTTATATCAATAAAATGTCTATTTCTTCTTACTTTGTTGATTGTCTTTATTTATAGCTTGGTAGATTAGGGTATATTAATACTAGAAAAATTGATGATTTGGTTAATAATAGTACATGCAGTCACAACACCATATACCCCACAATAAAAAGTGTAGCAGAAAGAAAGAATATGGCACTAACTGATATGATTACTGCTATGCTTTCTTATTTGAGTTTAGGTAAAGGATTTTGGGGGGAGGCAATGTTAATAACTTATCCCATATTAAATAGGGTTCCCATAAACAAAGATTACACCCGATGAATATTGGAAGAAAATGAAACCTAATCTAGGTTACTTAAAAGTTTGGGGTTGTAGGGCAATTGTAAGATTGCTAGACCTTAAAAGAAAGAAGTTCGGTAATAAAGGCATAGAGTATGCTTTCTTCAGTTATGCACAACATAGTAAAGCCTATAGATTCATCGTAGTAGAAACTAAAAAATCAATTAAAATTAACACTATCATAGAATCAAATGTAGAATTCTATGAAAATAGGTTCGTTACTGTACCAATATTAAAGAAATCTAAGGAAGTGATGGAAGCACCCATAGTAGGTTCAAAAAAGAATGAACCGAATGATAAGTAGAACTTAGGAGTATGTATTAATTGTCTTCACCTCAATGTATAAGTTTGAGATACACCAGATGAATGTAAAAACTGAATGGTAAATTAAATGAAAAGATATATGGAAAAACCTAAGGGCTTTGTAATGAGACGCCAAGAACAAAAAGTTTGTAAATTAGTTAAATCAGTATGTGGTCTTAAACAAGCACCTAGATAGTGACACGAAAAATCTGATAAAATAATTATGTCAAGTGGTTTCAAAATTCATGAATCTGATAAGTGTGTGTATAGTAGATTTGCTAATGGAAAAGGTGTGATAATATATTTGTATGGGGATGACATGTTAATACTTGGTACTAACTTGGATAGTATTGATAGTACAAAATTTTCTTGTCTTCTAGCTTTGACATGAAAGATATGGATGTTGCAAATGTTATCTTATGAATTTGATTTTATCTCAAACAAGAAAACAATTTGATTTTATCTAAATCTCGTTGCACTGAAATAACATAACAGAACTATTGGTTATGGTATATGCTATAATGGATATCCTATTGTTCTAGAGGAGTATTTGGATGTCAGTTGGATAACTAATCGTGAAGATCATAGATCAACTAGTGGATGAGTATTCACTCTTAGTGAGGGTGTTATCTCTTGGAGCTCCAAGAAATAGACATGTATAACATATTCTATTATGACATTAGCCGCAAGTGGTAATGAGGAGGAATGGTTGAAAAATTTATTATTAAAACGTCTAGTTTAGCCTAAACAAATGCCATCTATTTCTATATATTGTGATAGATCAACACTAGCATGGACGTATACTAAAGTATATGATGGAAAGTCCAGACACATTGGATTAGGGCATAGTTATGTCAGACAATTACTCACAAATGCAGTAATAACATTAGACTATGTAAAATTGTTGGAAGATTTCTTTACAAAAGGACGAACAAGCTGTTAAAAACATTAGTAGGGAAGTGGTTGAAGCTTATATGAAATGATCACTCTTGGTGGAAACTCAACTTGATGCTTGAAGTATCAAGTCCTCAAGTTCAGTGAGTAAAGTACACCATAAGTTGTGATTGTAAGCACTTAAATAACATAACTACCATCAATCCCAAGGATAAGTGCTTGATATCTGTAATGTTTAAAGGACGACGTTGAGCTACTAAGCTCTTAATAGGCTTATAAAAGTCTTGGAATTATAGGGATACTTTAACTAAGTTTACCTATATAATTGTGGAAGCATAACTGTTTTCTATGAGACCAGGGCTGACTCTAGAGCACTTATGAAATCAAGGTACGTAGAGACATAAGATCATTTACATGTGTCGACTTAATATATATATATATATATATATATATATATATATTGATGAAGATTTATGTGAGAATATGGATTTGGCTAGTCAAATGGATAGCTATTTCAAGAACATGTCTATTATGCTTTCCCAATTAGCTTTGATACATTTTCACTAAGTGATTGGTGCAAATCGTAAGACACCATCACCTATGCATGTCTTCCATTTAGCCATTTGTTCCTATGCATTAGTTGAAAATAGTTGGGTGAATGTTAATATTTTCAAAATATTTTTTTTTTGGGTGGGTTTATTTTTGAAAAACATTTTGTGACTTTTGGGAGAAATTAAAAAGCTCTGAAGTAAAAATAACATGATATGCTACTAATTCAAAGTTAGTGACGTTTGGATAAAGACACCAATCAAAATAGTTATATCCTTTCATAAAGTCTACATTAACACTTTTTTTGGTTAAAAGACACCATTACATATGGTTGCAACTTTTCATAAATTCACCTTTGATGTCTTTTGGACTAAAAGACACCATTTCAAATGGTTGTCCTTTTTCATACGATCACATTGATTCATTTTGAACCAAAATGCACCATTTCAAATGCTTGCACCATCTATGAAAAACACTAGTGAGTCTATAAATAAGTTATGTTTTACTGTGATGCCCCAAACCCTAGAGGTCTTTTCTTAACCCGTTCAACACCCATTAACCTGCGGAAGTACCAGTGAATGTTGTATAATCCAAAATCATATCGTCACAACCCCTTCACTGGGATCATAACCAAAATGAAAGTCTGGCAGAGTCTCCTTTGCACGGGAGTACTACCCAACACATAACCTGTTACGTATTAATCGTATGACCATTACAAGGCCCAATCTCTTCAATTTTTAATTTATGATTAACCAATTAAATCATTTAAATAAGAGAGCTCAAGGCCTGAAGGCTTGACAAACTTATGTTTAAATTTTGAAGATTTTGGAAGAACTGACACCTCTTACACGTGGTACCGGTACTTTAGCCTTCTGTTTGCCAAGTACCAGTACCTGAGTAACGTGGTACCGGTACCTGGACCTTATGTTTTTCAGGTTCCTTCTATTTGCCAGGTATCGGTACCAATGAGACTTGGTACTGGTACCTAAGCCCACTGTTTGCTTACCGATACCTATATGTTTTGGTACTGGTACCTGAGCCCACTGGAATTTCGGGTACTAGTACCTGCAAGCCTGGGTACCGGTACCTGGGTCATCTGACAGCATGGTACCGGTGCCTATGAGCCTAAGTAGTAGTACCTGAGCCCAGATTTTCCCCAATCTTTTCAATTTTCAATTCCAAACAATCCAATTCCATTATATATCCATCCATTCATTCATACGACATTCATTTACATCAATATTGCCCAATAGAGTTCATTACATAAACTCTTTTACAAAATTCCAAGTTCATAACAACATTACATAGATGATGACAAAGTGAAATTTTGAGACAACACTCCAGCTCCGTTATCAACAAGGGCCTAAGTGAGGGTCGTCCATCGGCGCTTATCTGACACCTGAAATATATTCTCCATAAAGGGTGAGCCATGCTCAAAAGGTTATCTTCTAAGGAGGCTAGTCCCTAACTCAGATGCGTATGAAATGTCACATGCAATTCAACAAGTCAAGCATCCATTCAAACAACTTCATTTTCATAAATGAATGCTACTAATCCAGTAATGTCATGAGATGGTACTCACACATGCAATGCAACTCTGAGCCCTCCACCAGCTCCCATAACACATGTCATGTCATGTCATGTAATGCGTATGCACCCAAGCATTCCAAGGCCCACCTTGATGTTAGACATCCAATGATAATTTTTTTTATAAAAAACTTGTGTCTTTCTTGGGGTGGGTATTTATGGAATTCCACCAATGGGTACCCAATTGACACGACATCTATGGACTTCCACCAATGGCTTCATGTACGCCGACACACTTTATGGACTCAATACCAATAGGAGTGTGTATCTAAGATCTCTGGGTCTACACCCGAGTGAAAATCTAGCCCTTCTTGCCAAGCCTGACACATCTTTTTAATGTAATCCGTGTGAATCAATCGAATCTAGGTCCAACCTTCCCGAGCCTATGTATAAACCAACCAAGAATGGTGTTTGATTAAAAACATGCACATACACACCTAGATTCATGCAATGCCCATGAATGCAATGATTACCTGTGCATATGCAAATGCAATGTGCAATTGCAATCTACAATACCATATTCAACATATTAAAAGCATATTATTGACATATTGAACTACTCAATTGTCTATTATATCATGAAGCATATAATAACATTTCACAACACCATTAAGCATGTAATATCATCTTCAATTCAAATAACACACTTAATCAACTCTAGGTATTTCATCATCACCAACAAGGCACAAGCTATGTAAACACATAGCATGCCCGATTAAATCTCTTCATGAAATTACAAACAAGCAATTTCCTCAAAACCCAATCATGCAAAATTGGTTCAAACATACTTATACCCATTTTTCACATTTCAACTACATTAGGTATGTGTTATACATGAGATTCAATCTCTAACATCCAACCAATTTCATATTTCAACCCTAGGTGGAAAATAAACCTAGTTAGGAAAGGAAACCTACATCTTAAAGCGTAAATCCGCATTGTAGGAGCCCCAAATACCCAAAACTAAGCTTCAAAGCTTTAGCCCTAAAATACCATCTTTGAGATTGTGGCAAAACCCGCGACCTTGGGTATGTACACGTAGCTCCCTTCGTGTAGAACAACTTTTGGTCTTGGCTCGAAGGGATCCGACGGTCGGATCGCTGTAGATTGGAGAACAAGTGAAGAAGGGCTTGAGTTTTCTCTTTTCTCTCTCTCCCTCTATCAGAATTCTGCAGGCCAAAATAGGGGAGAAATTCAGATTTCCCCCTTTTATATACTCTCCAATGTTTGGCTCTCATTGAGCCACACGTCCTATCTTTTATGATAAGATTTTGTTTTGAATTAATTAAATCTCATCTTCTGTTAAGTTTAGTATATTTTATTTAAACTAAATTTAATTTATTTCTTGGATTTCATGAAAAAATTCGATCACATTTATTCTAGTTGCGTGATGCCATATCGCACAGTAAAATGCAAAAATTTCAATTGTCTCAGAATTTGACTAAAATTGACTGAGCAGTTAGATTCCATAAGACGAATCCAACAATGAGATCCGTTTCGTCATTTGAGTTCTAGGAAAATTTGAGTTTTTAACACATTACCCGTAGCATAACGGCCAATTTACCATTTTTCCCTTTTTCATAAAATTTTATATTTTCTTGGGTTTTACATTCTTCACCCCTTAAAAGAATTTCATCCACAAAATTACACACACATGCAAATGTCGTGTAACGCACTATGACTATCAGAAATGTACCTCCATCATCGAATAAGAACGGGTAGGTATCATGGATAGTGTCCTTACACTCCCATATCGCCTCCAACACACCACAGTGCCGCCATAACACCTTCATCCTCACAGTCTTGCAATGCAAAACCTGCTCTCGGTTATCAATGATATACATCAGTCCCTCCTCGAAGGTCCCATCCACATCAACCACCAAATCACCCTAATCCACCAGATACGTAGGATCTGGAGTGTACTTCTAGAAAATGGAGACATGGAACACTGCGTAAACACTAGATAGATTTGGCAGTAACGCCAATTGGTAATCAATTGTGTTAATCCTCTAAAGTACTTCGAAGGGTCTGATATACCTGGGCGAAGATTTCCCCGCTTTCCAAACCTGATCAATCCCCTCTTAGGCATAACTTTAAAGATGTGATCTCCAATCTCAAATTCTAGAGGTCTTTGCAGTCTGTCGGTGTAGTTTTTCTATCCGCTCTATGTCGTAAGAAGACGTTTCTATATCAAGTCCACCTTCTCCGAGGTGTGCCAAATTAAATCTGGACCCGCAGAGGGTCTCTTTCCAAATTCTGTCCAACACACCATAGAATGGTAGGAACTCCCATAAAGTGCCTCAGAGGGTGTCATCTGTATGCTCGCTTGGTACTATTATTGTAGGTGAAATCCACTAAGGATAAGTGCTATTCTTAGCTACCCTTGAGGTTAAGGACGCATGCCCACAACATATTCTCTAAAATTTAATGGCCCTCTCTAATTGACCATCCGTGTGGGATGAAAAGCTAACTCATCATCAACTATGTCTCCATAGCTCGCTAAAAGCTTTCCTAAAAATAGGCCATGAACCTAGGATCCTGATCTGATACTATACCTTGTGTAACCGAACTATCTTCCGTATATACAACTTGCAGAACTCCTCCACTGTGAAGGTCATCCACACAGCCAAAAGCGTGCTAACTTTGTAAGCCGATCCACTATCACCCATACAATGTTCTGCCCACGCAAAGTCCGTGGCAAATGGGTCACAAAATCCATAGTGACGTGTTCTCACTTCCATTTGGCCACCTCCAAAGGTTGGAGCAAACCTACTGGTCTCTGGTGCTTATCCTTGAAATGTTGACAAGTGAGACATCTACTGATAAAGTCTCCGATGTGTCTCTTCATCCCACTTTAGTAATACTAGCAGAAAAAATTATGGTACACCTAAATGTGTAAGGAAATGTTGGGAGGCAAGTGGGAGAAGTGTAGGTGGGCCCCCAAACAAGTTGATATGGGTTGTTCAGGGTGCGTACCGGTACTGCGTACAAGTACTTCAAAGCTTCTGGAGTCAAGCGTATCGGTACCCAGTACTGGTACTGTTTTTTTACTCTGGACCACTTTTTGTAGAATCTATATAACTTTTGATCCAACCGTTGGATTGAGCTGAAATTTTGACATGATACAGAAGACATTCAGATCTAAAACTTTTGTGTTTTGAAATTTTTCAGATTCGAAGTGGATCATGGTTAAAATGGAGGAAAACCGAGGCTTTTCTTCCAAATGATGTGGCAGCTGATGCCTTTGTTCCCAAACACTAAAACGTCCTTGATTTCTTCACTTTTAAGCCTCCAAATCTTCATATATTGTGTCCATACCTTCACCATACATCCATCATAGTTTCAAGGTCCTAAAATCAATGATTTAAGCTTATAAAAACATGCAACATCGAAATATCACAATTATTCATAAAATCGGCTAACTCTAAGTGCTTAGATGTAAAAGTTGAGTTAAAATGTATGTAATGAGGCCTTTACATATGCAATATTATGCACTCATCAGTGCTCGGTTAAAAGGAGGAAAATAGACCGTATGTGATACACTATGCTAATAAAACACTGAATGAGGCTCAGTTGAATTACACTACCATCGAGATAGAGTTGCTAGCGGTAGTGTTTGGCTTAGATAAATTTTGTTCTTATGTCATTGATTCACCTATTGTTGTCTTTATTGATCACTCTACTTTGAAGTATTTGTTGTCTAAGCAGGATGCAAAATCGAGACTCATTTGGTGGATACTCCTCTTACAAGAATTTGACTTGACAATCAAGGACAAGAAAGGAGTTGAGAACGTGATAGAGGATCATTTATCCCGGCTTGTAGTACAAGAGGCCGATGAACACATTCCTATCCCTGACTTTTTTTCTAACGAACATTTGCTTTCAATTCATTATGTATGTCCTTGGTATGCTGATATATGTAACTATCTTGCAATAAGACAGATACCACCGCAATGGAGCCCAAAAGATCGAAGACGATTTATAGCAGATGTGAAGTACTTCTACTTCGACAACCCGTACATGTTCAAGTACTGCCCTGACCAAGTCATGAGAAGATGTATACCTAAGAATGAACAGCGGGACGTCCTTGCTTTTTGCCATTCACAAGCATGCGGTGGACATTTTTCAGTGAAAAAGACTTCGGCTAAAATTCTCCAATCAGGTTTTTACTGGCCCTCTCTTATCAAAGATTGTGTTTCATTTTGTAAGGGATGCGATAGATGCCAACGTTTGGATAGCGTGTCCCACAAAAACATGATGCCCCTTTCCCTTGTGCTTGTCATAAAAATATTCGATTGCTGGGGCATCGACTTCATGGGTCCTTTCCCTATGTCTTTTGGTTATTTGTACATCCTTCTAGTAGTGGACTATGTGTCCAAGTAGGTGGAGGCTATCCCGACCTAGACTAATAACCACTAGTTCATAGTCAAGGTTCTCAAGGAGAACATCTTTTCGAGGTTTGGGATGCCTTGTCCAATAATAATTGATGGTGGATCACATTTCTATCATAGGCCATTTGTATCTCTAATGTTCAAATATGGTGTCACTTACAAAGTATCTACTATCTATCACCCATAAACAAATAGCCAAGCCGAGCTAGCCAATAGGAGATCAAGAACATTCTAGAAAAAACGGTTAACCCAAATAGAAAGGATTGGTCCGATAGATTGATCGATACCCTATGGGCATACCTCACTACCTTTAAAACTGTTTTGGACATGTCTCCCTACTGGCTTGTCTATGGAAAGGCTTGCCACCTGTCATTCGAAATAGAACACAAAGCCTATTGAGCCATTAAGACTTTAAATTTTAATTTGAGAATGACCCGTGATCATAGAAAGTTAGAGTTGAATGAGTTGGAAGAGATTCAATGAGATGCGTACGAAAGCTCCAAAATCTCAAAGGAACTGGCTAAAATCTTTCATGATAATTCCATCATAAGGAAATCATTCGAGCCCGGCCAAAAAGTGCTCTTATACAATTCCTGCCACTCAATTTTTCAGGGAAAACTCCGATCCTGTTGGGATGGCCCCTATCTTGTCAAGGTGGCCTACCCCAACGGAGCTATTAAGGTGACAAATCTTGAGAATGGTCAGACATTTAAGGTCAATGATCAAAGACTTAAGCCATTCTTCGAGGGTTCTGAAGGGCAAGAAATTGAGGAGGATTTACCGGATCTGGTGTATCCGGATTTGGTGGAGGAGTAGCTACTGTTATGTTTTTTAGTGTACAATTGCTTTTATTTACGTATGTTATTTTTATTTCATGTCACTTACTTTCTTTAGTTGTATAGTATTGATCTTCTTAGTTTCAGATATTGGTGCTTTTGTCGAAGCTCAATTGCGAGGTGTTTTCTAACCTTACCTATCTTTTTACTATCCTTCAGTGCATATCATATCTTTTTGATGCATTGAGGACAATGCATGAATCAAGTTGGGGGGTGAGGTGGACCATTTATATGTTACACCAATTTTTGGTGTGAAAATTTTACCTTTCACATATATCATATAAATTTTTGTTTTCATTAGTGAAAATATGTGAAAATTTTGAAATTTTTTGATGAAACATATCTGAATGTTGATCTATATTCCCTAATGAAGAGTGTGGAGTGGATGATAGGTTAATTGTTTTTTTGAACCTTGAGCACATGATCATACCATAGAAATGAATCCTATGCGTGAGTATCACATATATATCTGTTTTTGAACTCAACTGTATGTGCCCTCTTGAATGTGTAATTTCAACAATTTACAGATTGGATTCATATTTTAGGCTTGACATAAGTAGTGGAGATGAGTAAGGACCCATGAGAGCTTTAGTACCAATTCTTTTTGGAGGGGACTTATATTTACTCAAGGAACAATTCTTAAAATTCAAATCTGTTCAATAGTCTCATTATGCTTGCTTTGGTTAGGTACATTGGTGTAGTCGATTAACTTATCTTAAATGTACACTGCTCTCCTATGCATATCTAGAAGTGATTTAGGCCATCTTTGAATATTTTTGAGCCTTTGCCTTATTCTTGTGAAAATATTATCACTAGTGATGTGATTGAGCCTAATGGAAATTCGTTTCTATGCCACATATTTGATCAAGCCGTTGAAAATGAGAAATATCTACCTTACCTTGGTTGTTCCTAAAACTAAAAATGAGTGATTGCAACAGAAAAGAAAAGTGTGGTGTGAAAATTCAAGCAAGGGATGATGGTTTGTGAAATTCAAAGAGTTGAAAAAAAAAAGAAAAAAAAGAGAGAATGAGAATTCAAGAAAAGAAAGAAAAAGGGGTGAGAAGAAGAAAGAATGATCAAAAGAAAAAAAAAGGAAATGTTAAGGAAAATAAAGAAGATAAGCAAAGAGTGTGGGAATAGTGTAAAGAATGAAAATCTCATAAAAAGGGAGAAGTTTTTTAAATAAATGTCTTTCACTCGGAACATTCCTCTTTGTTATCCCATATCCTTCGTTTCTTTTTCCTCAATATCACCCCAAGTCCCCATTATAACCCTCTAAGTTCTAAGTGATCTAGAGAAACATGAGAGATGCATAATCTTCAATAGAATGATGAGTTAGTTTTGCCACCCAATGCCCTAACATTCCTTTCATGAGATTATGCCAAAGTCGCTTCATTCTCATACATAAACTTCATTTTTGGATTACATGTGA
Organism: Ilex asprella; assembly: GCA_023539305.1. Taxonomy (NCBI): domain Eukaryota; kingdom Viridiplantae; phylum Streptophyta; class Magnoliopsida; order Aquifoliales; family Aquifoliaceae; genus Ilex; species Ilex asprella. The sequence goes on from CM042185.1 coordinate 28,274,619, forward strand.
GCATTTTTTTTTTGCGCACAAAGATCTATCTCACATGAACACATGGAGTGCATGTCAGCATAACTAGAGTGAATTTCATTGTTAAGAGTGACTTATGGTGAGTTTTGCGTTGAAACTGAGTTTCACTAGTCATCCGAATGTGAATTCTGTTGCATAAATGCTCAAATTTCTTGATCAACTCACACACACACGAGTTCAAAAATAAATGTGTAGGTGCATACTTTAGACTAGTATTTAAGACTATGGTATGACTCATGTGTGCTTAGTTCAATCATCTGAGAAGTGTGTTAGATAGCCTCATGCTTGCAGAATAAGGGAATATTGCTCAAGTTTTTGATATTTCAAATGAAAAAGGAATGCCCATGTTGTTAATTATGTGATTTGCATTTGGGGTGTTCATTTTAATAGTTAAGAATAAAAATCCATTCCTTGTACATTGAATGCATCAAAAGTTTAAATCACTTTGCAATTTCAATAATAATGTGGGCATGAGGGTTCAGATTGTGGTTTATAAGTGGAGTACATTTTTTGGGGTGGAGTAGAGGTCATAAGTAGTTTGGTAAAATGTCTAGGGAGGTCCTGAGTTGGAATGGAGTGGAGACGTGTGCTCAACATGATTATTTTTGCAAACAAAGCAGAAGCGTATCGGTACTGCGTACCGGCACGGTTCTGCCTCTAGAGCTTGGGGTACTGGTACTGCGTATCAGTATGGTCTGCTAAACCGGAAAAAAAATAGGGCTTTAAGTTAATTTCGTCAGGGAACCTTTTATTTTCCACCTCTAATTATAGCCCTAAACCACCCTCTCTCTGTCGAAAAATCTCCCAAGCCTCCAATTCCCCTCGTCTTTCTTTCAAATCCAAATTCATCCTTTCTTTAAGCTTTGATTTTGTGCAATCCATGTCTGTGAAACCCTAAGTATCGAATTTCCATAAGCTTCATTCACCCTTATTTTTCTCCAATCTGTTCAAGGAACTCTACATGGCTCGTCACTTGGAGGTTGTTCATGAGGCCATAAACCCGATTGAGGGTCTTTTCTTGATCTTCTTTGCGTTTCTATCGATGGGGACACTGTTGCATTGCATGACCCAGACCAAGAGACCTGGGCCCAGTTCCTCTCCAACCGAGGATCCCAATAGCCGCAAAAGAAGAAGTGAAGGGTCAAGCGAGGACCCAAATGTGCAAAGGAAAAAGGCTAGGAACGAGGCACGACTCCAGTGGATTCAAGAGAGGAGTGTGACCTGTGAGCGTCACCTTGATCACATCTCACTCACTCCTAGACATAAGGTTGTGAAAATCATTGAGGGGCATGACATGAGCTTTTGGTTCAAGCAAGTTGAGGGATATAATTTGTCAATGTGTAGGGAATTCTACCAAACACTCCAGGTGGTTGAGTTGGACAAGGTGGAGGGTTGAGAACCAAGGTGCGGGGCAAGATGTTCGACGTAAATCCCGATGTCATTGCTATCCTTCTTGGAGATTATAACAGACCATCATCCTTCCCGCCTATCTGCCCTTACAATATCACTAGAGCCAAAACCAGAACCGAGTTCGTGGCTCTAATGTATGAGGATCCCACTAAATTCAATGGACGTTTTCAGAGTTGAGGGTTAAACAACGTGTACGGGCTCCTAAATAAACTCCTCCATTACAATTTACTTCCAAGGGCTTTGAAAAAGAAGCCGAATATGGAGAAGTTAGCTCTGTTAGATGCGGTCGTGTCAGGTAAAACGATCGAATTTTCACTTTTCATGTGGGAAGTAATGAAAGATTTTGCCTTGACAACGAAGCCGATGATAAATTTGCCATACGGGAGTTTTGGTGACCCGGATGTGTAAGCACTTTAAAGTAAAAGCCTACGCGTTTGAAAAACTCACCCTTCCCGAGACTGGGGCTATTGGCAAGACCAGTAGCAAGAAAAGGAAAGCAATGGGTAAGGGAGAGCGAGCTAAGACACGGGGCTCTAATTTTGAGACTCCCGGACCATCCTCATCTACTGGGCCATCCACAGCTGCACCAACACGCTCAACCCCCCAGTGCCTGGATGCACTCGAGGCGTCAATACAGGGGATGACAGCCATGCTGAGAGAGATATTCATGCATACCTTCCCTGGGAGGCCCATCCCAGAAAGTTCCCACTCCACCATCTATTGCTCCTTTTACATCTGCCCCCTTTGCTTCCATGACAGTGGAGGAAGAGGAGGATGATGACAGTGAAGATACTGACGAGTCTAGGGAAGATGAAGAGTCTGGGAAGATGAAGAGTCTAATGGAGAGGGGGATGTATCGTAGGCTTTGTAGTTGTTGTCATTTCTTTTGGTGTTGGATGGTACATAGTTAGAATGGGGTCGTAGGCTATTTTGTTTCTTTTGATGTCCTACTCCATGTACTCCAACTTCAGAATACATTAATGAAAAAAATCATAATTTATGTTCAATTTTTTCCATGCTTATTTTGTTAATTGCATTATGATTTTTGCTTTTTGGCTGTTTGGATGAACTGGTTACTTAAATGGATCGTGGTGTGTTATGCTCGTTACCTTGTTTGAAAAATAAATTTTTGCTAAGGAACTAGCAAAACCCAAGTGTGATTAGCACAAAAATTTGCATATTTTAAGTGTTAATCATCTTATTTTCACTTACTTTTGGGGGTTAAATGATTGGAGTTGTATTATTAGAGTTCTTAACGAAGATTTTTGGTGTTCGCAGAAAAAAAGCGCTAAATGAAGCTTCTTAAAGCCTTCCCAAATGAGTTGAGGTGAATGAGGTTGAAAGAGTGGCTAAAGAATAGCTCAAGAGTGAAGAAATCAGAAAAATCAGACAAAGCAGCAGAAGCGTACAGGTACGCAGTACCGATACAGTTTGGCCACTGGAACATAGCGTGCCGGTACGGTCCTGCCTCTGGAGTTCGAGGTACCATTATTGCGTACCGGTACAGTCTGTTATCCCTGCCCCAATCACCACAACTTAGGTCTGCCGTTTTTTAGGGACCCACCAATCACTCTCCCACTTGTCTCTGACTCCTTGCTTGTACAATTTTGGTTACGTTCCTAAGGACTCATCATCCCCGGCAACGACACCAAAAATGCTTGGTGAAAACCGTTGTAATATATCCCTAGTCTTCGCACATCACCCTCAAATGTGTGTATGACTTATAGTACTAAGGGAATATCACTCTCCCTTAGAATGATGTGGGAAATGGGGCAACAGAATGGTGGAAATGAAATGTACAAAATGTATGAAATGGAGAATGTATGAACAAAAGTGTTCCCCAAGCGCAATGAGTCTTTTGAGTGTCGTGTTACTTGGAAAAGTATTCCAAGGTCGTCTCCTCAGGGAAGGAAGGGAATTGTATGAAGGTGATTTTGTCAAAATGAAAAAGTGTAAAATCTTTTGTTTGTATTTTGGTGAGTGAAGTTTGTAAATGAAAATACAATAAAAACAAGTGTTGGCTAATCCAAAAAGTTCACTTCAACAAGAATGCCCAATCAACTCGAAACCTTCTTCCAATGGTGCATAGATGTACAATTGATTCGTGGGAATCTAGGGATGAAATTGTGAGGATCCAAGCATAAACTGTGACTAGGCCTACGGAATATCAAAGACTCACCACCACATTCACTCTCAACCCAGTCAAATCGAACCACCGTACACCGAGTGGAGGAAAGAAGAAGAGTTGAAATAGAATCCTCAAGGGGAGGTCTCCCTTGGATTGGCCAACTAAAACTCTAGCTACTCATAATAAAAGACAAGATATGCATAATGTAAATAGACATAATGAAGAAATGAAACATGGAACTTAACTTAAAGCAAGGAAACTTAAACTAAGAAGAACATATTTAATACCTATTTTAAGAAAAGCTTCAATTCAAAAACTTATACAACAATGGTAGATTCTAAGTTACACAACTAAGCATGCAATGAATTTGAAATATCTAAGATTAAAGTGCAAGAAATAAAGATTACAAGATATTTAAAGCTAACTATAGCTGAAATGGAGAAGAAAATGCAAAAACATAAATTTCTATTATATTATTCATCTTCTTCTTCCTTGGATTTTTTTAGCTTAGGTGGTCACCCCTTTGCAATGCTAAAGAATGCAGAGTATATAGAGTGTGAGAGCCTTCAATTTGGTGCATGGGGGGTCCCTCTAGCTGTATGAAAGGCCTATCATCAATAGGGGCTGAAGAGATGGGTATGACAGGCTAGCACAGGCTCAACATGCACACCCAGACTTCACCCCTTTCTCTCTCACCAAATTGAAAGTCAAGCCTCCAAAGTCTTATCAAGGGTGTAGGAGGCATGAATATGTGCAGAAAATGTTGGGGGGTAAGTGGGAGAAATATAGTTGAGATTCCTAACCAAGTGGAGCATGAAAAAAAGTCGTTCTGGGCACTCAGTAGAGAGTATCGGTACGCGTACCGGTACCCCGAACTCCAGTAGCCTAAGCGTACTGGTACGCGTACCAATACACTTTATGCTTCGGATCAGTTTTCGTAAAATTATCATAACTTTTGATCCAATTGTCCGATTGAGCTGAAATTTTGAAAAATTACATAAGAAATCCAGATCTACAACTTTCATGTTTTGTACTTTTTCAGATTCGAAGCGTATCTTGGTCAAAAAGAAGGAAAACTGAGGCTCTACAACCAAATGGTGGGGGTGCTGGTGCATTTGTTACCAGACACCAATACCTCCTTGATTTCTTCACTTTTAAGCCTCCAAATCTTCAAGTAATATGTCCATGGCTTCACCATACATCCATACTTAGTTGCAAGGTTCTAAAATAAATGATTTATGCTATAATTACATGTAACATCGAAAATTCAACATTATCCATAATTTTGGCTAACTCTAAGTACTTATATACAAAAGTTGAGTTAAAATGCATGTAATGAGACCGTCAAATATGCAATATTTTGTGCTTATCACTCCTCCTTCACTTTGTACAACCCTCCAGCACCCTCCATTTGAATTTTGAAGCTTGAATGAAAATGAGGAGAGAGAAGAAGAATGGAGCTAGGTGTGTAGGCTAGCTCGACACCACCCTGTCCAGCCTATCCCTCTTGACAACCTATGGATGGAGATCACATCACTTAGCTGGTAGAGCAGACTATACACATTTTTGGGGGGAAGAAAACTCTATTATTTAACATTCCATACACTACACAAGAGGATATAGAGAGAGAGAGTCTGGGTAGAAGAGGATGAATAGTGTTCTAGAGAGATAAATTGAGATTTTTACATTTTCTTCAATACTTTGGCTTGTAATCTCCTGTAAGAATCTTTAGAGCTTCATTTAATGTCTTTAATACTATTTCCTGCAAGTTCATGTCAAGTTTAATCTTCAATACAAGCTTTCACCATTAATGCTTCTAAGAATGCATTTCTTGTAGTTATGTTTCCTTGCACTTATTTATTCATGAACTTCATTCTCTTATAATGCATTCCCTCTACGTTGTTAATTTCATTTTAAGTATGAGTAGCTAAAAATTTTAGTTGGTCAATCCAACGGAGACATCCACTTGGGTATGCCATTCCAACTCTCATTCTTTCCTCCTCTCGGCGCACAATGGCTTTGTTTGACTGGGTTAGGGTGAGGAAATGGTTGTGAGTTCTTGATATAGTCTAGGCATTGTCACAAGGTATGCTTGATCCTCACCTCCATTTTAGTCCCGAGCTTCCCACGAATCAATCGTACATTTAAGCACCATTAGAGGAAGGGGTT
>CM042185.1:28283074-28295588 GCA_023539305.1 Ilex asprella
GAGCAACCAAAGGGTGTTCTCCATTGCCCAACTTGTCAGCCTTCTCTAATTTTATCCCTAAGTGATCAGAGACCATTCTAGTCGAAGATAAATGAGCACAAGGCGGTCCTTACTAGTTTTAAAGTCAAAAATCAAGCAAAAACTTACCCTCTTAAGCACTAAAGAGTGTTGCTCAAGTAGGGACTGATAAATAACTCAATCTATCGTTTTAAAACACATTTAAGATTTAGAAAACTTTTTCAATGAAAAACCCTAGGAGTTACTTACAAATATTCCCCATTCCTTTTTTATAACCCTAATCATCCTAAGTCTAATATTAAACCAAGGGATCTAGGTGTCTAGGTTATTACCTTTGTCCTAAGCTTGTAGGTGCATCGGAGTACTCATGATATGGCTTTGTAGCTTGATCTCCTCCTTTCCTTGAAGCTTAAGGATCTTGGTCTTTGAGGCTTGATGATCAATGGAATTAGATTGATATAACACAAGACTTCACGAAATCAGCCAATTACAAACAAAATCCTAACAATGTAACTTTCCCATTTCCATAGCTCTTTCTTAATTACAAATATAGTTTTAGGGATTGGGATTATTAGGTCTACATTGGGGGTTCACAATTTTATAACTTGTATTTACCTATAGGAGGGTACTTGGATTAAGACATTAGAAAAAGGAGCAAAGCCCAAGTCTCAGCTTAAAGACTCGAATAAGCATCCAAGATAAAGTAGATACGTTTAACAACATAAGGGAGTACAATGCCGAGACTTCCAAGTAGAAAGCGAGTATTTAAGCTTTGTGCTTATGCCTATGGTGTGTACACCATAAAGCATAGACACATTCCCAAAAAACTTGACTCTAGAAACTAGATTGGATTACCCTAAACAACAACAAAAATTCCAGCAAATTTGGAGTCAGTTGGTCGTGGTCAATTGGAATGTTTGGTTAACTAGGTGGAGTAGACAAAAAAAATTAGTCAACTAGGTGTGGTTGAATAAAAATTTCCAAAGGCAAGGGCTCTATTTTCCTAAAGAAAACTTGTTGTTTACTAAAACATTGTATTCAACTCATATGTATACCCCCTAATCTTCTTCCGATGAGTTTGATGGATAAGGGTTATTTCACATTCCAAAACACATTCACATACAACAGGAGAGAAAGAAATATGATTTTTCTCTTTTCCCCTTTAAATCCAAGAAGAAGCAAAAATCGTAGTATGAAAAAACAAATTAAGCTTAGCTTTACCAACATTAAGAAGTTATAATTCTTTCCTACAGTTGTATGCTCATTCTAGTACTACATTGTTTATCTTGGACAATTATTAGGGACCTTCAAAGTTTTGTATTAAGTGTATTGCATTGACCAAGAGTAAGACAATGCATTTACAATTGAAAAAAAATATTAAACTAACCCTAGGTAGGTGCATCGTGAGGGCTAAGTTAGCTTAGTTGATGGAATGTAGAAAACCTCTGAAAATCGTAGATAGATTAGTTTTTTAGGTTATTGTTGAAAACGTTAATTAAATCCTTTATAGTTCCCGTGGGAGGACCTTTCAAGGTAGATTAGAGGATTGGTATTTTAGTATTCCACAAGCTAATTGAGATTGGTTCATTAGCATGCTTTATGTTGATACTGAATAATGTACGGAAATAAGTTTGTTAGAAACTTGATTTATGAAAAATGAGATGTTAGCGTAAATTGAATAAGAACATACAAATTTGAACAAACCCATACTTTGATTTATATTGTTAGAGCATGCTTAATCATTGGCAATTTTTATATTCCTATCTTTACACATTTGAAAACACTGAGCTAGTAATAGCAAGAGTGGAAAAACATAAAATGACCAAACTATCATTGGTTGAGAATCAAAAAGTGATGACTGAAAAAGATTTGAAGGAGGGAACTTGGAGAAAAAATTTATAGCCTTATTTTTCGACTTTAAGACTCATTTAAGGTACAGTGTTGGGGCTTGCTAATATTAGTTTAATTTATATAAGCTAAAATTTTGATAGAATATCATAGAACATTAGATTGAGTGCATCTTTAAACATATCTGCACAAGCATTTTAAAATTTTCTAGATGGTCCTGCACTTATAGTTACTCATTTGAAAGATGATTATAAAAGAATTGGGAGAGATGCGTAGTAAATCTTTCTTAAAAATTATACATGTGAGATTCCAGACACAACCTAGAGGGGGATGAATAAGTTAATTCAAATTATGGCTCGAACAAATACCAAGTTTAAAGTTATGGTCCAATTAGTGAAGGATATTCTATTTGACTGATGGTTCTGCTGTTGCTGTCCGAGTTTGGGTACTTTCCAGTTGAGTTTTTGTGCCTTTTGTCACTTTTTAATTTATTTTTTAACAGCCTTTTTAGTACTATGTATCTCTTTGTTGGATTCCTTAGAGTGGTGAGTTTTCCTTTTCCCTTGAGTGTGCGTTTATGAGACCTCTTACTTTACATTTTTGATATCCTAGAACCTATGCCTTATAAACGAAAACTTTCTTGGTCACTAATCATATCTCATAACCTTTTGCAATATTAGCAACACCATTTCCCTAAAAAATCATGATTAGCATCATTTACTAACTGAAAACAAAATACTAGTCGTTTCCTAAAATAGTCAATAATGGCATAGTAGGCAGCTAGCATGTCAATCCCAAAGAGATAAGATTCTAAATGAACTACATTTAGATTAGCAGAATTCTAAGCCTCGAGATCTACATCTACATCTTGATTCACCTCAAACTGCACTTCCTCGTGCTCACCTATAGTGGTGTTTTGCTCTATACAAAAAAAATGAAAAAACGTAAAGAAGGGGTGAGTAGACAAGCCTAGTAGAGAAACTTTCTCAAACCTAGACAAGATTTTATAAAATTGATAAAAATAGTTAGGTCGCAATTTTAAAAAATAACATATATTCATTTGAAGTAAAACAAATGACATTTTACGATCTTAGGTGTACGATACATGAACAATAAATCCACAGCATAATCAAATTATTTAAGAAAAATCACCTCCTAACAAGAATATTTCAAGTAAAAAAAAAGATCATAGCGAACATATTTCTTATCCAAAAGAACCATAACAAATATATCTTATGTATGCATGTTAATTAATTGGAATTCCAACATCGACTATAACTACTCACACCCAATTCATCAAATCCATTCCAAGCAAGGTCACGAAACACACTTTAAGAAGTGCGTATATTGATACATCGACATTGATGAAACCTTCTTATAACTAGTGTAGTAACTTCCAATCTCGATCACCGTGAGTGAATAGTGCAAATTATTGGAATCTTAACTCCACTACGAGAGATACATAACTTAAACCCCTCAAGATAAGAAACTCAGCTAAACACTCAGCAATATGCATCAGAGTGTATCCCACACTCATCAAACCCACCCATACATGATATAAAATATGAATTTTCAATAACATCCAATATCTCACAATTTATAATTCAACAATTATCAAAATATAAGGGTAATCAAATAAAAACATGCAAGAGATCATAAAAAGATATATCAAATTTTTCCATACTCAAGATCTAAGGGTTTTAATCAAGACTATGTGATTTTAGATGTAAATCATGTAATTTTTCCAAGAAGTGAATTATGTATCGATGAAATCAATGTAGATCTTTCAGATATATTGATATAAGAACCAAAAAATTACATATAATAACTCTAATCCTCAATGAAAAACCTTACGTTAATCTGTGGTTAATTGATCCTAATATATTTTGATGTAATTCTTATGCGTTAATCCTTTAATTTCTTGCTCTTTATCTTCTCTCCCAACTCTTCATCACTTCATAAGGTTAAAAACAACTAAACAAAACCTAAAAAAAGTTACTAAGGTATTAGGGTGTAAAATAGTTCAAGCAGCGTGGATCTGATCATTGTGAAAATCATGCTTGTCCTCGAACAAAGCTTACTCCCATTATCTCCTATTTTTCTATTTAGGTTTTGTAGGTCCAATGTGTGCTTGAGCAGAGCCTTTCCCGTTTGAATGGAATCCAAGATTATACAACCTGTCCTAATTGTCCAAATCAATTGTGACCTAGCTAGAAGTCGATTTAAGAGAATTTTATGAAAGACACTTTTGTAGCTCTTGAAGTCTACTTTTTAATGTCGTAAGAATCATCTCAATCGAATATCAAGGTAAAATGTTATTGCCAAAATAATGAGGTAGTGTCAAATTTCTTCTTAATCGAATTCTCTCAAAAATGTTTTTTAACTGTGAAGTACTTCCAAATTTCTAATACACTTTATATCACATATCTCAAGGTTTCTCGACCTTCTACATTCAATGGTATCATTAATTTGATTTAAAAATATTTAAAAACTTACCTAATTACCTTTCTTAAGTTTAAATGCATTTGAAACTAAATTTGACACAAAAATCAATACGCGTGAACTCAAACTTTATGATCTATCTTTCAACAATACTTTGAAGTATCGACCATCATTTTATTTATCTTTGGAGAACTCTTAAATTGGTATCATCCTTATTTCATTATAATACGTGCAAAACCCCAATCAAAAAAATTATGAAACCTCTAAGGGTTCGCCTAGCCTAATCTACTAACTCAAAGTCGATTTATAAGTGCTTGAGACTTATACCTCAACCAATGACATGTTTAGATGATTCTTTCCTTTAGTATATCTGTCCTTCAGATTCCACCCACCAAAGTTATGAGCAACTTCACTTGAACACCTGCATCGCAAATGGATCATTTAGGCTATTTAAGTGACCTTCTCCACTAATGGGTTTTGTAAACTCCAAGTAAAAACTTCATCTTCAAGGTGTGAGATTGAATTGAAGATTCAAGATGTATGATAGTTGGTCATAAGGATTTAAGATTATTCTATGATCTCTTAAGGTTTAGGAGATAAGAAATCAACTCACAAAAGAGATACCCTAACATAGAAAGGCTTTCCCTATTTATAGGTTCAAATTTTGGTTAATATTTGGGTCTAAGTAAATAAGAATTCGTGAATGACCGCCCAATCAATGAGACAGCAATTAGAGGCCATTGTCACTAGAATGAAAATAGAAATCAAACCAAATCAATGGAGCAGAGACCTCTTCAGTGGCTAGAGGGCAGTCTCTATTGCCCAACTCGAAAGTGTTCTTTGATTTTATCCCTAAATGTTTAGAGACCACTATAGCTGAAGGCAAACGAGCAAAGGGCGAACATTTCATAATTCTAATCATCCTAACTCTAAAATTAAAACATGAGTCCTTAGGTCTCTAAATCTTTTTATGTGTCCTAAACTTAAAGGTGCATCAAAGAACACTTGATAAGACTTTGTTGCTTGAACTCTCCCATTTCTTGACGTTTATGGATTTTGATCTTTAAAGCATCATTACCATTGAATTAGGTTAAGATTTACACAAGACTTCATGAAATTAGCTAATTACAAATATATTCCTAACAAAGAATGAGAGGAGATGAAAATAAAAAGAGAGAAATATATTTTATGTGTGAAGAGACAAAGAAATAGCATGGTAGTTGAGTTTGACTAAAAAAGAAGTTATCAATGATTATTCAAGAAGAAAAAAATGTTTTTAGACATAATGTATTGGCGGACAACAATCCTCACCAGTTCCCTTTATTTACAATAATAGATGTTAATTTCCTTCATTTACTCAAGATGTGTTTCGTAAAATGGATGTTGCAAAAGGACAATAAAATAGAAAATCCAAAATTATATACAACATTACTGCATTATTTATGACATATCAAGAAGTGCTAGCTTTGTTGACCTATTCCTGGAGGCATCCCCATATTCTAACAAGTGTCTTCATCAAACTCAATAGGATGGTGGAACGAGTCTTTGGGTTTCGATAGGGTTAACACCAACAATTTTCTGTTTACCTTCATCTTCTCGTTGTGCTTCATTTAGAGGGTGTGCTTCAATTTTGTGTCTACCTTCATCTTCTTGTAATTCGTGCTTCATTTAGAGGGCTTGCTTCATTTAAAGTGTGTGCATCTTACGATATTCTCGCTCTTCCTTGATAAGTTTAAAGGAGCAAAAAGGAAGAGAATATGGTGAGCAACTTTCAGCTTTGGGAAGGATTGGAGAATTTGTCATGTTAGACACATCACTGCTACAAGTGCTCAACGAGCTACGAGGACTCCTAGTAGTCCTGGTTTTAACAAAATCCCTCTTATCTTGGTTTTCTGTATGGTCTTTGAACATTGGAACTGCAACAAATTCAGTACTGCTACTGTAGGCAACAGGATCAGTTGGCATAAAAGCAAGAGAACATTGGGTTTGCTTGAACAAACCCCATAGATAATACTTCCTACGAAATCCTGCAGATCGATTTAAGAAATCATCTACTTAAATTTAGATATATGTATAAATATTTACAAGGGCAAAAGTATAATTTAAAAAATTATTTTAACTTACTCCAGTGTTGTTGAGGCAATTCAAGTGATGAAAAAATTAGGAGCTCTAGATCATCAATCACTGCCTTTAGAACAAGATTTCTTTCAATTATATCATCCAATAGACTATCAAACAATCTTTCGTCCCTTCAGCACAATTTTACAAAAATTAGTTGAGGCCATCCAATATAAGCTAATATTTTGAAATCATGCACAAGCTACCTTTCATTCTCAGGAAAGAAAAAGAGACCAATGTTATTATCCATAGGTGGTGACTTTTGGAAACTCTTCGGCCATGCATCACATCTAGACAACATTTCAAGATCAAGTACCGTAGGTAGTGCAGTTGACACATCATACACCTTTGAGCAAGCGTTGTTTGATAAATGGGAGACGATTTGGATAAGGGTGTCATTTTCTTTACTCATGATCCTAAAGCATCCCCTACATAAAAGAAATTTAGTCAAAAAATTAAAATTTAGCAATATATGGACTAGCAATTACCTACGCTTGAAGGCACTATATAACTCTTAAAATATTGTAAACATTTGCCCATGTGCAAAGACAATGTATAACACAAGTTTTCAACGATCACCAATCAATATGAGTCCACTAATACTTTTTAAAAATTTTGACCAAATTTCATTAAAAAAAAGGACCTTTAAATAATATCAAAATACATACAAAACATATATCATCAAACACTTATTTATAGAAACATAACTTAAATTAATCACACTACAGTCATGCCCATAAGAGATTCAAACATTTAACACCAAATTGTGTCTATGGTTTTTTCTGTACATAACATCTCAAAGAAACACAACTTTCTACCCATAATCAATTCAAGCCTAGTGAAAAAGATAAAAAAAATAAGCTCGTAGTTAATAATAATATGAAAGTAACAAACTATTTAGTCAGATTAGGATAGTAAGTCATGTCCAAAAAAAAACCTACCTAAATTATTTTTGCATATTAAATCCATTTAATGAAATCCCACAAATAATAAAATATAAACTATCAATTTAGTCTAATACAATCATCGTAAATAATGAAACCCCATTTTCTAATTCTAACAAATTTCACAAAATCCACCAACATTATATCCAACCCAAAGGTAGCAGATTTTAGTAGCAATGGTCTATTGGCGTTACCAAAAAAGTAATTTGCTAGTTAGTCACATAAGCTATTGCCTAAAAGAATTCCAAATAATTATTATAAAAATGATTCTTTGCCAAATTTTGTAAATTTTAATTGAAACAATGTAAAACTGATTAATTAAAACAATCACATTTCAAGAATAATGAGACAAATAATATATGAAGTGAAATGCACCAAAACCCAAGATATGTAAGCCCAAAATATCAAATTGTGTGTGTGTGTAGCATACGTGTGTCTGAGAGTCTTATATGAAATGAGCGTCAATTTGTTTTACTGAAGATATGTGATTGTATTTGCTAAGAATGGAGCGTATGAACATGACTATTTTTTGTGGTCGTTGATGGATGATTTTGAATGGATCAATGGTTACATCATAAGATTCAGACTTCACTATGTTGATTGCCAAACACTACATTAGATTCCAAAGTTTTTGTTCAATGGTAGAAAAAATTTCTAACCAATAGTCGCCTCAACAATAAAGAAGCCAAAATTAGATGCTTTTTGAGAAATAATAATCACATCATGTCTCAATCGAAAGATGAAATATCAGTAATATAATGATTTATCTCTGCTCCTTTATTTATTGTGTGCATCCCAATGTTAGTGTCATCTTAGTTACAAGTTTCATAATCTTGTTATTTATTTGTATGTTTCTCTAAAAAAATACACGAAAGTTGAGCTAGTAAAGTGGTTTCTCAAAGACTTTCTAATCACAAATTGCATATTTTGAACATTCTACAATATATGTAAAGAAGAGAGTAATAAAAAAATCATAGGGAGAGAGAGATGGAGGGAGAAAGAGTATAACTTTAGCTGGTTCAATTTTCTGCATTTGTGTGTGTGGGAAATAGCGAGAACTAAGAGAATAGAGTAAAGTGTGGAAAATACCAGGGAGGTTGTGTGGCAGTGGAACTGTGGCGTGGTAGAGAGAGCAAGAGAGAGAGGGAAAGGAAGAAAGAGAGAGAGAGAGAGAGAGAAAGAAAGAGAGATAAAGAGGTGTATATGCCTCTAACAATGTTTTTGTGTGCATGAAAAGGGGAAAGAGAGATGGGGAGTCTTAGACTCCTATATGGAATAAGAGTCTTACTGAAATTCTTGGGCTAAAAAAATACATCATTGGATCAATAATTCTAAAATTAACTGAGACACAAAATTTAGGATTCAAATGCAGTCCTATTTTAGAATGCTAGAGTTATCAAGACATGTCATTAAAAATTTTAGAAAATGAAAACTTCTTAAAAATACCCATTAATTTAGAGAAATGGCACTACATCCATATTTCTTTAATGTTATTTGTGGTAGTAGTAACCTTATAATCTAAAAAAGGCCCAAAAATGTAAAAAAAGGGCAAAATATGTATTGATATGTGCTAAACTAACCAAAAAGAAAATTCTTACCTCCATATGGGATCAATAATCGGTTGTGCACAAACATAGTCATCAAAATCCGAACATTTGGTATTGTAGTCAATGTTCAAGCAAATAGAATCACCCAGAGGAACTGATGGAGGGGCTTTGGTTTCAATTGGTTCCAAAAATTCTTTCATACTCTCTCCATCTTTTCCATCTTCTAGTTCTAGCTTCCTTATCTGCTGCTTATTGAGTTCTTGATTTCCATGAGTTACATAAGATGAGTTCCTCATCATATCCTGATATGGTATTGAACAATATGGAGTTAACAGAGATACATCATCCAACCCAACTTTTGCATAATCAAGTTTCATTGCTCTTGAAGATCTGTAATAATTTATCATCTTCTTCCAACTGGTTCGAACTTCAATAGCTCTCTTCTTTTTCAAAGCTATTCGTTCACATTTTCTTGGTGGCTTGATAACCTTAGCAATGTTTGGGGCACACTCCTCACACGTCCAATTGATCACGTCATCGTTAGTGGAAAACCTGTCTAGGCAATAGCTAAACAAATACACAAATGAAGTATAAGTTAGTTGAGTCATTAAAATGTTATTATATTCTAAGAATGAAAGTAAAAGTTTTTTTGATGTAAAATAAATGCATCAATAATGCAACAACTTGCTTTCTTTCTCCTTTTTTCTCTTCTCTTTTCAAGTAAAATTGATGTTCAGTAGACATTGAAATGCATTAAGGTTGAACTCCAACAGCTAGCAAGAACGTTTTATAAAGTATAACTTGTGTAATATTTGTCACAACATGCATGTTTGTCGCAATATATAATGTAATGACCCTGATCTATATTTTAATAATATTGTCCACTTTAGGCCTGGCTTACGCTGCTTTATTTTTTGGGGCTTTTGACATCACCCAGAATAAGCCTTGGTGCAAGTATGAATATTAAGTCTACATATAAAACACTTACCATTAACTTTACCATACCATGTGGTATTGCACAATTGCATTGTAACACTAAATCCTATAGTTTCCATAATCCAACCCCACTTAAGGACCACACGTTCTCGTGTTGGCTTAAGCCCAAACACTTACCAGACTATATGGAGCCAATTCGCACACTAATGGTTGGTCTCAACTCTGATGACCTTGATCCATATTATAACAACATTGTCCGCTTTGGGCCTAGTTTAGATGACTTTGTTATTTGGGCTTTTGATATCATTCAGAACATCACTCAAAAAAGGCCTCGTTACAATTAGGATATTGAGTTTACATATAAAGCACTTCACCTTAACTCAAAAAAGGCCTTGTTACAATGAGGATATTGGATTGTACTATGTATTGTAACACCAAATCTCATGGTTTCCATAGCTTGACTCTAGCCAATAGGCTAGCAATAAGCTTGTCGGTAACAGTGAAGCGCTTACCAAGCGTGAAGGAAAATGTCTTTGCCACTTGAGCCGCATGCAGAGAACTCGAACATGCAGTTCTTTTTGGGAGGGGGGGGGGAGATAGTAGGAACCATCCCACCCCAATAATGCATATTTGGAGTTCAATATAAAATCCTATTTTCTTCTAAAACTCGTTCGGATAAGGAAAAACTTCAAACATTACTACATATACAACATATTTTACCCCTACCACCACATCCCCTTACTTCAAAAAAAATAGTTATGAAAAATAAATCAATGATTGAGATAAAGAAGCACATTACATAACTTTAGTACAAAGTAAGCATTGATAGAAAAAATTCAATTTGACTAAAAGAACATACTGATGTACAACAGAATCACCATGGCACTTCTTGCAGTAGATAAGAAGTTGGGTTTCACCTTTGTCACCACAAGTTTGACAAACCGTCATCTGAAACAAGAAACATAAGCAATTTCAATAAATCATTCGCAAAGATAAGTAAGCAAAATAAACGGTTCATATCTGGGCATGTCAAAGTATCTTACTCGATAATTTTAAGTGACATCACACAAGAAGTATGATGAGTGCAAACTAGAGGAATGTAGTAGCTACATGTAAAAAAAATATTCAAATTTGTACACATTATCAAATTATATAGTTATACAATGAAAGTCTGAATGTGCCATACCGATTTGACATCCAAGTTTTACTTAGCAAAGGATTAGTTTAATGTGCCCTACCGATCCTTAGTTAGGAAAAAATAGTCCATGCAACTTTAACAATCAAGAGTGGTATGAAAACATTACCAGATCAAGTGAAGGCCAAAATCAAAAAACAAACGAAGCAGAAGCAGAAGCAAAGCAAAAAAGGCACAATATTAAAGAAAGAACAAACCCCATAGAAAAAAAAAAAAGAAACTTTTTACATCAATACAAACTGGAAAAAAGAAAAGAAAAGTTAATTGCAACAAATCAAGCATACCTTTATACTCAATTCTGCTTTTATGCACCCCTCATTAAACTAATGCATATAAAGTGTGTGTGTGTGTGTGTGTATCTGTAAAAGACTGAAAAAAATTAGGGTTCTCAAGCAGAACACAATAGGTGAAACCTCAATGATCCTTTATATAGAAAACGGCTAAGAGGAGTTTTTGCTCTGATTCCTACTAGAACTATGAATCAGAGTTGCAAACGTTTTGGTAACTTCCCAAAGCAGCGTTTTGAATATAAACTGCTCGAAGAAGACGGTGCGTCATTTTGCGTAGGGAAAGTTTGGGTAAGTTCCTGATGGTACAATCGAATACACATCAATTACGTGGCAATGTTTAAGCTGTTGAAGATCTCCTTTGTTGACTTTAAAAAGGAATGATGGGGCCACGTGTAGATTTTGAGTTTGTTATGATACAGCGTGGAACAGGGAATCCTAAGCAAGGAAGTTTCCTCCTGCTAACCGTCCATGATTAGACGGGAGATTCGGAATTTATTTGGAAAACTGTTCGAATCCTATTAGTAAACTCATTAGCCGTGATCTATAATAAATAAAAATAAAAATTGGTGTTCACATCTCCTAGATGTGCTTATAATAACTTGATTCCGTCAAGAATATTTATTTGAGGGTAAGTATGTTTTTAATCTTATTAATAAGGAGTTGAGTCCACCTTTTTTTTTAATTTTAAAAATATTCTTAACAGTGTTACTTTAGTCAGTTATGGAAAGTTGAAGACATTATCTATAAGGTGCTATATATAAAGACCAATGATTGAATATAAGAATGCTTAATTTACAATGGTAATTGTTGATTACAAGTTTTTCATAATACTTCAAATTCAAATTCTTAGTAATTAACATCGATTTCAAAACGTAATTTACTAACATATATCACTATTTTTTTTCATATTAATATTTTTGGTTGAGCATGTTATTACTTTTTTAGTGATACTTTTTCGGATGCTGAAAAATTAGAGACTTTTCCTCTAGTTATGGATTTGAATGCTACTATTTTTATTTTTAATTTTGTTCAATGTTCCATATTAATTTTTTTTTTGTTCAGCATGTTACTATTTTTGTTAAGTATGTTACTACTTTTTGTTGAACATGTTATTATTGTTATTTTTAAAAATACTAATATTGAATGTTTCTATTTTTTTATATTTAAATATTACTA